>JAGDYQ010000006.1:5940459-6039577 GCA_021962125.1 Bulinus truncatus
TTTAACCGTGTAGAATATCAAATCAATATTGTTTTCCGTTGTTTGTTAATGTGTGGTAAATAAACGACCAATTCATTGATGTCTCACCATGTAAACGCCTGGTAATAAAATCAAAGACACTCCAATCAGAAATGAATACAGCACAAATCCAGCATACACAATACCTTTCAGTTCTGGGAAAACAATGAAATAATTACTCCTTAACACAAATTGATAAAATGTAAAAAAGAAAAAGAATTATTTAGTATAAAGTTTGTCACAGCATTGCCCCAGTTAACTGGTGGAGAGGGCGGGGTGGTGGTCTTCTCAACTTATTTAGAATAAATAGAGAGGTGGGGGGGGGGGGGTATTTCATTCAAAAGTATGTGTCACTTATCAGCATCATTATTTCAATAGAGGCCATTTAAACTGCAGCCATATCAGGGGTTCTCAGTCTTGTGTGGTAACGGTGTCTGTGCCATATACTCAAAAGTTGCTTGATGGTGATAAATTCAAAGCCCAGTGGATTACTTTGTTTTCCCCAAATGAGAACACGTCAGACGTAGACACTGAGTGTATAAACCAGGCAGTGTGGCTGACATCAAAGAGTGAATCGATTCCACCCGGTCATTGTGTTGCCCTGGTCATTGGAACGTAACGACGTTTAAGTACGTCCAACAGGAAGTAGACTTAATGGTAGGGGAAGGAGGGGGTGTATCCTGGCTGACTAAGGTAACAAGAATGGGGGTGGGGAAGAGAGAACGTTAGTCCTTCCACTGCCTATGTAAATATTCTCAACAAAATAAGATCATTTTCCGTGCATAAAGTTTTCAATTAAAGTGTACTTACCTATAGAATCTTTTAAATCGTCCAGTGCTATATAGCGCAACATGTAGAAGGCCAGGCAGATGACGGATATAATCTATTGGGCAAATAAATAAAGTATCGATAACATTAAAAAGAAACAATGCTAGAGGGTGTTAATAATTATTTGCTTCATAAAATGTTTTTATAATAGAATTATGGTGAAACAAACCATATCGGTCTCTCACTAAATAAAGTCCTTAATCATGTGGGGTGGGGGAAAGGGGGGGGTATAAAAATATTCAACGATGTTAAATTTAAGATCATTTTTAATTTAAAGATATTTTACGAGGTTGCCTCTTCCCCATCTTCCAGAAGAACACTATGTTGTTGTTTTATTTTTTTTTTAAAGGCCAGATATAACGCTTTAATTGTTATTTTTAGTTTCGGTAAAGCGTTTAATCCATTGGGGCCGAATTAAAATAGCCAATCCCTATGCCTTTGGATAAAAAAACATCAAACGTCACTCGATTCATATTTTTTTATAAAGATAACGTTGACTCAAGGATTTGACGAGGAGTTGAGCGAGGCTGTTGGGCCAAAAGGAATTAGAGCGCGTGTTCCTGCTAACAATATAACAATTCAGACCAGACACAGACTCGATAAATGGTTTGTTTTGATTTGGCTTATCGTCTGCTGATGAAAAAACTCGGGCAAGAAAGAACAAAAACAGTCCTTAATGTAAAAATAATAATTTTTTGGCGCTGTTGAGATATTAAAAATAATAACTCTAGCCATTGCTAATAAATCTGGGCTGTATTTTTGTGATGTTTCAGTCTATTTTTAGATGTCTGCAGTGTTCTATGAACAAATTTAAAATCTGAACGAAGAGTTAACAAGATGCGATGTATTGTCAAGGCTGTCAACATTTGTTTCGAACGTTGTTAGTTTCGGATTCGGTGAGATTAGTTTCGGATTTAGACGTCTGGACTTGTGATTTCAATTTTTGTAATTTCTGATTCGATGATTCACGAAGAATTAAATCAAATGAATCTAACGTTACGCCCGACGATGAATGAAATAAATAAGATTTGTAAACAGTATAGTTTGTTTTTAATAATCATAGGATATGTGTGCAAAACTTAAATGTGGATGTATGTTGGAACTTGGAAGCATGGCCATCTTGAACTATTCAACAGTTCAATCCGGTTGTGGTGGTAGGGTGATATAGCTGGCAGGATGCAATCAGAGGCGTACCTAGGGGGCAGGGGTTCAAATTCGAAAGTGCACCCGGGCCCCAGCTTGATGGGCCCCCTAATTTTTTTACATCAAATATTAAGTACATTATCTCATGTCATGATCTCGAAAGTCAAAGTGCAGGGGCCCCCAAAGAGACCAAGCTTTGACGTTCGACCCAAAACCTCCAGGTCGACATGCACACATATCCCAGTCCACATAAGCGGTCAGCAGATATTCATTTATTTCATTAATTGTACGTCATGAATGGAATGTGCCAAAATATACTCGCCAAAAGAACTATTACCCTTTTCATCCAATAAATGCGGGAAAATATTTCAACTAAATCCGCCCGCGGTAGACAGCTTGTATGGACGTGCCAACCCAAGACCCTTCACTCTTTGGCAGATTTACGCTCACCATTGTTGTAATTGTCTGCCCCTTGTCGCGTTTTCATGTCCACTGTATAATGGTATTGAAGAATTCAATAATTCTTCTTACAGCTGAGGCGTGTAATTAAACAAATAAACGTTGTAAAAGGAAAGGAAGGGGGGGGGGGGAGAGAGAGAGAAGGGAAATGAAATAATGGAAAAGGGATGGAAGATGATTAGTTGGTTAAATCAAGCTAGAAGAAAGAAAATGGAGTGATGTGTTTTAGAATGGTGGTTTGGCCCACTGTAATATTCATGTTTACTGTATCAGGCATGGACTCCTCGGTAGCACGAAGGCCATTTTGGAATCAGCCATTTCTCTGATTTTTAAATTTAAATGTGTTTAGTTACATTAGAATATTTTAAATATTTGAATTTTTTTTTAAAGCAAACCTTGTTTAAACATTATTTTAAAAGTCATACATTAAAGAGACACTGTTTTAAAGTTACTGAAATGTCTCAAATTAATAAAAAAAAAAATTTGAAGTGATTAAAAAGTCTTAAAAATATCCAAAATTTTTAGTCAGAATATTTAGGAGTCTGTGTGTTTCAACCTATAATATAATTCTACTCACAGTATTATGGAAAACATTTGTTGGGGAAAAAAAGTTATACTTAGACGTCATTTTATGAAACCATAGCATAACAGAAGCTTCCCCCCCTCCCCCCCTCCCCACAGTCCAATGTCTTTAAAATATCCAACGTTGTCAGGCAGATTTGGAATGCCAATTTTGACCCTGCCAGTGAGTCAGAGCGGATCAAATTATTATGAACCTTATTGTAGTCCGGTGATAGACATGACCTGAGAGTAGCCATACCCTGCTCCTTTACCCCACCCTCTTTTAAATCCTTCTCCCCAGCACTGCTTCACGCCCCTGCAGAATGTAACCACCAGAGTCATAAAAAAAAAAGTTCTAGCTGTAAAACGAAACCATCGCATGGGACCGTGAGAACAGTGGTTGAAGGAGTTCAGGGTGGGGGACGGGGGTGAGGTGTAAGGGGTGGAATGGTTTAATAATCATCTAGAAGTAAAAAGGCTGGGGCTATGTTCAGCGCTAGTGGGCGTTGGTATGTTGGCTTGTTGGGAGGGGAGCAGGGGGTGCTGACCCCCCCCCCCTGGTGTGTCAGCTATCTGTGGTGGAAAAATTAAGGGTCAGCCATCGCAGACCGGGGCTGTTCTTATTCAAACGTTCAATCAATGGGGGGTGGGGGGGGGGATTGGGAGGGAAGGGTGCAGTGGTAGTGTAGCTAGATGGCAGTCGCTGCCCAAAAAGGGGAAAAAAAAAAGATGGGTCATAAATGTCAGTGGCTTTTGTCCGAGCGGTCAGAGGGGAAAAAAAACGTGGACTCTGTTTAAACAAATGTCACGGCAAGGTATCAATTATGTGGACGCCGGGAGATTGCATTAAATTACATTATCCGTTACATGAATTTTGTTTTACAATTAGCGAATTGATTTGGTACAAAGTGGATTGGATCGATTGGTTTTTTGTTTTGTCATTTTTTTGTTTCCCCACATTCCCTATTCGATCAGTTTACCCTTCGATTAGTTCTTATTGAATAGTTTACACCTCCTCTCACCCCATTGGCTGGAAGTTTTGTTTTTTTTTTAATATGAATTAACGAACTGATTACTTGGATAAGAGGCAAAAGGTGTTTTATGTCAGACAAGTTTATGATCAATTAAGTGACGGTGAAACAAAAACTTGCATGGATTATAAAATTATTTATTTCTTAGTTATAAGTTGATAAACTGAACACCATACCGAGATAGTCACATTAAACATCACCAGCAGTAACACACACACACACACTACATACTATTGTATTTAACAAGTTCTTCTATTTAATACAGTCAGGTTATAAGGAACTAACAGATTATCCAAAATCAATTATATCATTTACTTAATTACACACCCTAGTTATTCTGTGGGCACGGTTGTATATAAACATTGAGGAATGCCAGAAAGAAACAAAATAAAATGTCCAACAGTTGAAACAAAATGGCCAAAAAAGAAGTTATTAAAATAATTATTTTAGATGTAGGCATAATAAGTACATTATAATACCAACTACTTATAAATATAAAAAGTTTAAATGTTGGGGGGAGGGGGGGTGAAAGCTACGTTTTTTATTATAGATTATAAATCTTTGGAATTAATCTTAAGACACACAAATTTTGAAAGACAGTAAAATAGACAGACAGATATAGACAGACAGAGTAATTAAACCTTTTACTTTTTTTTACCAAACCAGGCAGACAGACGGCCAGAAGAAAATGTTAGGAAAGAAAGACATTAAGATTTAGATAGATAGATAGATAGATAGATAGATAGATAGATAGATAGATAGATAGATAGATAGATAGATAGATAGATAGATAGATAGATAGATAGATAGATAGATAGATAGATAGATAGATAGATAGATAGATAGATAGATAGATAGATAGATAGATAGATAGATAGATAGATAGATAGATAGATAGATAGATAGATAGATAGATAGATAGATAGATAGATAGATAGATAGATAGATAGATAGATAGATAGATAGATAGATAGATAGATAGATAGATAGATAGATAGATAGATAGATAGATAGATAGATAGATAGATAGATAGATAGATAGATAGATAGATAGATAGATAGATAGATAGATAGATAGATAGATAGATAGATAGATAGATAGATAGATAGATAGATAGATAGATAGATAGATAGATAGATAGATAGATAGATATAGATGTGTCACTCAATATAATAATTACTGTTTCCTAAACCTACACACAGTCTGTGTGTAAATACTCTAGCAGTTGAAATGTTTCACCCACTGCTCAAGAGAAGAGATAAAACCAGCGAGCAGTACTCACCAAGCTATAATAACCACAAACAGCTGTTCCAGTTCTGGTATTTGACCAACAGAGAAAGGAGTTGATGATAGCCATAACAATCCTGGTGTTTGCCAAGTACTTCCTGCACTTAAAACACCTCTATGGAGCTACTTGCTTTTGTAGCCACAACTGAGTGAAGAAAAAAAGAAAAAGGAAAATATATACATTTAGTATTTTACTACATCAGTTACTTACATAATACTGTTAGTAGTTATCAAATAACATACATCACAGAAGATAATAAACTTAATGAATGTTTATTGTTTAATAGTCAGTGTTAGTTGTGTATTACATACATTACATGCAGATGGCTAGGTCGGGACAAATGTCTAGGTACGGGACAAATGTCTAGGTACGGGACAAATGGCTAGGTATTGAATAAATGTCTAGGTACGGGACAAATGGTTAGGTATGGGATAAATGTCTAGGTACGGGACAAATGGCTAGGTATGGGACAAATGGCTAGGTATGGGATAAATGGTTAGGTACGGGACAAATGGCTAGGTATTGGATAAATGACTAGGTACGGGACAAATGGCTAGGTATGGGACAAATGTCTAGGTACGGGACAAATGGCTAGGTATGGGACAAATGTCTAGGTACGGGACAAATGTCTAGGTACGGGACAAATGGCTAGGTATGGGATAAATGGTTAGGTATGGGACAAATGTCTAGGTACGGGACAAATGGCTAGGTATGGAAAAAATGGCTAGGAATGTGACAAATGGCTAGGTATGGGACAAATGGTTAGGTATGGGACAAATGGCTAGGTATGGAAAAAATGGCTAGGTACGGGATAAATGGCTAGGTACGGGACAAATGGCTAGGTACGGGACAAATGGCTAGGTATGGGACAAATGTCTAGGTACGGGACAAATGGCTAGGTATTTGGATAAATGACTAGGTACGGGACAAATGGCTAGGTATGGGACAAATGGCTAGGTATGGAAAAAATGGCTGGGTATGGAAAAAATGGCTAGGTATGGAAAAAATGGCTAGGTATGGGACAAATGGCTAGGTACGGGACAAATGGCTTGGTACGGGACAAATGGCTGGGTATGGGACTAATGACCCACTTTAATTGTTTGTTGTTGTTGTCTTCAAAACATAATACTTTGTGGTCAAGCAAAAAGAATGTTTTCAAACTCAAAAAGAGATTGAAAAAAAATAAAAAAAAGCAAGATGTGTAGACAATATTAAAAAAAAAGGATTTCATGGATAAGGATGAAATAGTCTTGGCCAATGTTCTGACCACACTCAAAACACCGCAAGAGTTTAAGAGAATATTTGTTTTCTTTGGTCATTCCGGAAGTCTTGTGCCAGTGTTTGATCGCACGGACACAAAGTGTGGTCCAGTGGCACAGTTACAAAAAACGCGTGCAGCTCGCCATTGAGGATTAACCTCAGGATTAAAACAAAAAAAAAAAACTTCAGGTGATTGGGGGGGGGGGGGGTTGTCGTGAGATGAGGGCAGGTTTAGAGGGTGAAAAGCTGGGACACAAGGTCGTGGTCATCTTACGTGAAGACCTGTTGGATCAACACAAATTTGACCGGCGGTTCAAGGGATAACAAGTGGACTTAAAACGGTCAGCGTTGTATACTGAAGTGCTGGATGTGATGGTGGGTTTGGTCAAGAAGTGTGTCTGTGTGTGTGTGTGTAGACTCATTGACTGGTGAAAGCGATTAGTATTACACACCTTTGTACCTGGGCTAACTAAAATATATCATAATTCTATGACTCATTGTTGATATTTTACAATATTGTGTTGTATCGAGATAAATATTCAAGTACGTAAATCCGTTACATGTAATTAGGAAATGGGAGGGGCAAATGTAAAGGGGGGGGGGCGCTTAATTGGGAACATACAGTTAATAACTTTATTCTTTGATGAAGTCATTGATACGATATGATACATCACAGTGTATATTGTATTATCTGAGTGTCCAGAAACATGTAGCGAATGTATAGTCACTTATTGTTATCTACAATGCTGATAAGTTGGAATATTTATTTTTTACTTAGCCAGATATTGTCGAACTTAAGTTTGGTTAGAATATTGTTAGAATTTTATTAGACTATCGCAGCAAAACGCGACGGGTAACATTGCACAATAGGCTACAAAGTCTATTATTAGTGCAATGATAAATTGCCTGCTTTACGTGAATTTTCTTTCTTTCTTTTTGTATAATGTTAAGCAGCTTTGCTGGTGCATTAAGTAAACTAAAATGTTGGGACATTTCTTTAGTTTTCTATATTCCTCACTTCACATTTCCACCTTACACGTTTCAATCTTTACAAGTCATTCAAATGTTCTTCAGGTATTTTAGTAATGTCCGGTATGTCACGTGGTTATTTCATTACTTTCTCACCCCACTGAGTCGGCGAGAGTTCGACCTGGTGTGAAGAGGAAAGAGAGAGAAGAGGAGGGGGAGATTTAGATGCATTAAACAAGTGCCAGAAGCAAACACCATTCCGGAAGTTTAACCGCCATTTTGTAATTCCCAACTGAGTTCTGCACACACGCACACACACACATTTGCACACACAAGAGCTTTTTAGGAGAAGTGAACGAAGACCACAACCATGCACAAAGTGTTGACGATATCTCTGTCACCCCCTTCCGGAAGAGAGGAAGTTGAAAGAACTCGGCATCCAAGGACAAGGTCACTATCTTATACTCACTGACCAAAACAAAGTGTGCTGCACTGGAGGTATTTGAACCTGACCGGCGATTGCAGTGGACGAGTGTGAAACTAATTACAGTGCATCAATTGAAAAATATTTACAGATGAAAAGAAATATTTTTTGACGAATGAGTGGTGGTAGAAAGTATGAAATATTTTGTTTGACGAATGAGTGGTGGTAGAAAGTATGTCTTATGATAATGGTTATCAATGTAGTGGCCCTTGTGTTTAGTATGGCCGTTCCTTGTGTTTAGTATGGCAATTCCTTGTATTTAGTATGGCCGTTCCTTGTGTTTAGTATGGCGATTCCTTGTGTTTAGTATGGCGATTCCTTGTGTTTAGTATGGCAATTCCTTGTGTTTAGTATGGCCGTTCCTTGCGTTTATTATGGCCGTTCCGTGCGTTTAGTATGGCCGTTCCTTGTGTTTAGTATGGCCGTTCCTTGTGTTTAGTATGGCCGTTCCTTGTGTTTCTTGTGTTTAGTAAGGCCGTTCCTTGTGTTTAGTATGGCCGTTCCTTGCGTTTAGTATGGCCGTTCCTTGTGTTTAGTAAGGCCGTTCCTTGTGTTTAGTATGGCCGTTCCTTGTGTTTAGTATGGCCGTTCCTTGCGTTTAGTATGGCCGTTCCTAGCGTTTAGTATGGCCGTTCCTTGTGTTTAGTAAGGCCGTTCCTTGTGTTTAGTATGGCCGTTCCTAGCGTTTAGTATGGCCATTCCTTGCGTTTAGTACGACTATAGTTTCAAAAATTTCGTTTCGATATTAAATTATTATAAAGACAGATGATGAAAAACTGCGATATGGCTCTCTTGGGTGGTCAATCCAGACATGGCAACATTATTTGTGTTTACATTTTGCGAATATTTAATTATTGTGTAAATATACAGAGAATAGTTAGCTTACTATCTAGTCAGGACGTGAAAGTCGATACATTATCACCACTGGTCTAAACACTGTCACCGGTTTATTTCAAATTTGACCCTCAGAACCATACACAAAATAAATCAATCATCATTACAACCACCTGTCCATCAATCATCTTGTCTCACATCCGTCGTGATTTATAAATCTGTATTACACCGCACCAAGTACTGCAGTAAGTGTGTGTGTTTGGGAGTGTGTGTGTTTGTTATAAAATATAACAATATCATGCTTGCATGCAGATATTCTAGTAATTATTTTGGTTGAAAAAGAGGAAATACAAAACATAAAGAAAGAGAACTCCAACAATAAGTCTTTTGTTGAAATGTTCCCCCCTCTCCTTTCTCCCACCTCTTTATGACACACTTGAGACGTACCAGTATCGCCAGGTCAAGTTTTATATATTGCCCTGCATCTAACTAGGTCAGTACATGTAGAACGTTACAGTAACGAAGGAAGACTCATTTAAAATGTGCATGATTTAACTATACTCATCACTTTTTGTAATATGTTGACTACAGATTAACTGACAGCCAGTCAACACGAACAGACCTAGATAACGTATAAACTTATCCAGAAACACAATATCTTATTTTTTTTTTTTTAAGTATAAAAAAATATCTGTATTCAACTACACAAATGTTAAGTGACTTCATTTTAAAAATCTCTATAATTCAATACAATTTTAATTGTGCAATTTGTAGGCTAATGTTATGTAATAAAATGACTACCAATATGCAAAATTAAAGGAATTTTATATTTCTTATATTAAGGTAAGGGGTTACAATATATTGATAATCCTGGACAATTATTAATTAAGTAAACCACTTTTTCAATATCACTATTGCGTAACCTAACCACCATAATATATATTTTGATGGCAATGTATTGTGAAATTGATTCAGTTAAATCAATTTACATTAAATGCAAAGCAAACAAGAACAAAATTGCTTTGTGACACATATGTTTACATCTTGTGATATACAAAGGGACATATGTTTATATCTTGTAATATATAAAGGGACATATGTTTACATCTTTTAATATATAAAGGGACACATGTTTACATCTTGTAATATATAAAGGGACACATGGGTACATCTTGTAATATATAAATGGACACATGTTTACATACAGGTGGAAGGGCTTGCGATAAGATGGCCTAGTGGATCCACTAAAGCCTTGTATCTATTGTAATAAAACGGTGGTGCGCCCACTAGGTCTGGTCTAATGACTGGACACAAGTGGACTTAATCCTTCGCTCAATATCTAGACAATGACGGACTGGTCCGCAACCTCTTGATCAGTTGGGTGCCACCCTCCCTCCCCCCACCTCTTAATCAACCTTTCTGACCTTTTTAGTTAAAAACGGTGTCTGTGAACTAAACCTGGTGGTAGTCATTTCATCGTTAAACTGAGCAGAATAGTTCGTTAAAACTGCACACAATAGGTCGTTATCTGATGGCCTCTACTGTAATTACGTGAGACTTAACTACTGCGACCAGTTGGTGACTTGGTGATAAGTCGCATATTGAATGTCTTTTAATTGTCCGGTAATCGGCGTGTGTGTGTGTTGGGGGGGGGTATACAGACAGACACATTGGAAACAATGAGGGCTGTCAATGAAAAGAAAAAAAAAGGTAACAGAAGGGCTGGGGGAAGAGGGGGGGAGTAAATGTTTAAGTCAAATGTATCATTAGTGTATGGCAATTATAAAATGGATCATTAAAACATTTCATTGACTGTACATGGCATAATACTACAGACAAAATCCATACATGGCATAATACTACAGACACAAATGAAAGACTAGTGTATGTAATTGATGTTCTTCACATGACAGAAAATATTTAAGAAAAAATGCATAAAAGATCAACAGTAGGCCTACTAGAGACATAGCATATAAAATGATACACAATATTAGAGATGTAGTACGAAATTCACATTCAGTATATATATGATACAAAGTACTAGATGCATAATAAATGTCATATAGTACTAAAGACCTAATAAATGTCACACAGTACTAGCATCATATTGAATATGCTAAATATTAAACAGTGCCACAGACAAAGTGAACCAAGGAAAGCCAAAATACAAACAGTGGGGCATCTGGGTTTCTATAATCAACTGACCAGAGCACAAACAAGCAGTTGTCTATTTCACAACTAGAATGGTATTCCCCCCCCCCCCCCACAGTAACTTCAACTGACCATGTCAAAAAACAAAAAGTTACCTAAATATTTATCGGGGCTAATCAGGGGTTTCCATTACCGATATATTATTTACATTTGCTATTTCCTAAAATGACCCTCCCACTTAGAGATATCACTTTGTTAAAACATGTTATATTTGTGTGTTCACATGCTGTGTGTGTGTGTTCATTAAAACATGGTGTCTGTTCATTAATGCACAGATTTATATGCAAATCACTCATTTATAATTTGTCCAAACATGTGAGTCATTTTCATTAAAGTTAGCTATATTTTGTCTTCAAATCTGTCAATCATTATACATGTATGTATCTGTCTGTCCAACACATCAGAAGCTGTATATCACATATGACATATAATGACCTACATTAGTCCTACATACATAATCAAACAATATTAAGATCCACACTTTAGTTTTTGAACGTACATTGGATTTAAACATCATCGCTACATTAATAAATTCATTATAATATAGTCATGTCTCAATATAATATAGTCCTGTAACTCCTGTCTCAATATAATATAGTCCTGTAACTCCTGTCTCAATATAATCTAGTCATGTCTCAATATAATCTAGTCTTGTCTCAATATAATCTAGTCCTGTCTCAAAATAATATAGTCCTGTCTCAATATAATCTAGTCCTGTCTCAATATAATATAGTCATGTTTGAACACTAAGACATTTCGCTGTATTTGTTTATATTCCGGTATTCAATGTAAACACCTGTAAAAGTTCATTGAGTAAATCACTGAGTGTGATATAAATGTGTTAAATGCGTTGCCATTTGTATGATACTAGTCTGTGAATACAAATTGTAATACAGAACTAAACAATCTAACCCTGTTTGTTACTGAAGCAACACACATTAATAACATGAAATACTTACTTGACTTGTCACAGAAAATCAGCTGTAACTTCACACAAAGCACCAGTGGTACATACATAAATAGTACAACGTGTCCAATCTTCTATTGATTCAACTCATCAAAAAGATGTACCTGTACTTCATCAATGTACAGACTGGATATTTTACACAATTACTCAATGGAGTACGAAAATCCGAACTGAAGTTCTAACACATTCACAGACTATGACTGTTATTAAAACATCTAATCGTTTAACTCTCTGTCACGATCTCCGCTTTGCTTGAATAGATAAAACTTTACTTTTATACAAAAACTAGATCCACATAATAAATATCTGCCATGAAAAATAATAAAAAATCACGTATTGCTGCAGATATTGGCCTGGCACTATTCTGAAATGGAAACTGTCCACTGAATGGTTTGTATAGAACAAAACGAAAGTGTTCCACTAGCAGCCTGACTAGTTCGAGACCTCGACAATCCACTCGACTGAATACAATAACTGTACAACTCCGTGAAGTAGAGTGGCCTCCCCCGTTGCAGCTCGCTGTTTGTTGAATCGCTGGGACGAGGTTGAGTGAGGGGTGCTGACTGGGGGGACGCTGTGACGATAAGCTGTGAGAGAGGGAGGGGGGGAGAGAGGGTGGGCAAGAAGCGAGCGAGCTTGCGAAATGGGGGGAAACGTAGGGAGGGGGGGGGCTGGCTTCCCTCTTCCCTGTCTCTACTTCTCGGCATACCGGAGGCTTCGTCATATCACGCTGACATACCTGGCAAAGCCTCAGAAATACCAATGAGCGGCTGCCTTGTGTTGTCTAGTTCTAATGGACGCGTGGATAGCTACTGCTATGGTTCAGTACAAAATGGGTACAACATGTACATTGAAGCAGGATCACGTGACTATTAAAAGCGAGTTCTTAAATTTTGAATAATATCGAACTAAACGTCTCATTATAATGTGCGAAAGTGTGATTTTTTTTTAAGTTAGAATAGAGTAATTAAATACAAACATACCTGTTTGTAGAATAATGTACGAGGGCTTCAGGTCTTCTAAGTATCTGGGCATGTTTTGTACTACCCGCGGCCTTGCCCACAGCAGAGGTGTGTGTGTGTGTGGTGTGTATGTGTGTGTGTGCGTGTGTGTGTTTGAAAGTCAGGGAATATGTGTATAATTTTCTTTAAAAAAAATAAATTCAACATAGTTACACACGATTTAAGACAAAAAAAAAGCTTATGAATATCAATGATGACAAATGCCTCATGGGGTCAAACAGAAGGGGGTCCAACCTAGGGATTTTGGGGCCCGGGGGCTTTGCCTCTTTGGGGGCCCCTGCATTTTGACATTCGACAACATGACATGATATAATGTACTTAATATTTAATGTTAAAAATGTGTGGGGCCCCCTCAAGATTGGGCCCGGGGGACTTTCAAATTTGGAGCCCCCTCCCCCCATCCTAGGTACGCCTCTGGGGCCCAAAATGGTTAAGGGCTCAAGTGTTTAAACCCAAACAAAGGATAGGGACAATAAATGTGTCTGGTTGGTGGTACAAGTTATTTGAGTACAATATATGTTGTTTAATTGTTGTTGTTGTATATCATAAATTCACAAATACCAATTAGCTGTAGGAGATATTTCATAACAAAAGATTTACTAATAAAAACCTTTATTTTTTTTTTTTTGGTCACAACTGTTTGATGAGAAATAATAAAAATCCCAGATTTATTTCATTTATACAGTGATATTAATCACATTTAATTGATAAATCAAAGTTTATTCTCATTTGAGTTTAATACTTACCCTGCGCTAATGACAATTAGTAAACTACTTTCTATCTTCTTTTTTTTTTTGTTTTTATTTGAATTTTTTCTAAATACCTAGAAGAAATACAATTTCTATAAAAATCTGCAAATTCATTCCAAATGAAATATAATTCAATTTGTATTAACCACAAAGATAAATTCAAGTTCTTCCGAATACCTGGACATGTTATAATCAAACAGTTATGTTGATATTTTGAATTAACCCTAATGACAATATTACTGTGTTCCGTACAGACCAATGAGGAGGGTGATTTCAACCGTACTATCCAATCAAAACAGTTGTAACACATAATAATCCATATTATAAAGTTTCATTTCACAATCGAAATAGCACACTGCACATAACTAGGAACACTGTGTAAATACTCAGTGTAGTGAGTGTACCATCACCATGTCATGAACCAAGTGTGACCTGCCATAACATCAGCCTTATTCTCAACTCGCTAATATTTCATTACTCAGGCGTTCATCGACATTGGGAAGTCCCGTACTCTATAAATAGTTCAGAGGCAAAGAGTTGTGATATTGATTGACATGTGTGAGTAAACACATATGAGGAAATAGCCCGTTTGAATATATTAGTGTGTATACCGTCAAGATCACAGTAGATAGAAATGTATTTAGTCATACGCAGTATAGTGGATACTCTGGTTGATAGATAGATAGATAGATAGATAGATAGATAGATAGATAGATAGATAGATAGATAGATAGATAGATAGATAGATAGATAGATAGATAGATAGATAGATAGATAGATAGATAGATAGATAGATAGATAGATAGATATGCACTTGAAGTTAAAGATGATAGCGAAAAAGGGGTTTAATCATGCATTTGACAGATATGCTTCATTCGGGGCCCCTCGCGAGATCGGGGCTCCCGCTGTTAAATTCACCTTTGGACAGAGTTATTTTCAGATCAAGGATCAAAGCTCGAATTAGGACAAAGGGATTCTGATGGTAAAAGTTTTGATTGGAATTAGCACGAGAAAGGGGCCCATGCGGCTGAGTTTTTACTTAGATTTATGCAAATGTATCATATTTTACCTAAATGCAGTGGCGTCACTAGGGAGGTGCGGGGGGTGCGGACCGCACCGGGTGACACCCTCACGAGGGGTGACACCCGAATGCAAAATATCTAGTTTTAGGCCTATATTCTTAAAATAATTCAAAGTCGTATTTAATTTTTATAAATAAATAAAAATATCTCCGATTATTAACAGACACTGCTTACTTTTTATTATTAATTATTTTAACGCACCGGCTCCGGATACGTTTAAGATGAACTCTTATGATTTAAAGTTATTTTCTTTTCGCGAGAAATTGCATAACCGAGCCATTTTTTCTGATTATATATTAAAATTGTGGCTATATTTTTGTGGCGCGCTGGCAGAGTGGGTTAATCGTTTGGCCGTGACCCATTTATGGCTAACTGTATGCGGGTTCGATTCCTGTCAGAGACATACATTATTTTTTTTCAGATTTTTTTTTTTTCAGAATTAGGGATAGGGTTAGGGTGTGGAGCAATATCTATTGATGGTCCCCAAAAAAAATATATCTCCCATTATTAACAGTAAATGACGTCATCAACGTCTGCAGTAAATAAGAGTTCTCATTCATTGTTTACTGACGTCATCAAAGTTTGCTAGACGTATCCCGAAAAAAAAAATACGTAGTACGTCTTAGACGTATCCGGAGCCAGTGCGTTATTTTAATGAAATTATTGGTATACTTACACTGACCTATAGATATCAATTATCGCTAAAATCCTGACCCCGGAAACGGAAAAAAAAATTAATAAAGTCGCGCATGCGCACATATATACGGTGTCTGAAAAAAAAATATGGAGACCGGGGTGTCATGAGAGGGGTGACACCCTGAGTTACCGCACCGGGTGACACCACTGCCTAAATGTTCCATATTTTACGGTAATTTTACCTAAATGTACCATATTTTACCTGAATTATCATATTTTACCTAAATGTATCATATTTTATCTAAATGTTCCATAATTTACCTAAATCTTCCTTAGTGTACCTAAATGTACCATATTTTACCTAAACGTGCAATATTTTACCTAAACGTGCCAATTTTACCAAAATGTACTATAATTGACAGAAAGTACCATCGTTTTTAAGAAAACATTATAATTAACCAGAATGTAGCACAGTTTACCAGAATGTACCTGAGTTTACCTAAATGTATCAGGGTTTACCATTTGGTACAAAAGTTTACCTGAATGTACCAGAGTTAACTAGAATGTATCATAGTTTGCCAGAATGTACCTCAGATTACCGTAACATGTTCCATAATTTACCAGAATCTAATATACTTCATTAGAATATCTCCCAGAATGTCTCACAGTCCTGGACAAGATAATGAACTCTCAACTAATATTATAACATTTAAACAGGGACGAGGCGTGAGTGTTGCCGGTCATATCGCTTAGAGAAAAATTTATTGATGTTTTTATGTTATATACAAAGCACAAACGAACATAGATTTAAATATTTGTATGAATTATTAGACCAAAAACATATACGGAATATATAAAAATGAAAGTTATATATATATACTTGTAGTCATTTTAATATGAATGATTATGCTAACTATATTCAATAAACACAGTACCATTGTATACCATTTTTCTATATAAATATGTCTATGACCGGCAGCACTCTTGCCTGATTTAAACTTGTGTTTAATTTTTTTTTTTGTTTATGTTTAAAGATGAACATGGTACTGAAATTTTGAAGCTATTGGAGATATTGTAAGCCACGAATGTCAGTCTATAGATAAATCTTCACATTTCGTTTATACAAAGTTTTTTGGTCCTAAAAATATGGGACATAATATGAAATTAAAAAATATGTGAATATACAGTAAAGGTTAATTTTTAATATTTTATAATCTACTAATTTTATCCATGTTTATTTGTTTCGTTTCGCCTGCCAGTATATTATAAGTTTTACGTATACAATTTGTTTGTTTGCGGGGTTTCACGTGGCGCTCACCAAGTCCACTCAAACTTTAAATCCGCATCTGGCCCGTTGATTTCATTTACTACAAACAAAAAAATGGTTCATCTACTAATGCCAATCTTCTGCTGGACAAGGTCAGTGATGGGTCAAGCGAGAGGTAATCAACCATTCCGATCCAACATCTAGTTATGTGTACGGTTTCCTTTAAACTCGTCTGGTTTCTGTTTGCTTAAGTGAATTGAAAGGAGGGGGGGGCGGTTAGCCAAATGTACCCCCTCCCTCTCCCTGACATCCATTACACATGCATTTGAATTATTTCGAATCCACTCACACAAACACAAATAAATAGTAAACATCCTCTCTCTCTCTCTCTCTCTCTCTCTCTCTCTCTCTCCCCCTCTCTCTCTCCCCTCTCTTCTCTCTTTATCACACAAACAAAACACGTAATTCATATCTTCACACTCACACACACCCACATAGAGCTTTCAAATTCATAACAAATACATAAAACTTCTAACCCACTTCCGGGATGTGTGTGATGTGACAGTTAGTGTGAAAAATTATTTCACAATGTGTGCGTCCTGTCATTGCTTATCTCATTAAATAATTATATTCTACAGGAAGATAAAGAGCATTTTTGTGCTAATTCAATACTCAAATGGTTTAAAACGATTTGAACGTTCGAAAGTACTTATCGAAGAGTTTTCAAAGCCGCTATGTACCTATATTTAAAAGTTTTAATCCAGACATGATCAAAATAAGAACAATTTCTGACTTCGTTGCTATGACCTCTTTTCCCTCTTTCTCATTCACAATTTTGACTTTTAAAGTCATAATTGTGATAAGAACATCAATTGCTATATAATGAATAACTAATTAAGAGTTTGAACAGTTTTAGGCGAATGTTGACTTATTGATTGAAATGTACATATAAAGAACTTTTCAGTTATGTATTTAGAAGAAAATCGAATACAAAAAAAGTTTTTTATGTATCAATAGTAGGACGACATAGACTTGGAGCAGGTGAATATCACATCGTTATTGTCTGTCAGACTGTCTGTCAGTCTGTTTTAAGTCAGATGACTACTAAAAATGACTAGCTTTAAAATATAGGTCGAATAATTGACCAGATTATAAGTTAATTGGAATTATTCATATCACTTTTATCAAGCTCGACACAAAATATGGATTTTTTAAAAGTTTGCAATGTCTGTGTCTCATGAGGTGAAGTTTGATGTCGCTGTTTATTGTTTCTACTCTGTAACGGTTTTATTTGGGTCATTCCATGTCAACTCAACCAGTTTTTTGACAATTGTTCACCCTACCCTCTCAGATCTTCCTGAAATTTTAATGGCTTGTGGTACATTCAAAGTTGAGTAATTCCTGAAATTTCAGACCATTTAGTCAAAAACTTTCCGAGAAAAGATTTTTTAAAGTTTTAAGGGTAGTCGCGAGTTCGCGTGACATTTACATTATCGCGATATTTGAACGTGAATATTTCAAAAACTAAAAGAGGTATCAGGCTGAAATTTTCAGTATTAACTCATTTTTTTATCCTGAGTTGAATGATGTATTTATCTCAAGTGTCGCGACTACCCTTACAACTTTAAAAAATCATATCTCATAAAGTTTTTGACCAAATGGCTTGAAATTTTCAGGAATCACTCAACTTTGAATGTATCACAAGCTATGAAAATTTCGGGAAGATCTGAGAGGGTCGGGTGAACACCACTGGTTGAGTTGACATGGAATGATGACCCGTTTATTAGTATTGCTAACAACTACTATTGTTTATATGGGTATTTTATATCCAGTACATTTGATTTTAAAAAATGCCATTTCGTTTACTTAAAATTAAGTTTCACGCAGAAATAATAAAAACTGAACATAATTGATTTCGCTGTATATACAATGCATGTTCCGCGTGATCAATGCCTGTGAAGAGGTTGGCTACGAATCTAGGTCATCATTCCACCATTAGCTGCATCAAACAAACCATTACGCATGTCAGTGATACACTCACCTTTAACACATGAAATTTAAATAAATGTAAGATAGACTTAACTCACCGGTAAATTTATTATCAACTTTTTTTGTTGAATTGTATTGATCTGTTGTTGATAGTAACTTCTAGTCACTGTAAAACTGATACTCAACAATCAGGCAGCTATTAACAATATTTTGTTGACTTGACATAGTGGGAAAAAAATGTACATTGACGCTATTGCTGTCAGAACAGAGTCAAAATGACTTACATTGTCTAACTTTTTTTTGAAATGTTCGAGTACTGGGTCATCTTGACACCAGGTAAATATTGACAGGAGGTTAACTGACTTCGTTGAAACTAAACAAACAAGTCTTTCAGATCGTCCAGCAACTGTCAAGTCCGCCTCACGTTGTCACCATCAGAACCTGGAGGGACACAGAGTGGACGTTGGATAGGTAACATTTGCAGGTCATTCTACTCTTGGTCAGTCAACACCATAAAATAAACAGCCCAGTTGTATGAAACCCGCGTCACCTACACACCTGACTCAAAAGTGTATCAGTAACACGTGAAACAGTATATAGGTAGGTGCAACATGGTACGTTGTACGTGTCTGGGGGAGGGGGGGAGCGGCTTGACCATCTTGAGACCAAACGTGTGATACTATCACGTCCGTTAATTACTTGGGATCACCGCCCCTCCTGTGTTACACGCCGGGGGGCTATTCGACTAAAGCCAGACTAGAGGTCAATACAGGATCACGTTGTCAGAGCATTTCTAACTGTAGCCTACATACACACACAAGACACTACCACACACACACATGTATATATATATATATATATATATATATATATATAGAGAGAGAGAGAGAGAGAGAGAATGTTATAACTACTTGTGTTATTTGTTATACATTGTGAGTTCTTGTGTTGATCTGTCTCTGCCTTCTCTTCTCTGGTAGCGATTGACACTTTATCTAAGCGTGTACCCACTCACAAACATCACAAATAAATAATTTAAACTGCCAAGTCCGATTCATATACTTTATTTGACGATACACAAAATATAATTTCAAAATATAAGTAGAATGAAGCTATACACTCCAAGATAAATATTCACTGAAACATCACTGCTCTATCCTCTGTTCTACCTACTTTTGTCAAACTGTACCCGTCTGTTCTCCTCCTCCTCTCTCTCTCTCTCTCTCTCTCTCTTCCAATCTCTATCTACAACCTGATCTCCGTCAAAAGATCTGCTAACTTCTTTTATAAGACCCTAATTACTGCGTCTTCTCACCTATGTCCTTGTTTCTGATTGGTCGGTCCCTAAATGGTGATATTCTGTTACTTCAGTAAAAACAGCAATAACCCTGAACTTTTAGTGACAAACTAATTAATTAACTCATCCCAATGATCCATATTCTTGAAAATACAATGTCTAATCTATATTCATGTAAATACAATGATCAACCTAGAATCTTTGGGACACTGATTCTTTGTAACATTAATCAAGCACTTGTGGAAGTTTGGCGACATGCATACGAAACCAGACAGTAGATAATTAGCTTATCACAACATTTGTCTCTTCAAAATACAAGGGCGCTTAGTCTTGCATTTTATTCCAGCCTAATTAGGTCATCTAACTTTTCACGGGTATGTGTCACCTAAATATACAGACTCTCTAAACATGACCGACATTGTAGTCTCGGAAAACCTATGGCGCATTTACGGCCCTTCTAAAGTGTGTTATAAAACATTACTGACTGTGATCGTTACAGAAAGAGAGATAGATAGATAGATAGATAGATAGATAGATAGATAGATAGATAGATAGATAGATAGATAGATAGATAGATAGATAGATAGATAGATAGATAGATAGATAGATAGATAGATAGATAGATAGATAGATAGATAGATAGATAGATAGATAGATAGATAGATAGATAGATAGATAGATAGATAGATAGATAGATAGATAGATAGATAGATAGATAGATAGATAGATTAGATAGATAGATAGACCTCAGGCTCAGTCTGGGCCAGCCTTAGGTTGTACGGTGTTATATCGGATTTTTTTTTCTCCTTCATTCTGCCAGTCTTGCACCTAAGTTCCAACTTCCAACAACACGAGACATTTACAAACTCTATGCAAGTCATATTCTTTTCATCATTTACCACCAGGACTGAATGTTTGTAGCTTTTGTTGTTTGTTGTTGTTATGTTTGATTTTTTTTTTATAATTCTTTAAAATATGGTGAAAAGTCTAAATACCTGTTTGTTTGAGTCCATTATGACTTCATTGTCCAATCATTGAACGACATTCAAAAATGTTCAGGGGATTCTCAATATTTGGCGGGAAAATCACTTTTAAGTTTCTACTTCTTAACGGTATTGATCAGCCAGTTTTATTGATTTATGGACATTTGCCCTGATATATCAGCTGTAGAACGGCAATCATGAATGTATTAAAAATGATCTCAACTCCAAGTGAATGGGTGACATATGAGGAGGTGGTGATGCAAAAAGAGCTACTTGGTGAATTGAGCCCATGTGAAAATGATACCATCATTGAATGTCTCAACGTCTCTAGCAACTGCAGACACTGACCAGGTTACTTTGGCTATCTAGGCTGCGTAAGTGATGATTAAAGCATTTGTTTCTGACCACAGGCCAGCAGTCGAAGATTGGCGAGCAGAGCAGGGACGAGCCGAGTCGAACAGATCGGAGCAGAGCAGATGGTAGCAGTGATGCACTCGTGAATTTTCTACTGGGAGCTAGGACTGACATGTCGCATTCTTTCTTTTCATCGCCCATTCATTTTCCTCCCTTCTGTTGTTCACAGTCGGGGTCCAGTTGTCTAATGGTCTGATCATTTTTGTTTAAAAGTAAGGTTAGACCCTTTCCTTTAACATTGTAAATCATTATCTATCTCTTGAATTTCTCTTCATCCTTTTCTCAGTCATTCCCGAACTTTCTGCATAGATGTTAATTTCTCTCCCCTCCCCCCCCCCTTTCCACCTTCCCATTATTTTGTTATAACTTATAACCTATATTAATACATATACATTTGACACATTCATGTTTCATACTTCAGCGTTTCATGATGAACTAATTTTTATTTTAGTACATGACCAATCAGAGGACGAATGGTCGAGTGGTGGTAGAGCGTTGGATCAATGAGAATCAAAAGGAAAGTTGGTCAAAGTCACCCAAGTCCACCCAGCTTTAAATAAGTACCTGACTTAAGCTGTGGTAGAGTCAAGGGGGCTGGGCGTAGTGCTGACCACACAATCCCTTTATATGCCGTGACTAAAGAAACAATTGAACTCTACACGTCATCTGCCCAGATGGCCTTAACCAGGGACGTGTGTCTCGAATGAAATGGCAGTCGTATACAAGTTCTAGACGACAGGTGACCCGGTAGATATTTTTTGCTGTTCAAAACAGCAACGTGGTGCTTCAACATACAGGATTTATTAAACATGATTCTATATGGTTTCAATGGCTTGCACATTGACATTTCCCACTAAAGAAAATACAAATTTTTGTTTAACGTTAACAAAAAAAAATCTTTAGGATCACAGAAATATTTCTAGAAATTAAAGATTAAGCCATGATTAGACGTTGGTGCCAATCTGCAGTCTATTTATTTATTTATCTGTTTATTTATGTATCTGTTTATCTATTTATTTGTTTATTTGATATCAATTAATGTAAAGGCAAATTTATTGAAAATATATAAAATCTGTACTTATTGATGGTGGTGGGGGAGGGGGGGTCACATAAAACTGTTAGCACCATGACGTCAGATATTCTAAGGGGTCTGGCAGCAGTATTACGCTTTAGGGCAACAAACTTGCTCCCCTTCCCCCCCCCCCACACACACCACCTCCCAACCATACCTAGCCCACATAATATACATTTTACAGAATGTGCATCCCTCGTTTGAATCATCATTTTTCGACCGCCGCCATATTTGTTATTTTTGAACTTAAATAATTTATTGTGAAACATTACTTGATAAACAAAGTCACTGAAAATAATGTCATTTGTTTTTTCTAAGACCGGACAGACAGTTTTGTTATTATCTGTCCCAAAGTTGTTTCAGAATTCATTGGTTTGATTTTAGTCAATCAAGTTGTCTGAAGACCTTCTTTTTTATAACGTTTGACATTTTGTGTCAATATTTATGTGCTACACTATTACAAGTGGGACGAATGGCCGGCTGTCTACCTGAGGGTCCTGGGTTCGATCCCTGGTAAGAACCAATGGAAATTTTCCAGGTCCTGGTGAAAGTTTATTACTACACATAGTTACACCTAGCTTTAAATGGGTACCTGACTTAAGTTGGGGGAAGTAATCCCTACTTATGCCAAGGTAATAGAAACAGATGAATCCTACACTATATCTGTCCCAATGGTCCCCCAAGGGTTAAGGGAACTTTTTACACTATTACTATTTCAAATGAGATATAAATAAAAAATAAAATTATTATAACAAATTAAAAAAAACGTGCAGGAACTTGTAAATTTTCATTTATATGAAGACTTTTTTAATACAATTCATGCATAGGGACTATTGATCATTTGTTCACGTATATGCCTTGCTCTACAATACAATGTAATACATTTGTTCACGTATATGCCTTGCTCTACAATACAATGTAATACATTTGTTCACGTATATGCCTTGCTCTAAAATACAAAGTAATACTTTTGTTGAAAGAAAACAAAAATCATTACAAGCTGAAATTCTTGTTATTGCCTTACATCGTTTTAGCCATATTATAGGATTTTTTTTTAAAAATAACGATTTGTGTGTGTGTAGACGGTTTATTAACAAGAAGAACACACAATTAGTGTTGTTTTCGTTGACGAAAACTAAAACTAAAACCTTCGTTAACGAAAATGTTGACTTTTCGTCAACGAGAACTAAAACTAAAATTAGCAGCAAGACTAAAACTAGACGAAAACTGAAATTATTACAGAAAAAACTAAATAAAAACTGAAACTAAAATATGACCTGGGACTAAAACAACACTACACACAATTGATATGTCACATTAGAATGGCTGATTAGAGAATTAGTTCCACTTCCTACAGGGGCAGTGGCGCCGAGAGCCAACAAGGGCCCCAGGGCAGGACATGATTGCGGGCTTCTTAATAAACAATAAGTCGTGAAAAAATTGACATGGTCGGGGCGGCCGGGCCCCCTTAAGATGCGGGCCCCCTGGCAATGACCCCCCCTGCCCCCTCTCGGCGTGGCTGTACAGAAGACAGTTGAAATTGTAGTTTGGAAGCTTCGTTCAAATTAATAATATTTAACTCAATAACTGTAGCTTTTTTTTTATTTAAGTTGTTGAATTTCCACATACAAACACAGAAATACGGCATTTGTTGTTAAGTCCAGTTTAAAATATATTAGAGAGACGATAATAATTAAAACTGAAAGTACCGAATTTAATTCTACTATCACCAACTTCCTTGAAAGATATGTGTATATAACCTAGTTAAGCTAGTGTTTCTCAAAGTGTGTCTAATGTAAACAGCTAGTGTGACTTTTTTCATCTGATTTACTCTTTATATTGATTTTTGTTGGCTATACCGCTATAGAATGTGGAAATTTTCAAATGTCATTGGCTAGGGGAAACTACTCATTAAATTTTATTCACAGTTATTTAGACCATTTTTTAAACTCTAATTGACTCCCTTGAAAACGTGTTTTCCTCTATCATTTTTTAATAACAGATGAGTCTGTTGTAAGATTACCTTAGTGTCAGATATGTAAAAAACAGGTAAATCACAATCTGATTCTAAATGAATAGACAAGTAAAAAATCAATTCAATTAAATAAATGCAAGAATTAAATTGATAACCTAATTAAGCGGTTGGCTGCATTATAGTCCTCATTGATGACGATATTCAAAGTTTTAAGTCGTATGACCACTTAAATAAATAAATAAAAAATAATAGTAAAAGATGTATGGAAACAAAACATACACTCAGCAACATAATAGAAAGTTATTTTCTATTTCATTGCAAAAAATTAATCATTCTAATACATCTGAAACCTTGATTATCAGTAAATGCCATTATTTAATTATCCTGTGAGGCGTTAAATTGAAGAATTGTTGTGACTTTTTGGCGATCTTGTAAAGTCCTAAGTTGGGACTCCCAACATTAGACCATAATATTTTGTAAGATGTTTATTATATCGGAATATATAACAAAGAAATTCGTAAAACGGCGCCTTGAATTGAATTATATATTTACTAGCTGCATGTACCCGACTTTGCCCGGGTTTGAAATAAGGTTTTCAGTTTACCTTCTGTTTTCTCTAGGGAGCGACGGATAATCGGATCGCTATCGGTATCGGACCGATATTGGCACTATCGGTTAATATCGGATCGGCCGATTGTTGTAGGGAGCGACCGATAGTCGAACCGATATTGGCACTATGGGTTAACTGTCGGACCGGCCGTTTTTTTGGCTGCCGATACATTGTTTTTTTTTTTTCACAACAGAGTTGCAGAAAAAAAATTCAGTAAATAACCCAATTCTATAACCAGATCAGACAAGATTTAAAAAAAAGGAAAAAAAAACCCGTACACAGAAATTGTCACGTATACATCAGAGATACGACCTTGAAACAATAGGATTGGCATTTCTTAATTCTAATGTATGAACTTGAATGATACTATTAGTGAACATCTGTGTGTATTTTTTGTTGGGATGGGAAGTTGGGGGGGGGGGGGGGGGGAGGGGGAACAAGACTTACGTGTGGGCGAAGTGTCACGAAATATGACAGGGAAGGGGTAAGCATGGGTTGACATACGTCATGAGCTGTAGCATGAGAGAAACACGTGTTTGGCATTGTTGTTGATTAAAAAAAAATATCGGTATCTGGGGAAGGGGGGGGTGTTACAAAATATGTGAACTTGGCTTGAAATACGTCATATAGCACGATAATAACACGTGTTTGGCATTGTTGTTGCTTAAGGGGCTGTCCATTAATTACGTCAACAAAATAGGGGGGAGGGGGGAGGTCAAGAAAAGTTGACGTCAACAATGTTACTTTTTTTAATTGAATATAATTACTTAATAAATAGGAAAATTAAGCAGCGTTTGTAGTTTTGTGTTACACACTCGCTTAACATTCAGTATTTTAATTAATCTAACTATATTCCTACTAATTTTGCCACATAAACATTTTGGAAGCCACCTTTTTTAGGGGGGTAATCAAATGTTGACGTAATTTTATAGGGGGGTCTCTGGAAGTTTGACAAGTTGTTGACAGGGGGGAGGTAAAAATCGACAAAATTTGTTGACATAAATAATGGACAGCCCCTAAAAAGAAAATATCGGTATCGGTATCGGTAAAAATGCTGGGGGAAAATATCGGTATCGGACTATCGGTAAAAAGGCATATCGGTCGCTCCCTAGTTTTCTCACTACCCCCCTCTCTCCCTTCCTCTCTCTCCCTTCCTCTCTCTCTCCCTCCTCCTCTCACTCCCTCCTCCTCTCACTCCCTCCCTACCCCCTCTCTCCCTTTCTCTTTCCCTCCCTCCCTTTCTCCCTCCCTCTCCCTCCCTCCCTCCCTAACTCTCCCAGCTCCCTCTCCCATCTCCCTCCCTGCCCCCTCTCTCATCTCTCTAACCCTCCCTCTCTCCCATACTCTCTCTCTCCCTTCCTCCCCTCTATCTCCCTCCCTACTCCCTCTCTCACTCACTTCCTTTCTTTTTCCTTCCCTCCCTTTCTCTCTCCCTCTCTCCCTCCCTCTCTCATCTCCCCTCTCTCTCCCTCACTCCTTATATATATATATATATATATATATATATATATATATATATATATATATATATATATATATATATATATATATAAAACAGAAGGTAAACAGAAAACCCTTTTTTAAACCCGGGCAAAGCCGGGTACTTGCAACTAGTATATACATGCTATTATGGCTACACACTTCTTCTAAAATCCTTCTTCATTCATTTACCTTCCTCAAACTGTACAAATCGGGAAGCATGAAAAAAACAACAACAATTCTTTGCAGCACAAAGGCACGATACAGCACCAGCGCGCAAGTTCTATTCGATAATCGGGAAATGGCGTCACAGAAGAGTTTTATTTATGGCGCCGTCGAGATTACTTTAATATAGTAAAATACTGAAATAAAAATAATTTATTACAATTAAACTACCCATCAAGATGAAACGAAACCTGTCCTATGACCTTCCCCATGTTTTTATGTGTACGTGTACCAAATTTCACGTTATTTGGTAGTCTGGATCTTGAGTTATAAGGGAACAGACAGACAGCAAATGCGTCTTATAAATATAGATATACTAGTTGCAAGTACCCGGCTTTGCCCGGGTTTAAAATAAGGTTTTCTGTTTACCTTCTGTTTTCTCCCTCCCCCCATCTCTCCCTTTCCCTTCCTCTCTCCTTCCCTCCCCTCTCTCCCTCCCTAACCCCTCTCTCTCCTTTCTCCCTCCCTACCCTTTTCACCTCTCTCTCCCTCCCCCTCTCTCCCCCTTCCTCCCTCCCTAATTTCCTCTCTCTCCCTCCCTGCCCCCCTCACTCTTTATCCCTCCCTCTCTCCCACCCTCTCTCTCTCCCTCCTTTTCTCCCCCCTGTCCATCCCACTCCCTCCTCTCTCCCCCTCCCTCCCTCCCTCCTACCCTCCTTTCCTCTCTCTCTCCTCCTGCCCCCTCTCTCTCTCTCTCTTTATCTCTCTCCCTCCCTCTCCCTCTCTCTCTCTCTCTCTTCTCTCTCTCTCTCTCTCTCTCTCTATATATATATATATATATATATATATATATATACTTATTATTATGGCTTCACACTTCTAAAATCCTTCTTCATTCCTTTATCTTCCTCAAATAATTCTTTGCATCACAAAGGCACAATACAGCACCAGCGCGCAAGTTCTATTCGAATCGGGAAATGACGTCACAGAGGAATTTTATTTATGGCGCCGTTGAGATTACTTTAATATATTAAAATACTAAAATAAAAAAAAATTAATTACAACTAAACTACCCATCGATATGAAACGAAACCTGTCCTATAACCTTCCTCATGTAATTATGTGTATGTGTAACAAATTTCACGTTATTTGTTTGTCTGCATCTTGAGTTATAAGGGAACAGACAGACAGACAGACAGCAAATGCCTCTTATAGGTATAGAGATATATAACTTTTTATTACCAGAATTCGTCATTTTCTATTAATTGGGAAAATGTTTGAAAGCTTGCTTCTCGCTTTACAATAAAATCATAATTATGTCGACTTTTGAAGTTTTTTAGAGCATTTTCGAAAAAAAAATGCTCTATTGTCCCCGTTTTGTCTGTCTGTCTGTCCGTCCGTCCGTCATCACCCTAGATCTCAACAACCTTAAGTCCTAGACCCATGATGTATATATCATTTTGTAGGTCTTGGCCTGCCATGTGTGCAGCAAAAGTTCATTTCGCGATCTGACCACTGAGGGCCGTAAAAGGGGGCTTAGTACCGTTTTTTACTATATAAGCTATATTAATAAAGGAGCGCCTATATCTCAGCAACTATAAGTCCTAGACCCATGATGTATATATCATTTTGTAGGTCTTGGCCTGCCATGTGTACATCAAAAGTTCATTTTGCGATAGGACCTCTGAGGGCCGGGCTTCAGGGCTCCTAAGGGGCTTATATATTATATATACACCTTGTACGTTCAATAACTCATTCATTTGGCGCGAAATACTGCAGCACGTAGTTTCACCAAGATTTATTAAGAAACTCATCAAATGAAATAGTAAGCTTGTGTTCTGAGTTTAATTGAAAGTATCAGAGCTATGCAACAATTGACGGAGTTTTCGGACGATTAAATGACTATAATTTAGAATGTTTTCAATTATGAGTCCTATTTCAGTAACCACAAACCACTTGTAGTTAGATTTAAGAGACAATAATTTTTTTTCAAATATAAAGAAACGTCTTTATAATTTTTTTTACAGATATATGCATTACACAATTGAATTTATAAACATTTCCAAAATTTACAAATATTTACTGAAAGATAGCATACGTACTGATACATAATACGAAAATGCGCTAACACGTCCTGTGTCCAGAATTGCTTGTTTTTTTTTATTTCATAGAATGCAGCACATCAGTAAATTGAAAATGGAAAACTTTACTTCCCTCAGTAGTATCGATATAAAATTAAACTATTTGATTCGTCTTTGAATGTAGCAATGAATTATCTTGAAAGTCATGCCAGTCGTTTTATTAACAAACATAATTAAATTATCAATGTACTAAATATTCATAGAAAACTGTTCTTGTTGTTTGTATTCGCAATACATGCATTTTTTAATATATTAAAAAATTAATTATGTAAGATTTGAAGACTTTTATTAAACTCTAAAAATATCCCAGATAATCATATTAGTAAAAGTCTTTAAAATAGTAATCAATCTGGGAGTACTTGTTAGTAGATTCATTAAATATTTCTATGTTGGTTTGACTTGATCTTTAAGCCTTGAATATATTTTAATAAGCTCTCCCTGCTGCCATTTTTAAAATATGACAACATGCTTAAGAATAAATACAATTACAATAGGCAGTTTCACCCAGTAAAATAAGTCTACAAAACTACACAACCATTATCATCACTCATGGGATATGTGTAGTACAATGTATGTTTTATTGATTGGCAAACAGGCTTTTAGTTTTATAAGAACATACTAGTATGACGTATTTGATATGATTTTTATTATACAATGCTTTTGTATATTATATAGATTATCTCCCCTGGAACTATTTTAAGTCATTTCCATTTTGAATCGAACAAATACAAGACAAAATAAAAAAAAAAATATTCTGCAATAAATTTTAATCATATCATTTATCACGTGCTAACATAGATCTCGATCTAAAACCTAGTTATTATTAATGCAAGGGAAGTAGCCCATTTATTAGTGTCATTCATTATAGTAAAACACGGTTATGTCCCTTATTGTATAATGAGCCTTTTTTTTTTACTCAAACGTTTTAAAAAAAAATAATAATTAATTAATTGCAACATTAATTATTGATTTATGAATTGTCTTAGAGCAAGAACATGTACGCAAAAATTTCAAGACAATCTATCACTAAAAAAAGCGCCTCAAAATGGATTACAAAAAGTTTCCCAAATAAATAAACACAAGTTTTGAGTGGAAAAAACGATCAGAAATTATACAAAAATGAGAACATTTCCTAGTCTGTGAATAAGTCTGGGTGTTCTGTCAGATATTTCTGTCGTCTGAGCACTCTAAAAAACTCGTACAATATGTTTTAAGATCTGATATGTCACAAACGTTTATTGTGGACTTAACGAGGCTGATTTGATCCAGCAAAACATTTCATTTTGCTAACCGTGGACAACACATTTCTTAATTTTGTCTTTGCCTTTTAAGTTATAATACATTTGTTTTATTGGAAAGACTTTAACAATCTGAACTAATGATGCGCAATGACAATCAGACATTTATGGTATAGCCATGATTAAGCCATGATTAAACAATAATTAAGCCATGATTAAGCTATGATTAAGCCATGATTAAGTCATGATTAAGCTGTAGATCTGACATAGTAATTACCCACCTTACCTTTTTTATCGCTGACATTTTATCCAAGATTTTTATAGTAAATGTTTCATTATTACTAGAAGCATCTATAATCATTCATTCTAACGCGTATAAATTGTGTTTGACTATGTCGGATAGTGTGGTGTGGTGGCCGGATAATTATAAACCGAACAGTCACTACTGTACTAACAAAACTCATTGCTGAGCCACATACTGCTATATAATATTTGAGGGCTGGAGGTGGGTTCCAGTCACGTTATGTAGGTATGAAAACTCGTTATGTAGAGATGAAGACTTGTTATGTAGGGAAGAAGACTCGTTATGTAGGGATGAAGACTCGTTATGTGGGGATGAAGACTCGTTATGTGGGGATGAAGACTCGTTATGTAGGGATGAAGACTCGTTATGTGGGGATGAAGACTCGTTATGTGGGGATGAAGACTCGTTATGTAGGGATGAAGACTCGTTATGTGGGGATGAAGACTCGTTATGTAGGGATGAAGACTCGTTGATTTTATTTTAACAAGTCAAATTAGATTTCAATGATTACAATTAGAAACTTCAAAATCCCCCCCACCCCATCCCCACCATTTTCTAACAAATAACGTTGTATTTGGAGCTAGGGTCTGTATATACTTTATTTTTTTTTTCGGGAAAGGGGGGGGGGGGTAAAATGATGTATTTTTACTTGTGGGAGTCACCGAAAGTTTGACAGTTGTTGACAAGGGGGAAAAGAGAGGGTTGGGGGTATAAAGTGCTAAAATTTGTTGACGTAATTGATGGACGAGTCCATACATTGTTTAAATTGTTGCGACAAATACAAGCCAAAAACTATTTTACAGTAGTTAGTATACTTATTTACAGTAGTTAGTATACTTATTTACAATAGTTAGTATACTTATTTAAAGTGGTCAGTATACTTATTTACAGTAGTTAGTATACTTATTTACAGTAGTTAGTATACTTATTTACAGAAGTTAGTATACTTATTTACAGTGGCTAGTATACTTATTTACAGTGGTTAGTATTCTTATTTACAGTAGCTAGTATACTAATAAAAAAACGTTTTGCTAACCATAAAGTGAGTAATATCGGACCATCAAAATTTATGTCTGTCCACTGGTGGTCCGCAGACCACCGGTTGCTGACCAATGTGTTGTGATACATGTCCGAACCAAGTGGACTTTCGCGTGTTCACTACAGCTAGTAGTGGTTTTTAGAAGCCCGCCATATCGTTTCCTTAGTTTCATTGAACAACAGTCAACAGAGCACACTAAAAATTCAGTCCCTTTAACATACGTCACGCACTAACAAGAGCAAAAACTAAATGAAATTCAGTTATGATTTTCTTACGCATTATTGTGTACTTTCAAAATCCGAAACTACATATAACAGTTCCAGATCGATAGAAATAATCAGTACATCAGTATCAGATTGTGTGTGTGGGGGGGGGGGGGGGGAGAGATAGACATTATGCACCGTTCATCAAACTGAGTGCCAACTTTTTATTTAAAATATCCAAACAAAGTACTCAATTAGGACACCTTGTAACAAATAATTCACATCAAAATAAAATTGTGTTCACTCAGATTTTATAAATTATACGAAAATGTGATTTTTTTTTTTTACTTTAACTGAGTCATCTTTATTTTGCTTCACAATGATTACAATAAATTACAAAAATAAATAATTTAAAAAAGCTACCAACAGAATAATAATTGAAACAGATGGACTAACAAAGAAACCGGATGGTTTCTACAGTATATGTCAGGAAATTCGGAAATTTGGGCCTCGGCACATTGATTTGGGGCTCATTAACTCCATTTTTTACTAACCAAATAAAAAAGTTCCCTTAGCCCTAAATGAGCCATCGGGGGGCAGTTAAAGTGTTGAATTCATGTGTTTCTGTAAGCAGGGCATATCAAAGGATTGTGTGGACCCCCATTTTGAATCGGCGTTCTGTAGTTCACAATAACAATTTCATAGAACACAAATATATATATATATATATATATATATATATATATATATATATATATATATAATGCAGGGAGCGCATCGCTATTCAAAAAAGTCCTTTACCAATGACTGAATAAATGCCACCATTTGAATTGTTTTCCTTTTATATAATGTAGCACATACATATTGATAACCAACAGAATAATACACACATATGGCGGTGTATTCTGTACAATTTATATTCTGTGGCATACACCTTTACATACTGGGCCAACCTTAGGCCGAATTGACCGATTGCTCCGACGATTATTTATTAGCTATACTTGAAACAAATGTGTTGGTTATGTAAATATCACCTATGCTGCACCAAGAGCGCCAGTACACATTACAACAGAGTGCACAAATGTTTAATTTTGTTGAAAATGGTAGACTTGTATACCACTTTATTGCGCACAGAACAAAACAATTTCTTTCCAAAGTTGCTCACATTCAACATCGCGGCCGAACATAGTCTTAGGATTATAATTGTGAACATTGGTCTGTTTAATATATTGTATTTATATTATCTCAAGAAAACTTACCATTGTTAGTTTTCTACTATTTCATATAACTCGTAATCCAGGTTTATACAATTAGAGCCCGTTGTGAGTGTAAGTCAATATTTGTCATATCAACTACATTTATTTTTAAATTAAACTGTTTTGTTTTTAAATAGTTTATAACATCTAACGTTTTCCTTTTTATTACTTTCGCAGACGTTATGAAATAAACAGTGTGATTGACTATCGTGCTACTAAGTACATTATAACATATAACAACATCATGCCCCTGGCTACTTTATAGACAGAACCAAAAGATGTCAGTTTACGTATGGACCAGTAAATAATTTAGCTATTCTATGAATTTGTGGGCAGTTCTGTCGGTTAAACAATTTTTTTTCGATTTGGGGAAACAATTAACAAAATGTTGAGGAAAAGATAAATCTGGTACGTTTATCTTTCAACTAAGTATTTAACGTGATTATTTCCCTTTGATACTACCACAAAATACATAGGCACCGGTTGAGACATGCAGTAACTGTAAAAACCACATGTGACATGTAAACAATTTCCATATATAGGCAACCAATTTAAAATGTTATATAAGAAATATAACTTAATATAGTTGTCCTTTTGTATGCACTAGTGATAAGATTTATAATATAAATGATATTAACTGTTAAAAAAAAATTAAAAGCCTTTTTTCCGATGAAAAGGGGAAAGGAGAGGGGGGTGGGGTAGAGAATTTGGAGCAAGAGGAATTTTCCACTTTGGCCTTCTGGGTGTAATTTTGTTAATTACAGAACTGGTTGTGAGGTCAAGGTAACGACAGATGGAATACAAAATGTTACCATACAAAAGCATGACATTGGTACATCATCTATACTACTTCACAGCATAAATTTTAAAACGAAAACAATTCTAGTTCTGTTAATATTTATCTTACAGAAACCTTGTCTTTGTGTGTGTGTGTGTGTGTGTTGCTATAAATATAATTTTAGAATTTTCTGGAACGAAATACCTAACAAAAATTTTTTTTTTTTTAATTTTGAACAAAAATTAATACAAAAAAAATTCAAAAGAAAATAAATACTTGAAAAAATAATAAACAAAAACAATTGAAAAGAAAAATGAAATCCTTGAAAAAAAAGAATTCTTAAAGTAAATAAAAATTAAATTGTATTTTTTAAAATCGACGAATTTAATAAATAACTATAAAAAAATTAAAAAAAAACAATAGTCCGATAATTGATTTTATTTTGTAATGAAATCAAATAAATCAATAAAAAATTGATTACATTTAATGATTGTTGTTTTTTTTTTTAAAAGGGAGTTTTAGGTGTGGACATTTCAAAGAATTGTGGAATAAAAGGGTGGCATGTTGGAAGGTGAGACAGAGAGAAAAGTATATTGGTGAAAAATGTGGTGGGGGTGGGGAATGTAGGGAGGAGGGATAAGAGAGGGGTGGAGAGAGAGAGAGAGGGGGGGGAGAGTGAGAGAGAGAGAGAGTAGTGTTTGAAAAGAAATTATTTGTCAACAAACGATGCTGTGTTGATGATGTGTGGGGGAGGGGGGAGAGTTACGAAGATTCATGGAGGGGGGGCCCCCTATGTGTACTTCCTGCCCTTTCAGCTGTACTGCGCCTGTCAGCCTGGCTGTTTGGTCAGTTGGTCAGTTCAAGTGGAGACCTCTTCTTTGTTCACTCCCCTGTACTGAGCCGTTCCCTCTCCCTCCTTCACACCTCTGCGGTTTTTAGACTCAGTGGTCTGTGCCTGGGACTGGGGGGATAATGTTTCTTGCAGGGGTCAGTGGATTTCTAAATCTTTTTTTGAGACCATTTTTTTTTAAAATAATCATTACTATCCAAGCTATGTTCTATTTTCTTTTTAAACCCTGCCATGTAAATTGATATGTTGGTTTACACCAAGTAGGGATACGCTTGACGTCTTGTCTGATATTCTGTATCCATTGTATCTAATGGACGGTGGTTGGTTATCACAGACTTTTCATTGAATCTACATTCCTGGGAGTAAAGAAATCAAAGAAACTGGACTTTAAGATGTGGCTTTTACTGGATGACACATACACCTACACATATAGTCACACACATACATGCATTACCAATCACAGAGAGATAGAGAGAGAGAGAGCGAGAGAGAGAGAGAGAGCGAGAGAGAGAGAGAGTAAAAAAGAAATAAACTTTTCAAATAATGAGTGTATAAGGGAGAGAGAATTCATGTTGCTTTGAGGAAAAAAGAGTTAATTTGTTTTGGGAGAGAGAAGTCATTTTGTTTTTGGGAGAGAGAGAAGTCATTTTATGGTAGGGGAGAGAGAAGTCCTTTTGTTTTGGGAGAGAGAAGTCATTTTGTTTTTGGGAGAGAGAGAAGTCATTTTATGGTAGGGGAGAGAGAAGTCATTTTGTTTTGGGGGGGAGATAGAAGTCATTTTGTTTTGGGGGGGGGGGAGATAGAAGTCATTTTGTTTTGGGGGGGATATAGAAGTCATTTTGTTTTGGGAGAGAGAGAAGTCATTTTATGGTAGGGGAGAGAGAAGTCATTTTGTTTTGGGGGGGAGATAGAAGTCATTTTGTTTTGGGGGGGGGGAGATAGAAGTCATTTTGTTTTGGGGGGGGAGATAGAAGTCATTTTGTTTTGGGAGAGAGAGAAGTCATTTTGTTTTTGGGGGGGAGATAGAAGTCATTTTGTTTTAACTTTATTTTTAACACCCCCGACCGTGATCTGATTATGGAGGGAGGGGGGGAGTGGAGTGTCCATATCTTTCTCTACATTAAAGTCAGTAAAGGCTTGTGGGTGGGAAGAGGGGCGGGCCACCCCGGGTGACAACGATTGGAGGATTGACGCCCAGGAATGAATTGATCACGTGTTACTCTTCCCTACGATTAATTAATTTTTGTTTTATTATAATAATCAGCAATAGTATTAGTCCCGATGGCTTTGGCTTGAGTCGCTGTATTTTTAATTTTATTAATAACAATCAAAAGTTTACCTGAGTACAATGTGGGTCGTCTCTCACTATTTTGTTGTGGGCCGACCAATATGGGATTAGGATGTATGCAGGGCCGCCGCTGGAGGAAAGGGGAGGTCATGAACACTTGTTAAAAGCACGGAGAGATGGGGTAGGGTGGGGGCACCCAATTCTGACGTCATACGAAACAATTTTTTTTTTAGAATTAATGTGTTAAAAATTACCCTCGCACTGTGGTAATGGACTTTAGAAAATTTAGCTAACCCTTTCTGTGATTAGATCCATATTTATATCATTGGAAGGTTTTAAATTGATATAAGAGACACATCCGCAACAAGCCCCCCCCCTCCTTTTTTTTTTCAATTAAAATATGCACGGTGCTGTGAGTAGCGTGTAAAAGTTCACATCCCACCACGAAACGTCTTGGTTTTCGACCGCTGAATGTTTTGTCCGGATATCAGGAGTTGTTTCAGATTGGTTAAAAAATGTCCCATTTTCTGACCAACAGCGTACAATATACTATACTATACTATACCTGTTCTGATTTTAAATCATACTTTGTGTCCATCATTAATGTATACAGTCAATCGATTGTATTTATTGATGTGCTATTATTAGATTTGAGAAATTATTAATAGGAATTAAAGAATGACTTTCACAAACAAACCGCCCCTCACCTCCTTCTCCGTCCCAGGATTGACCTCATAAAACTCTGGTCATCGTGTTTAAATGTTATATAGTGAAGAAAATGGCGGTGGTGCCTGAACATAAATGATAGTTTCCATGACGACTTAGAAACAGACGGCGATCTCCGTTGTATTAACTATTTTGTTAAATTAAAATGTAAACATTTATTTTGTTTTTCCTGCTGTATTGCAGGATAATAGTGGGCAGTGCCGGCTGTAGGTATAGGCGATATAGGCGGCTGCCTAGAGCGGCATTATTTCAAGGAGCGGAAAATTCCAGCAAAATAAAATAAAATCAAAAATATAAAAATTAAAATAACATAAATGATTTTGAGAAAGTGTAGAATTAAATAAGAGCACAAAATTGCTTAGAGTGGCGACAACAGATAAGTCAAATGGATTAACGCTCTTAATTTATTACATCACTATTATGACATCACTATTTTCAAAATTATTTTATTATTTTGCATTTAACAAAAATAGATTCAGATATAATGGATGATCCTGTTAAATGGCCAGATATAAGTGATAATATTCGTTGTTTTCATATTCAGCATCATCCAAAGCAGATCAAATTTGAGTCTGGTTATCCAAAAGATGAAAGTGGGAGACAATTTTCTAATTACCACTAAACACGCAAACTGGCTAAGGGAGAAACTTTAAAAATAAAATTGTTGATGTATTCTACGTTAGTAGATAAAGTATATTGTTTTTGCTGCAGTATATATAACAGGAGTAAATCTGCCTTAGCAACACATGGCAGTTGTGACTGGAAAAATATGTGAAGTATATTGCAGCATCATGAAAAATCTCCAGATCATTTAACCAGTTATCATGATTGGAAAGAATTAAAAATGAGGATAACAAATTATACAACTATAAAGAGGGGTTTTCAAAGATTGCATGGACCTTCAATTAGCTTTAACATCTGAAAACGAAGATTCAGCAGACATTAATGCAACAGAACTGTGCGATGAAAAGTTTGCTTTATCAAGGAGAATTACAGAAAAATCAAGCCCTAGAGTAATATTAGACTATCTATGTGGAATGGGCGTGGTTGCCTAGTGTTATATTAGACAATCTATGTGGAATGGGCTTGTTGCCTAGAGTTATATTAGACTATCTATGTGGAATGGGCGTGGTTGCCTAGAGTTATATTAGACAATCTATGTGGAATGGGCTTGTTGCCTAGAGTTATATTAGACTATCTATGTGGAATGGACTTGGTTGCTCTTTTTCCGAATGTGTACGTGGCATTGCGAATTTTGCTTACACTCCCGTTAACAGTGGCGAGTGCAGAGAGAAGCTTTTCGAAGCTCAAACTCATAAAAACATATCTTCATTCTACCATGTCTCAGGATCGTTTGATTGGTTTAGCTACAATATCTATAGAGAAAACGATTGAAGAAGATTTGGATCTGACCAAAGTGATTGAAGAGTTTGCCTCTGCAAAAGCTAGAAAAGAATATTTTTCTTGAATTCTTTTCAATCTTTGTAATGCTTAATAGACATGACATTTCATTTTTTTTTATTTTTCATTACTTTTTTTAACTTAGCAAAAAAAAAAAAACTTCCAAAAATACACTACCTATACTTAAAACTCTTTTAACTTTTTTAAAGTTGCCAATTTAAAAAAAAAATGTTATGAAGAATGAAGACCAGTAATAAAACTATACATCATATTTTTATTTTCATAATTTGGACTTATCTTTAAAATAAATAGCATTTATAGAGTTTTCTTAGAAAAATGAAACTAAAAAGGGCGGCATTTCTGTCCTTGCCTATATCACAAAAATGTCTAAGGCCGGCACTGATAGTGGGACGGATGGCCGATTAGTGTAGATACTCAACTGTCGACCTGAGAGTCATGGGTTCGATCCTCTGTGAGGCCCATGGAATTTTTTTTAGGTGAAATTTGGTGCGAATTCGTCACGCAGGTCCACCCAGCTTTAAATGGATACCTGACTGGGCGTTTTGCTAACCACACAATCCCTTCAGGTGCCGAGGTTATAGAAACAGGTGAGTTCTACACTTCATCTGACCCTATGGCCCGATAGGGCTAAGGGGACTTTTTACTTTTATTGCAAGATAATACATTTTTATTTGTAAAGGGTTTATAAACAAAATAAATGAATTTGAAAGAAGTACAGTCTTTTGTTGTTGTTGCCGTTTTTCTGTTTAACACGAGATAAAAAGTTCAAAACAAAAATCGCCTATTTCTCATAGCTACACCGTATTACAACGGAGCATTGTGTCACCTTGACCTTCTCTAATGCCCCCCACACACACACCCTCATATTCACCTACACACCCACCCAACCATGTTTAATTCACACATACATCATTCCCATTCATTCATTTATCGGCCAGATAAACTGTAAAGCTCATCTAAGTACTTCTGCAAATCTTTTTAGAACAAAAAAACATATTTAGTTCAACTGGGTCTGTCATCACTCGTTTATAAAGACGTGAAGAAACGAGAAGAGCGATCCACTGTACAAGGGTATAATTAGTGCGTCAACTACTAAAATATCACGTATTCAGTACAAAAAAACAACTACATTTTTCTCCCCTTTTATATAAAGCCGGTAATGCTCAAAGGATTTACATGATTAAAGCCCCCCGCGCATCAAGTGGGTTGAACTGTGACGTAGGTTACGTCCGACTCCTACAAAAAGCTACGACTTATGCAATGAAGGATGCTGGAAGGTACGGTCTACTTATGACTAGCTGTCAATAGCGACTCTTCATTCTAGTTTTTTTTTTTCTTCTTTTTTTTTTTCTTTCTTTTTAATCGTAGATAGTCCAAGGGAGCTGAGAAAGAATTAAAATGATCGTTTCCGCGGATCATTAACACCTAACAGTGGGCTATGGTCAAGAGCTGGACTGGACTTTTTGATCTTATTGCGGAGGAACGGTACTATGAATGGACTTTTGTTTTTTTTCTTACAAGTACGGTACATTCAGTGGTTGCTTATGAACGCGTTTTTTTTTTATTGAACGGGCGAAGATTGTCTATTAATGACAAGGGGTAGGGGAGAAGGGAGGATGGGGGAGGTTTTCGATGTTCTGGGAGTTGGGTGTCGGCACGTAGTTGAATAGATTCGTCTATTTATGGACTATAGTCAAAGATGGCTATTTTGAATTATAGAGAAATACAAACTTTTCTTTTCACCAGCTTTTGATTCGTTTTTCTCTCTTTGGACTTGTCTTCTAATCATGTAACTCAGTAGTTCCCAACCCCCGGGCCGCGGACCCGGAACGAATGTGGAACGCATTTTACTGGGCCGCCCAAGAAACATTAAATTATTTCTTTTTTTATTTATTTATCTCGTGATTGTTTGACTTTCCATTTATGAGAAATAATCAACGCCCCCCCCCCCCATCCTTTTTAGTGGGCCGCAGTGATATTAACAAACCTGACTGGTGCGTGGCGAGAAAAAGGTTGGGGACCACTGATGTAACTCACTTTTGAACCAGTTCTAATTCAGTAAGATAGCTCAAAGTTGGCAACACGTGTCTACATGACAGACAATACACGATTGTAGTAATTCTGAGTCCAAGAAGCAACATTTTGTAGATTTACAAAGCGAATAACTTGGTAGTAATTCTTACAATCGTAAACATTTCGCTTGGAGATTATCATGTAAAATAACGATGTATAGCAACTGTCCATGTATGCACAAAGAAGTTAAACTTTATTTTTAGTCTTAGTACACTTAGATAGATTTTCAAAATTAATGAAATTATACTGTGCAAAAGCGAAACCAAGTTTAATTCTTTCTATCAAACCTAAATAATAGTTTGTTTAAATATTTCTAAAAACAATTAAAAAAGCTTTTATGCACTAAAAATCGTAGTAAAATGTAAGTATACAAGTATTTATAAAGTAAATAGATATTTGTATCATATAATGAATTACTTTTTTGTTTAATTTTTAATGCATTTTTTTGAAATTTAAATACTAGTTACTTTGGCACAGAGGGGAACGAAAGCGGATAAGTACATCAATGTCTAATAGCTTGAGAGTTAGACTAGAGAATGTTACCTGTAAGATAATCTTTACTATCCTTCTGTCATTTTTACTATCATCTTTCAATCATCGTGTATCTTTCGATTATGTGCCTTTCTGTCATCTTTCTATCATGAATCTTTCATGTATCTTTCTATCGCGTATCTTTCTATCATGCATCATTCTATCATGCATCATTCTATCATGCATCATTCTATCATGCATCTTTCTATCATGCATCTTTCTATCATGAATCTTTCATGTATCTTTCTATCGCGTATCTTTCTATCGTGTATCTTTCTATCGCGTATCTTTCTATCGAGTATCTTTCTATCATGTATCATTCTATCATGCATCATTCTATCATGCATCTTTCTATCATTATCTTTGTATCATGTATCGTTGTATCATGTATCTTTCTATCATGCATCACTCTATCATGCATCTTTCTATCATGCATCTTTCTATCATTATCTTTGTATCATGTATCATTGTATCATGTCTCTTTCGATCGTGCATCTTTAAATCATGTATCTTTCTATAATGCATCTTTCTATCATATTCCTATAATCTTTCTATCAACTTTCAATCATATATCTTTATATCATATTTCTTTCATCTTAAACGATATCATTCGGACATTTTTTTTGCTTTTATCTAATCTCTCTCATACCTATCATTTTGTCTTTCTCTCAGATGGATGGACGGAATGGGCGCCTGTATAGAAGAAAGGTATCCGGTCAAAACACCCCGTGGATAGAACCCCCACTGACCACTGACATAACCCTTACATGATAAAAAAAAACACATGACAAAACGGCAACTTTTAATTTAAAATGCGATATTAAACTTACCGTAGATGTGAAATTCTATTTTAGCATCTAATGTGTTTCATTTTGATCTATTTGTATGTCTCGATAGAATTTTTTGTTCTACTATTTCTAGTCTACTATTGTTTAAGTAAATACTAACTGGTCGTGTCCAGAGACTAATGCTAATAGCTATAAATGGACTTTGATCGTACTTGATAAATCCTACACGCCCAGACAATGACCACTTAGGAGGATTAACAAATATTTTAAATATGCATATTTCGCTAAGTGCTACTAAATGCTCCAGAAAGACTTTGGCCAGTAATTTAATTCATTGTATTTATTGTTTTATATGCTATAGAAATATTTGTAAACATAATTTCTAATTTTGTTTTCTGGATACATACATAGTCTATCTGGCAACTTTAATGGTTTTTTTTTTTTTTTAAAAAGCATGCAGTATACTACGCCACAAACCGGTGAATTTTATTTTTGAATTTTTTTTTTTAAAGAGGTGTGGCGAGGGGGGGGTGCTCTCTGTTCCCTACTCCCCTAAAAACTCTCGCACGTTTGAAATGCCAACGAAGCAAACAACTTAGTTGTATGAACTGGAATTGTAACTTAACTAATCATCAGAGGTGAACACGTTGTATATGGTTTTATAAATATGAGAAAGAAAATGACATTAAATAAGTTTACATTCTGGTAAGTTAGGTGGGGGGTCAGCCCCGTAGCGTGAAAATTCTACAGCAGGGGCCAGGCCAATAGCAAGGGGAGGGGGGCAGGAAATAAATGTTACTAAGAAGAGCAAACAAGCAGGGGGGTCCAGACAAAACGCAGGAGGGGCCCGGCCCCCCTTCCGCACGCTACGGGCCTGGGTAGGGTGGGGTTGGGGGATCATTTGTATCATTCCCCCTTGTCCCCGTTTCAGTTGTATCCATTCATTGGTGTTGTCAATTAGTTTGGAATCTCCAGAGTGTGTGTGTGTGTGTATGTAGTAAAGGTACGTATTTAATTGTTCGTGTTGACACAAGAAAGATGTTAACATGAAACTGTGCAACAATACCCCACACTGACCACCATGTTTAGTGACTAAACAACTCCACACCTAAGTTTGTTTTCCACACTAGTAAGTCAAATGTCCCTTCCCGGCGTTTACTCCCATCGTATTTGACAAGCAGCCTTGCGATTCAAATAGCCAGTGGTCAAGATTGAAAACATGCCCAGGCCTGAGTCCATTTATTCGAGCAACGGACAAAAGTGGGCAAATATTTCTTTGCTTATTTCTTGTGGTCAGTTTCTACGACAGTTAGACCTTTTGCTTTCTGCCTTGAGTTTCTCAATGTACTCCACGTCATGACAAGGGGAAGTAATTGTGTGTATGTAAGTTGACAATGCTTACCTCCCGTAGTTCCAGGTGGTTATTCTTTACGACGAGATGAGCCGGAAAACTCCATCCGGACCACGCGCGCTTTTTGTAAACAAAAAAACAAACAGAACAAAAGAGGTTTAAGTTAAATATTAGTTTTCCATTATGACACGTCCATAGATCTGTTGGATAAATAGCCCAGGACAAATAAAGATTCAATTTGTTCTACACATTTCAATAGTAGGATATATATGTTTTTAAATGTATGTATATTAGGGTTATGACTAGAATTTTTTTTTTCAAAAATTTGATTTTCCTGATGTTGCATTAGATGAACTTTTACCCATAGATAACATATTTGATGTTAATTTTATTGGTTTTTATTGTTAGTCTAATACTTTATAAAAAATATATAGATTTACGTTCGTTTGTACTTTGTATTTAGCATAAAACCATCAATGCATTTTTCTCTTAGGGTTAGACTGGCAGCACTTACGCCTCGTCCCTTTTTTTTTCAATGTTAAAAAATGAAATTCACATAGGCGCGGGAGGTTTTTTCATGTTTCGGCAAAACCAAAGTCATTTTTGCGATTTGTAGGTAAAAGTTCATCGATTACAACCCCAGGCTGAAAAATTTAAAATTAGTCATAACCCTAATGTATATGCATGAAATAAGAATTTATCACCATTTCACTAACGGCCTGGCACTTGGATTTTTTTTTACCTAACGGTAACACATCGAAATGTTTGTTCAATGCATAAACAAACGACATTCGTCCTAGGGCTACATAACGACACAGCCTAGGGCCAACAAACTACACTCGCCCTGGAGTGCGCTATAAATCGAGCCCCCCCCCTTTCATATACAGGGTAATGCAGGGTACAGTATACCGGTCAAGGGTGAGCAGCCCTTTACTTTAAAACATAATACACGTACGGACGAAGATTGTCTATTCATATCTAAAATCAAAAGATTAAGTTTAACAGTTTAAGTAAAACATCAAGGTTCGAAATACAAAGCAACCATTGACAATTGATATGTCTTGGTGATTAGTATCGAAATTCAAATGTATATAGCCTAGATACTATACTATACTATACTGTAGGGGTGGGCAAACTTTTTCTACGGAGGGCCACATTGAGAACTTGATTGTTATCGGCTGTCCGCACATACATATATATATATATATAAATATATATAAATATATATATATATATATATATATATATATGTGTGTGTGTGTGTGTGTGTGTTTGTGTGTGTGTGTACATTTTGTCTACTTCAATTACAATAATTACAATTTACAACGTATTAAAATATGAATTAGTGATAATAACCATGTATTTCTCATTTACTTTGCATTCACACTCACAGTATGTACATGCGTACGGGCCGAATAGTACTCGATGAAAGGCCGCATGCTGCCCGCGGACCGTAGATTGCCCACCCCTGCTAAACTGTATAAAACTGATCATTTGATCCTTATATCGTGTTTTATAAGTCAAGTTATACAATTTGACCAGGTCCTAATGAAAGTGGATTGAAAGTCCCCCAAATTAATCAAACTTTGAATGAGTATCTGGCATTAGCTGGAGTGGGGGGGGGGAGGGGCGGCTGAGGATAGTGCTAGCCAAAATATCTGTAAATATACCGCGACTTTATAAACTTAGACACATGACTTTATAAACTTAGACACGCGACTTTATAAACTTAGACACATGACTTTATAAACTTAGACACGCGACTTTATAAACTTAGACACATGACTTTATAAACTTAGACACATGACTTTATAAACTTAGACACATGACTTTATAAACTTAGACACATGACTTTATAAACTTAGACACATGACTTTATAAAAACTTAGACACGTGACTTTATAAACTTAGACACATGACTTTATAAACTTAGACACATGACTTTATAAACTTAGACACGTGACTTTATAAAAACTTAGACACGTGACTTTATAAAAACGTAGACACGTGGCTTTATAAACTTAAACACATGACTTTATAAAAACTTAGACACGTGACTTTATAAAAACTTAGACACGTGACTTTATAAAAACTTAGACACGTGACTTTATAAAAACTTAGACACGTGACTTTATAAAAACTTAGACACGTGACTTTATAAACTTAGACACATGACTTTATAAACTTAGACACATGACTTTATAAACTTAGACACATGACTTTATAAACTTAGACACATGACTTTATAAACTTAGACACATGACTTTATAAACTTAGACACATGACTTTATAAACTTAGACACATGACTTTATAAACTTAGACACATGACTTTATAAACTTAGACACGTGACTTTATAAAAACTTAGACACGTGACTTTATAAAAACTTAGACACATGACTTTATAAAAACTTAGACACGTGACTTTATAAAAACTTAGACACGTGACTTTATAAACTTAGACACATGACTTTATAAACTTAGACACATGACTTTATAAACTTAGACACATGACTTTATAAACTTAGACACATGACTTTATAAACTTAGACACATGACTTTATAAACTTAGACACATGACTTTATAAACTTAGACACGTGACTTTATAAAAACTTAGACACGTGACTTTATAAAAACTTAGACACGTGACTTTATAAAAACTTAGACACGTGACTTTATAAAAACTTAGACACGTGACTTTATAAAAACTTAGACACGTGACTTTATAAACTTAGACACATGACTTTATAAACTTAGACACATGACTTTATAAAAACTTAGACACATGACTTTATAAACTTAGACACATGACTTTATAAGCTTAGACGCATGACTTTATATAAACTTAGACACTTGACTTTATAAACTTAGACACGTGACTTTGTAGACTTAGACACATGACTTTATATAAACTTAAACACATGACTTTATAAACTTAGACACATGACTTTATAAACTTAGACACATGACTTTATAAACTTAGACGAATGACTTTATAAACTTACACACGTGACTTTATAAACTTAGACACGTGGCTTTATAAACTTAAACACATGACTTTATAAACTTAGACACATGACTTTATATAAACTTATATACATCATCTGTCTCTATGGGCCTTATGAGTTAAGGAGATATTCTTTTTTTTTATTATTAATTATTTAAAGCTTTTGATGACATGGAGGGGGGGGGGAGCGGTTACTAGACATGACCAACTGACCTACATAAATACAATTCCAAATAGCTTGCAGCTTCTGCTCCGTGTTTTATGCGTACGTTATCATCACCCTCAGACCTAGATACAGTGATAACACGTTGTTATCCACACCTGCCCGTGTGTTATCTCTGCCCCGTGGTGAAACAAATGATATTTTTATTGTTTGCTGTTGTTTCAATTGGTAACTACTTGGTCACTGATAAAATATCAGTTTGAAAAAAAAAAATCTGACTTAATTTAAGGTGACTTAGACTTCCTTGGTGTCTCGTTCATATTGCAAGCTGGAAAAACGTGTGAGATAATCCAATACCATTATTATGCATTTATTATTTTTTGTAGTTTTGTGGGATTGTGGGGTGGTGTGACATCAAGGGCACTTCGATTTCATAGCACCAGATTTCATAGCACCAGATTTCATAGAACCAGATTTCATAACACCAGATTTCGTAGCACCAGATTTCATAGCACCAAATTTTATAGCACCAGATTTCATAGCACCAGATTTCATAGCCGTCAGTGATGCACATTGTCAGTAGATGCTGTAGTACTACATTAGAGAACTTGTATTTACATGAGGTGCTCTGGTTAATGTATAATATACCCCGAAACCTACATCTAGACTGGAGCTCGGAACCTTTGTGGTAGTCAGTCTCCACCAATCAACTCAACCAGTTGTATTCTATAGATACAGAACTATTCTATAGATACAGAACTATTAGTGTCCCTACTGTCAGTTGTAACAGTATTCTGATACACTTGCAAAATATTTTCCCCATTTCAACAGCTTGACTTATCATTATAGACTTAATTTAAACAAACCTATCATGGTATACTTCAATTAAACAAATTTACCATGATATACTTAATTTAAGCAACTTATCATAATAGACTAAATTTAAATAAACTTCAGTATACAAAGAAAGGAATACTGACGTGAACAAAAAAAATGTCACTTTTTTTTATTTTTATTTTAATGTTGGAAAACCGCTCATCAAATTGTGCGCAGCTTTACATTACTGGACCATCTCCGCTTTTCCTATGAGTATATCTATAATTGCCTTTCTTCGTTAGACTTTGATGAAAACAAATTGTTAAGAGATTGGATCTGTTGGCCACAGCATAACGTAAATATAGATATATATTGTCTCGCTCTAGCATAAGGTGAAAGCCAGTTACCAATCAGCAGTTTAAACAGATTCAATAATTAGGATAGTTTTATTTCACTTTACTTGTTTTATGCGTTTTATTCTTGTCTTCTAAGAAACGTATTCTTGTTCACATAATGGTATAGCCCAGGGGTCGGCAACCTGCGGCTCGAGAGTCGATGTAAAGTTGCGGCTCTTTCGATATCAAATTGCGGCCTTCCAGTTCCGTGTGCAAATAATAATAATTATATTATTTTATATACCTAATACTAACCAAATACCATAATATTGAAACGGCAATTTCAGTGCCTCTTTAAAAACTGAGAAAATTGGAAATTATAACTTTTGGCTCTTTCGTCTCAAAAAGTTGCCGACCCCTGGTATATAGCCTATATAAATCAATTTTAAAAAGATGACATTAATATTTCAATGTTGTTGTTTTTTTTCTTTAATCTACAGATATTTAAAATTCTCCATTTAAAATATTATTATATGTGGGGGGTGGGGGAGAGAAGAAGAAAACAACAGTCCGTACCAAGAAATAAAGTTACGACAATTCTAACAGTGAGAATAGTGTTGACACACTTGCCGTGAAACAATGACATAATGTTCTACTCGACCGGCAATTTTACTTGGCGTATTTTTTCCTTTTCTGACACCCATCAGCATCTCCACTTGTTGACTTTTGTCTCCCACATTGACTGCTACCCCCCTTCATCACCCCTGCTTAGACTACACTAAGTGTATTACATTATCAGCGCTGCTCTCCACCCCCCTCCCACACCCGACATTGGTGATCCATACACACATCTATATATATACACAATGTCAACAGTTCCCCCCGTTGTTTTCCACTCACGGCTTCTGTTCAGGTCCCCATCAATCTTATTCATTGGTCCGAAGTCTTCACCGTCGCGTGCGCCCACATGACACCCTTCTCCCCCAGATACACACAAACACTCTCCCCCCCCCACCCCCCACCCCCTCTAGCTCTCCGCTCAGAGCGGGTCATGGAGACACAGATCAAAGAAGAAAACCCGCGCTCCATTTCGATGCCGACGCAATTAAACGTCCGACAACACCCCCCCCCCCCTCCTTCCAGCCTCAAACTATCGTCCTGAGGCCATGGCAAAAAAAAAAGTTTTTATCTTTGGTCAGATACATCGAGCTCAATGGTCAGAACTGACCAGGTCTAGACGAAACATGAATTTACTTCCCTCCTTTCTCTGATCTGAAGTGAAATTCAGTCTTGACCTATTTAGCGAGATCACTGAGGCCTCCCGTATATATATATATATATATATTAAGAATAGACAATGACAAACATGAACATAATTGTAGACATTTTGTCTAAATCATCTTATCTTTATTTTAATTAATACGATCTATATTATCATGTCAAATTATGAGCAAACGGCCATTCATAGTTAACATATGATGGCATCCTGTGTAAACTAGAGGGCACGTGAGAGCCTTTTTCGAAAAACTAAATGTAAAATGACGATTATCTGGTGGCCCTTGTTGTATTCGTTGGGCCCTAAAAACGGGTCTCCAGTCTCACTTGTTAAGTAGGCCCAGCGGATGAATCAAGTCACTGATGTTTTGATTAGTATTTATTTCGTCAGTTCACCCAGCTTAGCTCATCCCGAGTTCGCTAATTTCAGTTCACTGCGAGATTCTCAAATATTTTGATAGAAATATTGGTAGCGATTTCACGTTAAATGAAAATATTGACACGATCCTGGGCTGAAGACGAGACATTGATGCTGGTTGTATCTGTTCACATTGGGCTAGTTTGTTTCATTGAAGAAACTTTGTTACCATTGTCGGTCTTGGATAATGCCCCCCTAAACAATGTTCTACCCTGAGCATTGTTGGTAGCTCTTCTCTTGATGTGTAGTTGGAGACATGTTGTTAGGGCCAATGGATACATTGGGGATAGTTGTCGACTTACTAATCGCTTTTTACGGACGATCGCTTTCCCTTTACCGATTCATGTGATTGATTGTTTTTTTGGATTCAGGCAATAGGAAGATACTGTGTAATGTAACAGTTCAAAGATCAACATTTGTTGGGAGGCTCGCATCGCCGCTCCTTTTTTTTTCCCTCCCTCCCCGCTCAACAATCGGAAACAAACAGTTGAGAGGTAAATACAATGCTAGATACATGTGAAAATGTTGAACGTCATGTTCACTGCGCTCGAATCGTTGGCGCCATCTTTAGCCTCAAGGGAAAAAAAAGTGGAAGACACTGTCTGGCAAGATCGCCTTATGCACCCCCCATTACCCCCCCCCCACACACACACACACACACTGCTCTCCCAGCACCACCGTATCTGTCTGGATGTCCGACGTCTGCTCTGGGACTGAAAATAACCCACATTTCGAAATCGTCGTTCTTGAATAAGATTAGTCACACGCGCGCGCAAACCACCCCCCACACACACACACCCCTACACAAACACCCCCACCCCCGGATGAAAGCGCATATTTAAAGGTGGCACATAGGTCTATATAGTTTTTGGCTTTATTAACAGTGACCCATTTATATTATAAATTATTAGATTTTAATACGCGTGTAATTCACAGTGCGTGGTGGTAACTTTGGGTGGTGAGTAGGGAACTCCGCAAAGGGGTATATATGATGGGGGGGCGGTCATAATACCAGTGGCCTCACTAGTGGGTGCGGGGGGGTGCGGGCCGCACCGGGTGACACCATTTTAGGGGGTGACACCAAATTGAGCAGTTATAAATTGCATAGCAGAAAAAAATAGCTATAGTCGGCTTTATAACCAATCATAGTTAAAGAAAAACATGAGCAGTAGCACAGGGTGTCACCATATAGAGCAGTAGCACAAGGTGTCACCATATAGAGCAGTAGCACAGGGTGTCACCATAGAGAGCAGTAGCACAGGGTGTCACCATAGAGAGCAGCAGCACAGGGTATCACCATAAACAGCAGTAGCACAGGGTGTCACCATATAGAGCAGTAGCACAGGGTGCAGAGCGTCTGGGGCTTAGGGAAATGAAGACAGTTCAAAACTGTTCGGATCAATCTAGAGTATTTGCAAACATTCTTAAAAAAAAAGGACTCATGTAGTCACGTGGTTTATTACATTGAAGACGTAGTTTTCAAACTCAGTTTAATGAAAGTAATATACATCTTTCTGAATAAATACAGTCAGTAATATCGTATTTTATCGCATAAGTATTTTTGATTAAATTCTCTGCACGAAAATTCGAGGGGTATCACAGTATGACGTACCAATGCTTTGGGGGACGCGGGTGGGGGGTGGCACGCTGAATTTTCCAAGCCCCCCCCCTTTGGGCCCCAAATCCCTATGTTCGGCACTGAGAATACACAACCACCAAAATGGTGGTAACCCTCTCGGACGTGACATTTGTTTTACCACTTAAAATACACAGCAATTAATTGATGCTTAACTCGGAGTTTACACTTTATGCGGTGTAATTCATTCCGGATTGAAAGACAATATAGGCGGCGGTGGAGGGGAGGTATATATGAGTGTGTGTGGGTCTCTCTACATTCTTCTATCCTCCATGTCAAAGAGATTTTTTATTTGATGAGAAAGAGATGGACGCGAAAAAAAAAAAAAGAAGAAAAAAAAAAAGTCTCGCCATATCCGTCTGAGAAATCCGCCATGTGTCCGTGATCAATGCTGAGATCAAAGACACACCAGGTCCTTCATGTCTGGCAACATGTATGTTAGAGATGTAGAATACGTCTGTTGAAGAGCCTCTCTCTCTCTCCCTGGTACGGGGTGTAATATTTTATCATATATTATGTAATTTGTAAATAAAATAAACTCTCTAAAAGTGGGAACCAAGAGGCGGAGGAAAACCAATGATGATATTGGGAAATTGTAACCTAAAACTATTGAGGTCTCCTCCGTCCTCTCCCTCTTTTTTTAAAAAAAGGGGTGTGATATTCTACCTAGTGACCATCCCTAAGAAGGTGGTGGTAAAAATGTCAAAATGTAAAAAAATATTACAAGTGTGGTGTGCAGTGTTGCCATGTGCTACTTTTCACAATATCGCTACTTTGCGCCACAAAAAAAAAAGATATTACAAAAAAAAAAATACCTTATAAAGGTAGACAAAAAGTCAACAAAAAAAATGTCTGATAGTATGATCAGAGGCGTAGTGAGGGGTGGGCAAGTGGGGGGGGATCCTGCCCTGGGCGATACTCACAAAGGGGCGCCAAATGGTATATTTTACATATAATATTATATAGTTTTCCAATGGGGGAGGGGCGCTAAAAAGGTATTAAAAAGGTATTGTGCCCCGGGCCCGAGTGAAGCTCGCTACGGCACTGTATGACAGTCGAGAGTCGGTGGACAACACGGCACTGACCACATTCATTGACAACAAATGGGAACAGAGTGTCTTTTGTTGACATTAGGTTGGTCAACATAGTGGCACCGTGGTTCGAACCTGCCGCGGTGTATTGAAAGATCATTGTTGTTGTTTAGTTGGTGAACTTGTTCACGACGACATGTACTGGATGGGGCAGAGCTCTGCATTTCTCATGAGTCACAGCTCAAAGCAGCGGCGTAGCGTGGGTATCGGCCGCCCAGGGCGGAAGACGATTTTGCCGCCCCCCCCCCTAAAAAGTAATAAAAAGTGCCGCCCGGTGCGGACCGCACCTACCCCCCCCCCCACCTAGGTACGCCACTGGCTCAAAGTAAATATGGAAATGTACACTTTGCTGTGAATAGTTAATATTCGGCCCCAGCTTTTATTATAAAATGTAATATATTATACCAGGATGTAAATATATTTTTAAAAATACTTATTTCTAAGTGGATTTTCTTTTCAAAGTAAGCTGCATTAGTTCTTCAAGCCATATGGTCAAAAGCCAATTCCCGTGTAAGCTTTACATCAACAGGAATGTATGTATATTACTTGTGCTAGATAGTTTCCATTCCGGATAGCAACGTGTCTTATACCCGATAGTTTACTTTCATTAAAAAAAATCTACCCCTTTTTATTGTCTGACATCTACTCTAACCCCATTGAATTAATACCTACAAAAACCCTTAATTTAACTTTTAGGAATATAAAGAAAAACTTTCAATAAGTGATTTCTTAAAACCCAATGGCTTTTGTATATGAATACATTTTATGTAATTAGTCGTATATCACTCGCCATTCGCTAAGATTGTCTCTGGTGTTTTTATCGTATTTACCCCACTGTAACTATTCCCTTAGACGACTACTTTATCCACGAAGAAATGATCAAATAGTACGATTATTGTGTAAATAGTATAGTAGATATTTACGAAATACACATTTCTCGTACTGCCCATATCAAATAGTTTCATACCATTGAACTATATACAATACATTCTTTATATTCACTCGTGTAAACCATGTAGTTTAAATCTTTTATATTTATTGTTATTCCATAAACCCATTTTAATTATTGAAAATTGTATCAAGTCCTGTGGTTTGTTTATTGGTTCAGCAGCTTAGTAAATCCACTTTACTGCCTCACAGAGTTTCACACGGGTCGTTAATAGTTTCATGGTACGTTTATAATTGTTCCATTCAACAGCGGAGTCCGTGAACAAATCCTCTACACACCACTTACAGCAATGTTTAGGTATTTGTTGCCCCAATTGTTTCATTTCACTTACCGTCCACCTATAAACGGGTGTCACTGTATTTATCAGAAGTGAAACTCAACGAGAAACTCTATTAGCTATTTTCAGAATTTTTCTTTTTTCAAACATTTAGTGCCGTTCGACAGAAATCTGGCCAACAAGTTTATAATGGCAATGTCTGTGTGGACTTAGGACTATTTCTTGTTATTTTATTCAAACTTTCACAACACCTGTTGCTAAAATTGGGGGAGGTATGCTCCACCTGTCGGACAATCTTTCTTCTCCCCTCCACCCTTTAATATCACAATACAACTAGTTGCACTGGTGCGTAACGACTACCAAGTTTAGTCACAATGTATATACTGAATGTATTGTATGCAAGTTTGAAATGACTTAAGAGGACATATTGGGAAATGTATTATAATTACTTGCTTAAATCAACAATAGTTTTTAATGGTTTTTGGGTTATTTAGTTATAATTTATTATAAACAAAAAATATGCCTTGGAATATATGTAGGTATCAAGAGAGAAAAACTTTTAAAAATATTATTAGTCAACAAAAAAATGTAAAGAAAAATACAAAGTAATTCCAGTTTGTGCATTTGTAGTGTTTTGTGATTGTTTAAAAAAAGTAGGTCATTCCTACAGATTATCTCAACAGTTGTGTGTCTCGCCGGTCACTGTTTGAACGAGGACAACACCTGTTGACGGCGTGTCGCGCGCGACGGACAGACGACCCACCCACCTGTTGTCCAGTGTCATGAAACCATTGCAAAGACAACTCAGCATGTCCCGTTGGCTCTACATGCTAGTAGGAGTGTTCAATTACAATAACAAACAAAAATAATGCATGCACATTAAAAAAACAACAACCGCTGTTTATTTGCGAAAACTTCTAGGTATATGTGTCAGTGTTATCAGACGTCATTTGTATTTATAGGATGACTATTTGCATGTAGATATAAACATACGCCTACATATATACTACTAATTAACTTGATATCACAACTGACCATCAGGCAGAAAATGACAACACAATTAAGTGATATCACAGAATGACGTAACCGACACCAAGTGTCAAGGTCATTACGCACATGGGTGAGATACATCGTGGGAATAGATAAACATGTGGACGGGATGAGGTGGGGGTGGAGGGAGGGATTTTCGTATATAATCTCCCCCTGTCTGTCCAGATGAGATTTCTTTTTTATCCTCCAAAATCTGTTTGTCTAACTAATAATTTATCTTTCTTCCTCAAAATAAATAAAAACAGTTTTTATTTTTTATAGAGAGAAAAATGTGGGGAAAATAAAAACAAGTTCTATTAGGAAACATTAGTGGACCCCGCCCCCCCTCCTCAGCAGGACCAAAGGTCACTAATCTCACTGAGAGGAGTCACTTCTCCCTCAATCCATTTACTTGAGGACCACCATGTTGTAAGCTGACGTCACTAGCAGGGCATTTGCTACACGCGAGTTACATTTCTGGACACCTTTATACGGGCCTGAAACGGGCAAAAAAATTTTAACAGCGCTATTTCAACGCCCTTTCTTAGTTTGACACATTGTGTGGTCATGTAACCCGCACCACCATCCTTGTGTGGCCATGTAACCCGCACCACCATCCTTGTGTGGCCATGTAACCCGCACCACCATCCTTGTGTGGTCATGTAACCCGCACCACCATCCTTGTGTGGTCATGTAACCCGCACCACCATCCTTGTGTGGCCATGTAACCCGCACCACCATCCTTGTGTGGCCATGTAACCCGCACCACCATCCTTGTGTGGCCATGTAACCCGCACCACCATCCTTGTGTGGCCATGTAACCCGCACCACCATCCTTGTGTGGCCATGTAACCCGCACCACCATCCTTGTGTGGCCATGTAACCCGCACCACCATCCTTGTGTGGCCATGTAACCCGCACCACCATCCTTGTGTGGCCATGTAACCCGCACCACCATCCTTGTGTGGCCATGTAACCCGGACCACCATCCTTGTGTGGCCATGTAACCCGCACTACCATCACTGTGTGGCCATGTAACCCACACTACCATCACTGTGCTTCTGGTCACCGTATCTGAGATTTCGTTGTAAAGAGAAGAAAAAAAAATTCCCCACTGCTCATGTCAATAATGTTTAGAATGTTTATCACGTGATTAACTTCATCGTTACAAATAGCGCGTGCCTGGTAGATTATCGGCCTTGGTGTGTGTGAGGGTGGCGCTGATTGGCTGATTACAGTCAATGTAACGACATTCAACGAAGTTAATGTACTAATATGGCAGCTCTATTGACTTATAATCATTTTTATATCTTACCCAAGTTGACGGTAATTGTTGGCACTCAACAGATAATTCATTTAAAAGACGCGCGAATAAAAAGGAAGTTGAGTCTAGTTGTTGTTTTTATATTCCATTAAAATTTAAATAAAATGAATTTTGAAAAAAAATATAGACAAAAAGAAAAAGTAAATAAAACACTTAAAATAAGTAGAAAAGGAATTATTTTTTTTTAAATGTGGAAATGAGAGATAAAGAACTTTTTACTAATGTTTAAAAAAATGTACCATTTTTCCTTGTTTCTCAAATCTATTATTTTCACTTAATGAAAACACACAAAACAAAAGATAGTTAATAATAACACGTAGTACAATATGTACATCACAGATCAACTGGAAAGGGGTAAGGGAGGAGGAGTCGAATCAACTAATAAATCTTCTTATCTTCTCACCGTGGCTGGGAAAATGGTTTCACGCCATTAGGTCTGACCACCCCCCTGCCCCACCCCAAGTTACCACCGAGACCAACTTTTCTGCTGAACAGTTTTTTTAATATTATTTTATAAGGAGTGACAGTTCCTTGTGCACATTTTGAGGTGCAAATCCCCATTGCTCTGTCCCCGAAGCTCTGTCCCCCATGGCCCCATAGCTCTGTCAATTATTTTTTTTTTAATTTATCTTCGGCGATTTGCGGACAAGAATTATTCGTATGATAAGATATCATGTGTTGAACTCAGGGGACATCACTCCAATCACGGGGTCATGACCTCATGTGACGAGTAGATTTTTTTTTATAATGTGTTGTTTTAAATTTTTATTCCTCGCGGATAATTATTATTAGTGAATTACCTTGAAAAAATTAATTACATTTATGTCATTTACAGTTTGTAGGATTGTTTTTTATTATTAACTGTTATATTCATTATATTTATTTATATATGGTTGACTGTTGTAGGCCTAGCTCTCTCTCTCTCTCTCTCTCTCTCTTCTCTCTCTCCCACAAACACACAAACACAGATATATCGACTAATTTTCTTCATTGTACGGTGGGGGGTCATAGGGCAGAGACATTGTCAGATTGGTTTGGAAGGGGGGGGGGCAGTCGTCAGGTTTTTTGCAGGCCCGAGGTCGAGAGAATTCGGGGTTTCTTTTGGGGGGAGGGGCTTAGTAAGATGTTCTCAGTCTTTGGGGGCCCAATGTGGTATGTTATTTTACCTATGTCTAATGCAGGCAGACATAGTACATGTACTAAATTAAAAAAAAAATTGATGAACTGTACACGGACTTGTATTAGTGCAAAGAAGTAGAACTGAAACATCAGTTACATTTGATGAAACTAAACATTTTTAGAACGATTTTTGAATAATAAATAACTCTTCACAAAATAAATATAAGCTTACACCTGATTATAATTAGCTTTCATTCCAGCTTTAATATATGTAAATGAAATTTGGTGTGAGATATAATGTTTGTGTCTGTGCTGACAGAGAGAGATATATAGAGATAGAGAGGGATAGATACAGATAGAGAGAGAGGGTTAGAGAGAGCGATAGAGAGAGAGAGAGAGTGATAGATACTTTAGAAGGATAGAGATAGAGAGGGATAGAGAGAGATAGAGAGGGATAGAGAGAGAGAGAGAGAGAGAGACTTTAGATAGAGGGATAGAGATAAAGAGATATGAATTTTGTATGTATATGGTTTATGAGGATGCACTTCCAGCAGTGGCGGACATGGGGTGGGGGAGGGGCGCCGATAGGAGATTCTTTTATCAGCTAGATTTGACAAAACGGGTTTTTGGTCTAGTATATGATACTCGCTCATGCCCCCCCTCCCCCGGGGTCCCTTACTGCTCTCCCGCGTAAGGCCCGCTTCTACGCCCAGTTTCACCGTAGTTACGTTTTTAAAGAAAGGAAGTGGAGGGTGGAGGGAGGTAAAACTGTAATGTTACATGAAGTCAGTGTTTTATAACGACAATATTTTCAAACCATCCACTACAGCTAGTCAAAACAAAAAGAAAAAAAAAAAAACAAATTCTCGAACCGTGACTAAAATTGAACAGTAAGTGACCCGGGGGCTGGTGGGGGGGGGGGGTAACTATTAGATTTACTACCTCTGGTCACACCGCGAGGGGTAGGACTAGGGAGGGAAAGGGAAGGGGTGGGGGTATTTAACATGGATTCAGAAAACGTTCCAGGTCCCGCTGTTACCGTGATAAATAATAATTGTTGCCATCGGGGTCTGTTTAATAGTAGGGGGTGGGGAGTGGGGGGGCACACTTGACGCCACCATCTGGTGCATCGTGGTACTGGTGGTCTGTCACTCTGTCAGCTTCAGCTCACGTTATTGTCAGTTCAATAAAAAAAAAAGAATTCACTACTTTTGAATTGTGTACTTTGTCTAAGCATATGGTTCACTATTAGCTGTAGGCTACATATGATCCAACACAAACAAATATTTAATGCATTTAATTATTCGATTACCGTGTTCGTTTAATATAAAACAACAAATAGAAATAAAACATTTACCGATATTATATAATGGAACGTGAATTCATAATTCAACTCATTTACATCTAAAGGAACCATTCTAATATTTCCAAATTGACTGCTTTGTATAGAGTATGTTGATAATCGTTATTATTAGTTTATTACATTCCTGTTCATATTAAATAACAAAAAAAAAACCGAAAGAAAAAAATCACTGGCAGTCAAATTAAAATGCAGACCAGGGTGGTTCTCATGGATAGATAGAGGGTCACCTACAGTCAAACGGACCCCCCCCCCCCACACCCTCAAATCTAATGACGTCCAGTCCCCGATAAGTTATGTTTGATCTGCGTATTTTTTTAAACGACCAAAATATGTCCGCCTGTCTCTGACTAGGGCCCTGGTATAGCTTGTATAAAATTCATTTTTTAAATTTTGTTTTCATCTGATTTTGATTTTTTTTTTGTCAAAATTATTTTGTTCAAATTATTTTGTTCACTGGTTTCTTTACGTCTTTTTAGTTGTATCACTCAATCCGGGATTCTGATGAATCATGTTATAGATTAATATGCTCATCGATTCATTTAAATAATACAGCCAGAGAGGACTGTATTATCCATCAGGTAAAACAGTTTGTTCTGATTGTAATATTTCAACCAATCAATGGGAGAAGTCGGTTAAAATCAAGTTCAAAAGTTACATTCAGCATTCGTTCAAAAGTCACTGATTGAAAAACATTGACCAACAAGTCATTGCAGTCATGTCAATCAATTTGTTTTAAATTTCAAAACATTTGACCTGGTTAGAAAGTCAATGAAACACTTGAGTGCAAACATTGAAAAAGTCTATAGGGCTACAATACACGTCGCCAGCGTGGACAAAATATTTTCATACAATCAGCACAAAACAGCACACAAATTTTGGCGCAAAGTAGCGAATTTGTGAAAAATAGCACAAAATGGCAACACTGCACACCACACTTGGCCAAGACCGCCAACAATGAACACACATTTCCTACTGGCCCCGGGCTATCGTTGCGACCTGCGGTGCAGCATATGGGACGGGGGAGGGAGACGGAGTACACAATTCCCCCCCCCTTTTAGTGTTGTTAACGCCTTTCTTGCGAGTCTCTCCGTGGCTGAACACGGACTAACTGCCCCCCTAAACACTGACCAGTGGGTTGTGTAAGCCCAACTGTAGAAAACGATTTTGGCATGTCAAGGGGTGCCGGCGCCCTCCTTGCCTCCCCTGCTGGGTAAAATAAACGTCGGACGCACACACGCACATACACACTTACATAAATATGGACGCAATGAAATAAACATTGTCGATTACTTTGAGCTAACAGTCGCCATGACCCGCTGTTTCACAGACACACAGACACACGCATGTACACACGCATACATGTGTTTTCTCTCTCCCATGAATGATGTAACTATGGTAAATGTTAAGTAACTACGTTCCAAGTTAAATGATTTTGTAAGGTGCTCGTCTCCAAGAGATAGTAGTGGGGGTTCACCTCAACATTTGTGGTTTTATAAATAAACAACAACAAAAAAACATCAATTTTTGTTGTATATAAATTATTCAACTATCTAGAAGCAGTTGCCTAAGCAAGGTCCATGTTAAAAGGGAAAAAAACAAAGATCTACAACATGTACATCGGTAAAGCTTAAACACACTTCAGATCTTAAAATACACCAGCTGTATCCAATAAACTTGAAAATTTCACGTCACAGTACTGCGTAACGATGGTCAGAGGAACCATTCATAGGAGTAGTAACAAGGGAGAGCAATAGACGAACCTAACCTCCCCCCCCCCCCCCCCACGTAGGGCGATCTTCAAAAGAAGCACATCTTCGACCCCTCTCTCGGGGGATATTACAGAAGTTCACATACAAAAGGGAACGAAAAAAAAATTTCTTCCCACCGGTGATGCAACGGATTACTGGGCAGCAAAGACCTTTAAGTGCTTTAATTACTAGTTTTCAGGGGCGTGACCTCAGAGGCTTTCTTTTCGAGAACCGCGGAGCAGTAGCTCCTTTCCCCTATTCAATTCACGAGCTAAGCTAATAACTAATAAAATTATCTGCGATAAAACAACAAAATAAATAGTCAGTAACAAGTTACGACAAGGCCGCACAGTTCAACAATTCACAGTTCAACAATTCACAGTTCAACAATTCACAGTACAACAATTCACAGTTTAACAATTCACAGTACAACAATTCACAGTACAACAAATCGCAGTACAACAATTCACAGTACGCAAATTCACAGTACAACAATTCACAGTTCAACAATTCACAGTTCAACAATTCACAGTTCAACGATTCACAGTACAACGATTTACAGTACAACGATTCACAGTACAACGATTCACAGTTTAACGATTCACAGTTCAAGAATTAAGGATGAAGAAACGACGAAGGAGCCCAAAAGTCCAGGCGTTATATTTTATAAAAGAGTCACTTTTAGATCTTTTTTTTTTACAAGAGAACGAATGAGGACTGTGTGTGAAAGGGTGTGTGGGGGGGGGTGGGGAGGGGTAAAGGGAGTTGAAAAAAATATCAAGAGGTCATTTATCCCTCGTGAAATGTTTGTAGTGAAATAGTGAAACAATGGCAGATATATAAGAAAACAACAGGGAATCTTATCAAAACGTTTCCATTGTTTACGTGGAATAAGATCATTGTTGAACACCTTGGTCTACACTGGAGGTAGGGGCTCAAAACAGGTGGACGAAGAAACTCACAATTGAAAACGTAACAGTCGTAATTGTAGACCTGAAAGTCGGCGTTGATTTGTGTTTGTTTTTTTTACACAATTAATTTTTTTTTTCAAGGTCTATGATTTTTTTTTGTATTTAATTAGACCGTTTTTTATAGTTTGTATTTTTTTTAAACAATTAAACTTTGTTTAGGAAAGACTTTGTCTTATTTCCTAGAGGTCATAAAATCAAATGGATCATACCACGAGCTGTGAGTCCTCGAGCTATTATTTAAACGTATTCACGTTGTTTACCGGTGACTTACATGGCAACTCTTTCCACCACCACCAACATCCGCTCAACACATTCAGTAAGATCGGCGCCTTCTTTCTTTAACATTCACGTGGAGGTAGAATAATAACGCGTGGGAGGTGGGGGCGGGATATATATATATATGGCCTATATATAGTGAAAAAAACAGAGGGGAGGGCTGTTATATGTTATAATTAGTTCGGGGATTGCCGATAATATTAATAGTGTTCTGTTGTATATTTCTGTTGTTGTTGTTTGCGTCTTGAACAGAAATAAATAACAAAGAAAACAAAGAGTCTCAAAATGTGAGAAGGCAAATAAATGGCGGACACAAAGGGTGCACACCCTGAGCCCGGGCTTCGGAAGAAACCCTGAAATTGTAGACGTGAATACATACACATGTATGATTATTGACACCCCCCTCCCCCATACCCTCGGGTCTTAATCATTAATCGGATCCAAATTATTTTATGCGCCCGGGGCCCCTGAACTGATCTTAATCCTCCCCTTAATCCTCCCCATCTCAAGTGTACATAGATATCCACTAAAGTAGCCCATGAATCATCACTCAAAGACCGATTGACTGGGGCCCAGAACAATGAGAGAGAAAATTATGGGCTGCTTAGAAAAAAAAAAAAGAGACAGAGAAATGATAATACAAGAGTACATTTCTCCTTCTTGACCCCAATGGGCCCGCCTTTAAATCCGCCTCTGGCATCACTACACGTACACTGTATACGGTACACTAAACAATTGTAATAAAACAAAGTCAATTTGTAACTTTCCCATGAGGCGTGGGGAGCGGCGGCGGACATGTTGTATTGCGGTGTAGAGCGCTCGACTGTCGACCTGAGGGGGGGGGGTCCCGGTTACGAACCTCAGGTCTTGGTGAATTATCCCAAGTCCACAACAGCTTTAAATGGGTACCTGACTTTAAATTGGAGGAAGTAAAAGAGGCTGGTCGTTGTGCTTAGCCACAAAATATTTCAATATGCCGTAGTTACTGAACAAGATTAATTCTACACTTCATTTGCCCCGATGAGCCCTTAAGGGGCTCAAAGAAACTTGACCTTGTGGCGTACTTTTATTATTTTCATTTGTTTCAATATCTCAATACGGAGCCCTTCTTATACTGTCAATGGGTTGGGGGGGGAACTCGCAGCCAATGAACTGGAAAATTAAAAATTTGAATCGTTAAATTAATATATATATATAAACATTTTTTTTTAGATAGACTTTTCTTAAAATAGCTTATTTTTGGTGTAGTTAATAAAACACTAATAAGTGGTGTCAACAGTTTAATAAGGAAAGGCTCAAAAGATTTTTTTGTTTTATATTTTCTTATACTTTATACTGTATACAGAATTATTCCTGATGATGATATTTTGATGATAACGTTATATACAATTTTTAAATAGCTCGCCAAACTAAAAAAAAAAAAATTAGAACTTACGACATTTTACGAACCCGTGGTAAACTTGAGAAACCACAATCTCTTTCCGCTATTTCCCTATATATGATCATGTATATAACAACATTATCAAATAAATTAACTAGCGGTAGACTCAAAAAAGAGTTTAATTAAAGGACGCGGACGTTTATAAATTGTTTTGTTATCTCGAATACACACAAGTGTTCACATTTTTTTTTATCGATTTGGCTTAGAGAAGTAGGTGGTGATAAATGATTTCAAATTTTGCGAAACACCATTGTACCGCCAAAGAAAAGCTGTAAAAAGAGCCAATAATAAAATAAATGAACTAGATTTCAAACACTGATGCCCCTATGATCTCAGGTGCTAAAAATAAGACTGTGTTATACATTTATTTTGAAACCTATCCCTTTGTTTTTCTTGCAGATGTTCATTGAAGACTATTACAATGACACGTAATGAATGGGACAACATAGAATTGGATAAAAAATTTGGCGTTGTCAATTATCGGCCATATATTGGCCAAGTTCGACCACGATAGTGTTTGCTAAACGGGAAAATCCGGAAATCTCCATATACCAGAAGTGTGTGTGTGTTTGTTGTTTGGGGTGGGGGTGTAAATAAAAAAAAACTACCTCCCCCCCCGCCTCACCCCCTTCACTCACCCCCCCCCCACCACTTCTCTACAAAACGTATTGTAAGCTGAAGTTGTTCGTGCCGGACATCGGATGGACAATGGTCAGACGGATGTAACCGACACCAGAGCTAGATGGCTGACATCTCAACAGGGGTAATCATCTCATTGTTGACATGTCCGATATATGGGGGTCCACAGGGTGGAATCTCTTGTCTGTGTTATAAACAGATGGCTTGCACGCAGGGATTTCTTTACGTCTAAGTGAGAAATGGGTGTAGGAAGGTTTTTTTTAGGCCAGACGGGGGAGCGGGTGTGGGGGCGTAGTAAAAAAAAAAATTAAACCCTCGATCGCTTGAGACGTGAGAAAAATCAAGGGATGGGCTCCATCGGTTTATCACATGGTTGTTGAAAAATGTGAAACCAGGAACATTGAGAAAATAAAATACATTGCAAGCTTAGTCTTGAAACTGATCTCAATCGCAATAGTTTCAAATGGTTTCTGAAAAGTTGTGTGTGTGTGTGGGGGGGGGGAGATGTGATATGTATTTTGCAGGTATAAACTACGGACTACATGTCAATGTGACCTGTCACTGTATTATAGTATAAGGGTGTGTCCTTTAAGACTACCCTGCCGTTTAAAAAAAAAAAAAAGCTTTTGCTTAAGTTCGCAACACTATTCCACTGGTGGCCACATAATAAGGTTGGTGATTGGCCGATCGGCGTTGAGCGATCGATTATCGACCTAAGAGTCCTAGGTTCGATTCAATAACATTTTTCCATGTTGGGGGAACAATGGCGTCTGGGCGTTGTGATAGCCAAGTTATCTTAGGATGCCCCGACGCCCCTTAATGTCTAAGGGAACTTAACTTTTTTTTTTTTAAATCGACGAAAGCCTCACTAAACTTATGTAGCAGACGCAAGTGGCTGCACTGAACTAACGGCAGCTTTGTATTTGCTCACCGCTGCACTGAACTAATGGCAGCTTTGTATTTGATCACCGCTGCACTGAACTAATGGCAGCTTTGTATTTGATCACCGCTGCACTGAACTAATGGCAGCTTTGTATTTGATCACCGCTGCACTGAACTAATGGCAGCTTTGTATTTGATCACCGCTGCACTGAACTAACGGCAGCTTTGTATTTGATCACCGCTGCACTGAACTAATGGCAGCTTTGTATTTGATCACCGCTGCACTGAACTAATGGCAGCTTTGTATTTGATCACCGCTGCACTGAACTAATGGCAGCTTTGTATTTGATCACCGCTGCACTGAACTAGTGGCAGCTTTGTATTTGATCACCGCTGCACTGAACTAATGGCAGCTTTGTATTTGATCACCGCTGCACTGGACTAATGGCCACTTCTCAAAACTGATGGTGGTTTACGAATATATAAACAGTAAAGTTGTTTTTTTAACTCATGATGAATTTCAAATGAGCACACTGCTATCCATCTTTGTCAATAATACAAATTAGTTTTTCAAATTTTGTATTATCTTAACACTTCAAACAAAGACATAAACCTATAAATATTTATTTGTCTCAACTAGTCCACCGTTGAGCACTTGTTTTACATGTAATATTGATCTACGAAATTCTACAATCGTTCTATTGACAACATATATATATATATATATAAATATATATATATATATATATATATATATATATATATACAGGCCCGTAGCCAGAGGGGGGCTAGGGGGGTTGAGCCCCCCCCCGTGCATGACCTGAGCCCACCCGTGCATGATTTGAGTTTTTTGACACAATTTTAATAATAACGGCTATAAAACATCAATCGTTTTGTTTAATAAATCTATAATAATAAAAACTTAAAAGTTTATATTTTGGCAATCATTCAGGCTATTTATTTATACTTACATATATAGCTTATCTAATTTTTGGGCATAAAAGATTGAATCTTATTGAAGTTCACTTCTGGGTATTTTGGGCAGCATTGACATTTGGTGCTTAAACAGCCGTGTGTGAGAGCAGTTTCTCAACCCTCACACGAATGCTCACCCCATATCGCAGATAAATGTTACAAAAGCGTCTAAGCAATGTTGTCCTGCTTGCATTTGAAAAAGATTTAACAGACAATCTGAATGCTGAAGCATTTTTAGGTAAATTCAGTGCTAAACCCAGGCCCGTAGCCAGGTCAAAGTAAGCAGGGAGGCACCAATACCCAGCAATTTTCTTGATTTTTTTCCTCTTTTTCTTCTTTTTTAAGTGGGGGGGGGCACTCCACACCTAGCGGGGGGGGGCACGGCCCCCCAGTGCTCCCCTCGGCTACGGGGCTGGCTAAACCACAAAGTTTGCAAATTTGAAACGTATAATAATATAAGTTCGCAACCAGTGCCGACGAGTGGGGGGGGCAGGGGGGGCCAATGCCCAGGGGCCCGGCGAGTTTTAGGGGCCCGGACTGAGCTGGCCAATCAACTTTTTAAAATATTAATATCAGCCCAGGGGCCCGAAATTTCTGTCGATGGGCCTGTTCGCAACCTTGTAATAGTTTTATATATTGATATCTTCTGAGGACAACTAGCAACTTAAATAAGTTAATAAAATAACATTGGCATCTGACTTCATTTTTATACATATGTATAATAAAATAATAAAGTACAAACTCCGTGATTTCTGAGTGATGTTATTTAATTTGCAAATTTACTTTTTAGCAGAATTAATTTTATTTTAAATTGAATAATTGCGACTGTTTTTGTTGATACATCTGTTCTTTGTTTTCAATATTTTATAAGAAATATCACACAAATAGCTAAGCTTTATTCATGAATCAGGTATCTATTATGTAACAATTGTGTAGCAGAACTATTGGTCAATATATTTATAACAGGAATCAGAAACTGCTAAGCCTCAATAAATTTTTATCATTAAAACTCTTTACTATTTAAATTATTTTTAACAAAACTGCAACATGCCATGCATTATTAAAACGTAGTTAAAATTATATATTTCTAATTAATAGCTAAACAATCGGTACTAAAATGCACCATTCCAGGTATGGAACTGCAAAAAATTTCTTGGGGAGGGGACTCACTGAGATCCCCGAACATTTCTTCTACGCCACCAGGGGCGGATTTAGGAGGAGGGACCGGGGGGGCCCATGCCCCCCCCCGTTATCGCAAGTTTAGGTAATACATCAATAAATTATCGAAATATTTTTTGTTCTAAGACCAATTTTCAACAATGAAAACAGTTTTGCCCCCCCCCGGGTCAATGTTTTGCCCCCTCCCCCCGTCAAAGTTGTCTAGATCCGCCCCGATCATTTCTTCGGCCCCCCCCCCAATCCAATATTCCTGGCTACGGGCCTGTATATATATATATATATATATATATATATATATATATATATATGTATATATATATAGATGACTGTGTATGTGTGCGTGTGTGCTTGTATGTGTGTGTTGAAGCAGGTCTCTCTTGGAATGACCATCGGACAGTTTTAGTCTGCTTCCAATAAAGTAAAACTATATGTCTCATTCTTTGTATGACTAATGGCGCAGTCCATTATCGTAGAACTATATGTCTCTTTCTTATTATGACATGTGTCCCAGTCCCTCTTTTGTATGACTCTATATGTCTCTGCCTCTATTACTTTGACTATATGTCTCTGCCTCTATTACTTTGACTATATGTCTCTGCCTCTATTACTTTGACTATATGTCTCTGCCTCTATATGTCTCTGCCTCTATTAGTTTGACTATATGTCTCTGCCTCTATTAGTTTGACTATATGTCTCCGCCTCTATATGTCTCTGCCTCTATTATATTTGACTAATGTCTCTGCCTCTATATGTCTCTGCCTCTATTAGTTTGACTATATGCCTCTACCTCTATTTGACTATATGTCTCTGCCTCTATTAGTTTGACTATATGTATCTGCCTCTATATGTCTCTTCCTCTATTAGTTTGACTATATGTCTCTGCCTCTATTAGTTTGACTATATGTCTCTGCCTCTATTAGTTTGACTATATGTCTCTGCCTCTATTAGTTTGACTATATGTCTCTGCCTCTATTAGTTTGACTATGTGTCTCTGCCTCTATATGTCTCTGCCTCTATTAGTTTGACTATATGTCTCTGCCTCTATTAGTTTGACTATATGTCTCTGCCTCTATATGTCTCTGCCTCTATTAGTTTGACTATGTGTCTCTGCCTCTATATGTCTCTGCCTCTATTAGTTTGACTATATGTCTCTGCCTCTATATGTCTCTGCCTCTATATGTCTCTGCCTCTATATGTCTCTGCCTCTATATGTCTCTGCCTCTATATGTCTCTGCCTCTATTAGATTGACTATATGTCTCTGCCTTTATTAGTTTTATATGTATCTGCCTCTATATGTCTCTGTCTCTATTAGTTTGACTATATATCTCTGCCTCTATTAGTTAAACTATATATAAAAAAATCGAAGCTAGGCCCCTGATAAACTCTAAAAACTGGGGGCCCTTATCCCCTACTACGAAAAATAAACAGATTCTTTGCAAACAATATTAATAAATTTCGAAAACGACGGCGGCCCCTAATTATCGGGTATCCGGACAAAACCCCCAGCGGACATTGGTTTGGTCCTACACTCATTTTCTATATTATCTGCCTCTCTTTCTTTCTTGTGTGCTTCCATTTCTCTTGCCAAAATGTGCTTCCTTACTTATGCCAACTAATGAATGGCCAATGACAATTCTATTTTCCTCTTATACAACAAGGTATTTTATTTCACTCACTGCTGAAAAAATAAATCCTTCACAATGTAACATAGAATGTAGTTGTTTGTTTTTCTCCCTTTCATAGATCACAAGTACATCTGAACCCCAACCCCCCCCCCCTGTTCACTTTCCACAATACTTGTCCACCTGCAAATTGTCGTTTTGAAATAGAAAAAAAGTCTACAGCAAAAAAGTTAAAGCAATGACGAAATCTGCCAGCTTTGCGCCCACTGGCTTTAAACTGTTGAGGGGATCAAATTATTTGTGTTAAAGAATTCTTGGGCCACTCCCCAATCCAATTCTACTAATCTGTAAAACCAAAGAACGACACAAACTTGGACAAAAACTTGGACTTGGCGTAACTGATGACATATCAGTCAACAAAACAAACAATTTAACATTATTTTATCTACAGGATAACAATAATTTCCAAAATGTAAATACTTTTTACATCAACCGATACTCATTATTCATAAAATATTACTAATTGTAACGTTTCTAAATGAACATTTGTATCACTTCAATTACATGTATATCTATTAAAATAAGAGTGTAGGACAAAACCCCCAGCGGACATATAGCCCCAAGCGGACAAACCCCCAGCGGACATAACCTTCAAAATATTAAGATCGAATTTAAGTCGATATTATTGATACTTCTATATATATATATATAATCTTGACCATGGGCTAAAGTCTATCATTAGGCAAGTTTCTATGCTGTTTTACCTATGTCAATGTATATTGTTTTGTAACTAATTTCAATCTAGTTTAAAGTAATTTTCTTATCCATTCGTTTAATTATTCTCAAGTTAAAGCCCTATTATTATCATATTTTAATCCCATTATTTGTATTAAAATAGTTAGTGTAACATATTTCATTTTTTTTAAGGAATTGTTGCTATATTGAAGAAAAAAAAACGCGCGAGCAACTAATATTAACAAAATTAATTCTGTATTGAGCCCAGAATTATTCCACGCTAATCCTCTTTATATGGCTATTGAAACGTATTTGATGAATGAAGTCCTTGAAAACAACGTTTGGTCGTTGTTGTTGTTTTCTGTCGTATCATCTGATTGGCTGTCCCAAACAATGACTCAGCGAACAATGGCAGGGGAGATAATTACATAACTCAAACTGAAACAACTTTGAAATGAACAATACATTGAGAAGTAAATATACAAACATCTAAAGTCATAAAACGATTTCTGGTTTTAGATGATTGGCTAAAAAAAAACGTGTAAAAAAAATAGCCAACTCAAAAGCTAAAAAATATTTCAATTAATCAGAGGAAGTAAAGATGACATTGGAATGACGCAAATAATTTAGCAAGCATGGGGTTGATCGGAGCAGCATATCAGTTTTTAATAATAAAAATAAAATAAAGAGACGAGCTTTAACAAGATTTAGTGAATAAAAGTATTCAAAATAATAATTATAGAACAAAATAAACTTATTTTTTTTAAAGACGAGAAAGCGGATGGGTCCTCATGTCACTAAAATTTAGTAAAACAACTGATTCATAATGGCAGGGCCGGCCTAACGAATTGCAGGACCCAATTTAACGGTTGCTTGCGATGCACCTCTTTTAGCCTGTGACCAGAGCCATGACTGACTGTGATATGCTAAATGTAAAATACCAAGATAGGGGCCCAATTTGGAACAATCAGTAAAATCGGCCGGAATCAATGGGCCACATTTGGTCATTAATATATAGCTAGACACTCGGCCCTTTTCAAGTGACTTTATGGTTACAAACTTCTAACTACTATATAAACTAGGGAGTGACTTCACAACATTTATTTGTTTTATTATTTCAAAAGAGGGAAAAGGGGGGGGGGAGGCTTCCTCCAGTGTTCCATTACGTCATATTATTTATTTATAGTTTTATCGTTTGTTTTGTTTTATTACGGATGATAACATTGTTCAACTTACGGTATTCTGATTATATCCTAAGATGGTTACACCTATATCTCCACCTGTCTGGAGCGCGTTTGTGTGCGTATGTGTCTTTGGTATTTGTATACCGACAAAGTGATTCAATGATTATCTTCCCAAATGCGAAACACTGTCACCTCTGCCAGTAATGAAACACGTATCAATAAAAGATGGGATGGTGCTGCCAGTCGCGTCTCAACATGTTCACCTATAGACAGGGCGTTGTTGTTATTTTTCCTGTATTGTGCAACCACCCGATTTGGTGGGTCGACTGTCCGAGGATGTCCAACACACCCATCTTCGCCGACAAGATGTTGTTTGCATTCAATTTCTTGTATACGAATAGACGGGGGAGTGGACTTGTTGAAGACAAACAAGAAACCAAGACGACTTGTCTGTAGCAAAAAAAAAAATAACTAACTTGTATCAATATATCAACAGATAACTGATATTGATGTGAGATCTGTACATAGCCGTGAGGGGGGAGGATAGTTTTTTCACTATAATCTGACACTGTTGGCCATACGGGACAATCGGCTGCCCATAATAGACGGTGTGGAGAGAAAAAAATATATAGGTTAAATTATTCCGCCTGAGGTGGTAAGGGGGTGAGACGATCGAACACAAAGCTGCTGTCAACACATGATAGAGAATGTGGTCGAGAAGATGGGAAGGTTATTAGAATGATAAGGGTGGTGGGTTAAGCCAATAGTTGGCGACATCGTTATGTACAGAGACAAAATGGTGCAGACAATGTTAGCATCGGGGATAATGATTAGCGCAAATGAAGTTTGTCTTCGGACTAATTAAACCTTTAACTTTTTTTTTTTACCAAAACCAGGCAGGCAGACGGGCGGAAGAAAATGTTTGGAAAGAAAGACATTTAGATAGATAGATAGATAGATAGATAGATAGATAGATAGATAGATAGATAGATAGATAGATAGATAGATAGATAGATGGATGGATGGATGGATGGATGGATGGATGGATGGATGGATAGATAGATAGATAGATAGATAGATAGATAGATAGATAGATAGATAGATAGATAGATAGATAGATAGATAGATAGATATAGATAGATAGATAGATAGATAGATAGATAGATAGATAGATAGATAGATAGATAGATAGATAGATAGATAGATAGATAGATAGATAGATAGATAGATAGATAGATAGATAGATAGATAGATAGATAGATAGATAGATAGATAGATAGATAGATAGATAGATAGATAGATAGATAGATAGATAGATTAACCTTTAATCGTACTTCATCCACTTTCTTTAAACCCTCCATTTATTAAGTTTTTTTTTGTTTGTTTTGAACGTTACATTAAAAAAAATTAAAATAAATGAAAACAAAGAGACACCTTTGTTCTTTGTACCACAAATAATGAATGTACTTGCACTAAGCCATTCCAATTGTATTACATCTTTTTTCTTTTCTTTCAACCTTCTTCAACACGTTGCGAACAATGCTGTAATGAGATGAGAGGTTTAAGACTAAGAGATAGGTGGTCTGTGTGAAATTCTGATGAGCTCATCTCTCTCGAGGGTTTTACGATCCTTGACTGTGATCAAAGAATTACATATGCCGGTGTCTTATCTCTTGACAGATTCCTACTATTTGGAGGAATGAAGAGAGTTGGGAAGTGTGGGCGGGGGGGGGGGAGAGGGGGTTAGAGAAAGTTACGGATAAGTACTGTTAAGTACCGGTATTGTAAATCGCAAGATCAATCGCATGTCTATGTGGACAGAAGTTTTGGACTCTTTGAGGAGTACGTAAGTTCAAAGAATATAAAGCTAATGATTTTTTTTTTTAAAAAAAGGAAAGAAAAAAGATCTTAATAACCCAATTAGTATTGTATCCATGTTTAGCAAAATTCGGTGGCGTAACTACGGAAAGGTGAAAGAGACAGTCCACCTCGTGCGACACTTTCTTTGTCTTTAGCAAAGGGCGGCATTTTAAACCGCAAAAATATTTTTTTAGCACAAAAGGGGCGCATATTGAGAGACAAAATGCAGCCCCCCCCCCGCACGCTACGGGTCGGCTATAGGGCACTTGTAAAAATACAAATACATGTGGACAAAACAGAAAGAAAAGAAAAAAATATGATTGTAATAAGTAAACAACAACTCATAAATTAACAATACATTAGACAGACGGCTACACTTTCCCAAATAATTGGTCAAAGACAATATCGTTTTTAATCAACAATTCTCGTAGCAGTGGCGTACCGATCTTAACTCGCGCCAGGGGCACAATACCTTTTTAGCGTCCACCCCCATTCGAAAACCATATAATATTATGTGTAAAATATACCGTTTGGCGCCCCTTTTGGAGTAGCGCTCGGGGTATGATGTCCCCCCTCGCTACGCCACTGAAAGGCGGTCGACAAGTTAGCATATTCATAAATATTCATTGCCCACATACACACAGAAAAGGGTCCCGTGCACGTCGATTTCATGTTTAGGGTCGCCGACATCTCATGCCCATTTCAATCAAGGCATATGGGCCCCAAAACAAAATGAACGTAATAATTTTAAACAAAAATAATTAGCAATATACATTTATCACTATAAAAAAAGTGGGCTAGATGGGCCCCTTTGAACTTCATTAGCCCCGCGCTATGCCCTCCATACAATTTTCAGGTCTGCATAAGCATCGAAATCAATTTCATTAAGGTTTATGTTTTTGTGCCTATTAAGAATTAATAGAATAAAGAGAATAAATAGAATAAAGAGAATAAATAGAATAAAGAGCAAATTTTAAATAGAAAAAAAAAGAACATAACTTTTTTTTTTTAAACATAGGACTTTAGCAGACCTTTGAATATTTATAACTATATGATGAAATGCAGTGGCGCCGAGAGCCAACACGGGCCCCAGGGCATGACATCATTGCGGGCCCTTTAATAAACAAAAAGTCGTGAAAAAATTGACATGGTCAATGCGGGCCCCCTGGCAATGACCCCCCTCTCGGCGCGCCTGATTAAATGTCCATTTGAGGCAAATAGACCCCTATAGTATTATTTATCTGCTATGTATATATTCAGCTATTGTGCAATTTATTATCAGATCGTGCATGTCGCTTTATACTGCAACTTATTCTGTATAAGCATATGCTTTTTGTCACGTATATTTTCTTCTTTCAAAACCACATAAAGTATTACATGTTTATTCACATACGCATTACTTGCATTATCTACGCATTTATTATATGCACAATTTAATTGTTTTGTCACCTGAAAACTTAACTGTTCCAAGGCGAAATTGTTTACAATTGTTTGAAGGCGTGGTCAACTGACCTTTGACATACGAATGTATTTTAATTTGAAAAATGTAAATTTGAATTGATTTATCTTATAAATTGTAATGTGTTATCTTTATATTTTAATATAATTGCCTATTAAGTAATCAATGCTTATTTGCCAAATATACTAAAAACCATTTTACCTTTTTAAATAATAAAAGTTGAAATATATACATTTTTATGATAACCCAATAAAGAGGCCACATTTCCTCATGCTCATTGTTGATATAACATAGATTTTTTATTGCGAGATATAAATTAACTATTAATTTTATCTGTAAAATTGAATTGATGGTCTCTAAGTTGCATGACGCAAACATTTTTACACTAAAATCATTGTCTTTGAAAAATAAAAAGATTTTTTTTTTCACGTGAACTTATGAGCGTTGCTACTAGTAACTCGCTTTTCATTGGCTGTTTCAAGCAAAGCGGGTCATTTGACTGGCTGCCTCGTTTCAACAATAAACAGAGGCAACTTCAGAGTAATTGAGAATCTTTAAGTTTTTCACTTCTTTCTTGTGGAGCACGAACCGTAAGTATAAAGGCCACCAGAGTTAGATGGACATGGTCATAGTTCGTTCTCGATTCAGAGCCCGAGTTTAGGTTTCTCTTGAATAAGGAAACTTAGCTCGCCTAAAGTTAGTTGTTTATAGGAGAAATACTTAGTGAATATCCGTTCAAGGTATTACTCAGGATATTTCATGAATGCATCGTGACAGTGATACTTTGTGTTAATGTTAACGATAAAGAACCGGAATAACTGCCAGTTCGCATTGTAGTTACTTCATATTGTTATGCATTTATCATTTTAAGGGATTCTGTATTCTTAGCTAATTCATTTGTGTGGACTTTTATTTTCTTGATAATGGATTTTTTATATTTTTTTTTATAATTCTTATGTTGAGGATTATTTGGTAATGTTTTATGGATATGTCCGGTAAGTTCGTGATTAATTTATTTTCTCTAATTTCCTTAATAGTTAACTGTGGACCCCTTTTTTTAAAATCAAGAGAATGTCTTTGCCTGTTCGAGTCAACACTAGAGGCAACGTTGGGTTCAAAGAAAATCAGAACCGAGCTAAGGAAGTTTCACAGAAACCTAGTTCTAGGAGAACAGCATTAGGAAATTTAACAAATCAAGTTCGAAAGCAGCCACAGCGGATTGCCAAAGATAAGGTAGCTGCTAATTATTACGGATGGATGCTATTTATTTATATTCATAAAACCTTTAACTATTACTATTGGAAAGCTGTTATTTCTATTCGTAAAACCTTTAACTATTACTATTGGAAAGCTGTTAATTTCTATTTGAATCAAGCACAAGGCTTGTGTTGCTGGTCATATTGTTTTCTATGGATGCCTATATATAGGCACAAAAAACATACAATGATACGTTTATATATTTTTATAAATGTGACTAACAACATACAATATAAGAGAATTTTATTTATATCAACTTGTCAGTTTATTATGAATTTTGCTAATTCAATAAACATAGTTCCATAAAATAGTACCTTTAAATGACCAGCACTCCTTGTTACTGATTTGAATAAAAGTTGGTAATTGACAGTCAGTGCCCATGAGATAAATGGTTCTTTCATAATTCATTGCGAAGATCTTTTCTTGACCTACGTTTCATTGTTTATCTAAGTCATTATGTTAAATTATGCTAGTTATATTTGGGGAAAAAGCTGCTAGTTACATTTGGGAAAAGAAGCGGTATGAAATATAAATGTATTTTCCAGTAAACTGATAGTATATTTGTATATCTCAATCAGCATGCAGTGTTGCCATGTAAGCCAGGGTTCAGTGGTCAAGAAAATGCTCCTCCCAGCAACTTAAAATCCAGCAGCTCAGGATTAGGGTTTCAAATTTTTGAAGATGCTGCTCCTGTTCCAGTTAGAGCAACAGCTCTTCGCCAGAATATACACATTCACGAAGAGCCTATGCATGACCAGGAAAATTTGATTCCTGAACCAAGCTTGATTTTGAAAGATTTAGTTATTGGATTAAACAAGAATCAACCAAGCTTTCCTTCCATCAGTCATCTCTCAGAACCAGTCTGTGAAGGTAAATGTCAAATTATGTATTAAATATTTTGCTTGTCTATTTTTGCTTTAATTTTGATAACTCAAATTCTGTGTTGCTTTCATTGATACAAATCTAGGTTCTCCAATGGTCATTGACAATGTTAAAGATAAAGAACCAAGTATTTGCAGACCTGATGAGTTTGGATTAGATCCGTATGCTGATGACATTTACAATTATCTGAGAGCTGTAGAGGTATCAGAAAAAGCATTTTTTATTAAAATGTAACATTTGGGGAAAAAAGTTGAATTAGTTCATGGTTATAAATGTTTATACATATTTTCACAGCCTGCCAGTAGACCAGAAAGAACCTATATGAAAAAGCAGACTGATGTTAGCACTTCTATGAGGAATATACTGGTTGATTGGCTTGTTGAGGTATGAACTGTTAAATGTTTTAACAGTATATACATAAATGTGTTAAACTGGAAATGAAATGCTAATCTTGAGAATTAAATAAAATTATATAAACAATTGCACACTATTGTACTTGTGTAAACTATTCATCATGACTAGCCAAAATCTCATTGAAAATATTAACACTGCTTGCAAAATAAATTATTAATTTTCTTATCATAAAAAAAAAAACAATGTTCTTTTGCGGAGGTACGTTGCTGTTAAAAATACAACTTTTATAGATTAATTGCTGACAATTACTTTTTGTACTATCAATGGATCTAAATCTATTTTTATCATCCTAGATCATAAGTTTTAGATGCTTTAGTGATTGTAATAGTTTAGTCCTTTGTTTTTTTTCTTTCATCTGTTTGTATTTAGCATCACCAAAGTCTAGTTATGTAAGATAGCATCATTTTGATTTTAATTGACTTTTTGTAACAATTAAAAAATATATATTTACAGGTTGGAGAAGAGTATAAATTACAAAGAGAAACATTGTTTCTTGCTATCAGCTATATTGACCGTTTTCTTAGCTTAGTAGGAGTTCACAGACCTAAATTGCAACTTGTTGGGGCTGCTAGTATGTTCATTGCTGCGTAAGTTTATTTATTTCAAATGGTTGCATTTGTAAATTATAAGCTAAACCTTACATCTTTAATTAAATTAAAAATAATTGTTGCAGGAAATATGAGGAAATATACCCACCTGATGTTGCTGAATTTGTTTACATCACAGATGACACATATACTAGGAGTCAGGTAGACTTTTATAGATTTAAGACTATAGAGTAATATTATATAGGTAGTACTTTATGGTAAATTCTTGCCATTTAAATTATAAATTTCAACTGTTATATCCAGGTGTTAAAAATGGAGAGTGTAATTTTGAAGCTATTGAATTTCAAAGTTGCTGTGCCTACAATTAATTGGTTTTGTGAACGTTTCCTTGACCTTGTTGAGATGTCAGACAAGGCAAAAAATTTGACCTATGTAAGTACAAACTTTTTTGTATCTGTAAATTTTGTGTGCATATTGTTTTACATGTTGACATAAAATCATTTTTCAATATTTAATTTCTTCAATCTTTTGTCAGTTCTTGACAGAGCTTTCATTGATTGAAGTTGAAGAATTTTTAGACTACAGACCAAGTGTGATAGCAGCGAGTGCAATCGTATTGGCCAGAAGTACTCTGCAACTGAATGATCCATGGGTAAATTTTTTAAGAGTAAAATGTTCATTTATGATTTAGTCCTATAGGATGTGGTATGGTTTAATTTGCCTTTGGCAGTATAACAATATATAAACTAAAAATTATTTGTCATTTTAAACAGCCCGCTAAGGCTGTGAAATACAGTGGCTACTCCTTGACTCAATTAAACGACTGTGTGCAGTGTCTGTTTCGTCTTTATTCAAGAAAGTCATGCATACCACAGCAAGCTGTCATCGAGAAGTACAAGCAAGAAAAGTAAGCTATTATAAGATTTTCCATTGTTAGAGAATATTGGCATTTACATTTTTACATCTAATCATTTTTTAATCTAATCAATATCTATTTTTTTTACATAGGTTTCAAGGAGTTTCATTGCTAGAGCCACCTGCTGTTTTGGCCATACATTAGACCTTTGAAGCTATAAGAATGAAAGACTGCTGATCCTAATTTCTACACTTGTCTACTTGTATATTTTCTAAAAGTCATCAAGCTTAACAGCAGGAATCATACTTCAGTTTTATTGGTGTTCCAGGTTTGATTTAGTACTAAGTAACAAGCACAAGATTTTCAGAGATGTATATGCTTGCCTACTTTTCAAACTCTCTTAAGGTTCATGATTTGAAGGAAATTGTACAAGTAGATTTTGTGATTTGAAATAGTGCAATATGTTTTAAAGTACAAAAGTTATATTTTTTTAATGTTATATTTCTAATGAAATTTTTTTTAAGCCATTTAGGGAAGTGCCTTTTTATATCTTTTAGAAATATTGGAAAGGTTGGGGAGTCAGTTTTGAGTAAGTTAGTTTTAAGGTGGGCAAAAAAATGCTTTACAATGGCTCTTGGGTACTGAATTTACTGACAGTTGCTGATTTTTCATATTTCCTTTTTACACCAGGGCTGAGTATGTCTCTTAACTTTCCCCTCTATCCCATTATTTAACCTTGAGATTTGCCATTTTTTTTGTTAATAGCAGTATGAACAAAAATTTAATGTGTACATTTTTATCTGTTGATACGCCTTTCAAGATCAATATTTTTGTAGACATACTGAGCCCATGAACAAATTATATAAATTCTAAACATGTAATTTTTATACAATTAAATTTTTATTGTATGAAGCTTTTGTACTGGCCAGTTAACTGATTTGGTTTCTGGAAGATCAGCTTCATTTAATTCATATTAAAGCAGTTTTAATCATAAACAGTTTTACAACTCTTTATTCAGTTCAGTTGGGTTCATGAATTTTCACTATTTCTTTGTTGAAGTTTTTAACATTCTAGCATTTTGATTTTTTTTATACTGATTACTTTGTTACCTTTTTAAAATATTGGTGTAAACATCTATTTACAAAATTTTTTAACAGCTAAATTAAGGGCAAGAATTTTAAGGATCTTTCCCAAAAACTTTTGTTACAAGTTCATCTATATTGTTGAAATGTTATTGTTAAAGCTAAGTGCCTTTCTCCACTATTGCTTTTGTGTATTAAACCCAAGTGTTCTTGATCAGGCAGCCTTTTTGTACACTTGTATATTATTGATTAGCATAGTTGAAGCTTTTGTAGTATACCTTATGAAAACAGATCTGAGTATATCTTTCCATATCTCTCAACTGACTGTTGCCTTACTTTTCTGTCTTTCAGTCTTATTTCTCATTCTTGTATTTATTAAAGTATTGTCAATATATCTGAATATTTTTCTGCCAACCAATATTTGCCTTCTGATTCTGTCTGTCAGTTTACTTTGGGGTCTTGTTTGTCACTGTATTACTGTGGGTCTTTTGTTTGTCACTGTATTACTGTGGGTCTTTTGTTTGTCACTGTATTACTGTGGGTCTTTTGTTTGTCACTGTTTTACTGTGGGTCTTTTGTTTGTCACTGTATTACTGTGGGTCTTTTGTTTGTCAATGCCTTTAATGTGGTTATCCTGTACATGTCAAAAGAAAGTCATTTATTATAATTCATATTATATATAGTTGGAGATTACAATTTATTGTATAGAACCTGTTTTGTTTTGTTTGGCTAACATTGAGTCATGATTGGAAAATACCTGACTAAAGAAATAGCCATACTTAATAGGACAAGTTTTAGAAAAATTGTATTATAGTAGCATTAAGTGCTTCTATTCTTGTGGTGTGCTGAAATGCAGTGCACATGTGAATATTGTATATAGTTTGGAAGATCACCATCTGCTCTTATAACCTGTTATGCTTCATTTATCATCATTGTAATCTCTATAATCATCACCGTTTTTAGATCTGCAGCAAAAGATCTGTACTAATATTTTTTTGTAATTCATAACCACCAAGATGTACTTATTCTTTTCTCAACTTTTGTCAAAAGATGTATTTTTCTATTTCACTTTTCTTAAACCTTTTTTATATATTTGACCACTCACACCTGTGTACATTTTCATCACATCATAAGCAATGGCCATATTAACATAATATGCACAACAAAACATTTCACATGTGCAGCTAAATTGAAATGTTGGGTACTTAAAAATCAGATGTAATCAAATTTTTATGTATTTATTGTTTATATCTGGCTATTTTTAGCCATTATATTAAGCCCACCAGAGCAAAATTTATATATGCATCTTATGTTTTATGTCCACTTATAGAACATTTTTAATGAAGATTATTTGTCTTTTAGACAAATATTATTGTTGATAGCCTTTTTTTTATTCAAGTTTTTTTTCCGTGACAAGTTTTTGAAATTAATTCAGAATAATTTTTTTTTCTGTCTGTCTTTATCTTAATCCTGAATTAATCTTTTATGACATTGTCATGGAATATTTTTTAAAAATTTGTACTAATAAAAGTATTAAATTCAAATTCTGAATTATTTTTTCTGAAGTAATTATTATAGATAAAATATTAGTGGTGTTAGAGCAAATAAAACTTTTCATCATTACATTTATATTTTAAAAAGTCAGTTTCAAACAGTATTCATGATTGAAATCGCAGGTAAGGGCAATTTATTAATTGGAATGTTTCAGAACTTGAATATAATTTATTCATTAACTGTAACATGGCAAATGAAAAATCTGATGGATCCATGTCGTGACTTACTATTCATTAAAGAATAGTTGCACTTATCGTCTCAGCCAGCCAATTTTTTTTTCACAAAAAGACTTAAAATATCTGTTAATTAAAATCTTGTGGATTATGAAACAAATCACTTTTACGAACTTTACCACTAAACCAAATCTTTTAGTGCAGGGATGGGCAAACTTTTTCTACGGAGGGCCACATTGAAAACTTTATCGGCGGGCCGCATATGTCTACTTCAGTTACATTTTCAGTTGCTAATTTGGTAATAAGACCTTACTATTCATAATTACTTCAGCAAAAGTTTATTATTACCTGTCACGATATTTTGAGGACAAAGGAACATACCAGCTGACCACAGAGTAAAGTTATAATTAATGAGAAGTATGTAATTGTTCACAATTTTGGATAATGCTCTTGAACTGTGGAACTAGTTTACTGGTTGTGATTCACATGACAGCATATAAATTGCAGTTATCCAACATCAATCTGTTCTTGGACTTGTTTATTTTCATACAAGAAAACGCTTGCTCACAAAAATGTTTGTCAACTTAAATAGTGACAAAAGTTTGGCAGCAAAGATGCCGCTGCTGGCAAACATCCTGAACTCCAGAACTGACTTGAACTTTCCCTTCATGTCATAATCTGCTTATTGTCACTGCTTTAATATGCTGGAGCCATAAAACTGATTTAATACCCTAGATAAGAATAAAATTAAAAAAATATAGCAAAAATATAAACAAAGAGAATTAGCATCGTCTTAGGACAGCAACATGTAATAGTGTTTGGGCAGCGGGCTGTAGTTTGCCCACACCTGTTTTAGTGAGTCAAACATTTTATTAGTGAAGTATTTTGATACCAAAACAATGCATGGTACATTACTAAAAAGTAAAAGAATACCCTTAATCATAAAAATATTTACAGAAATTAAATAAAAAGTGTAAGCACTTATTGTTTATGAAATGACAAATTATAGCATGAACCATTGTCTTCAAACTCTACCAATTGCTACTTAAAATAAGGTATACAGATTGTGATCTATTTTCTACAATACTCTACAAGATAAATAAATGAAATAGATCTCATTTTTTGTGTTCATACTTTTTTAGTCAATATAATAAATATATATTTGAATGATTTAAAGCGGGTGGGCAAACTACGGCCCGCTGGCCGCATGTGGCCCGTCAGAGTATATTATGCTGCCCGTACGCATGTACATATTGCGATCTTATGTCAATGTTAATTTTCTTTGTTTATAGTTTTTGCTATATTTTTGAAATTTTATTTAGTTTTATGACTCCAGAATGTTAGTGATTACCAGACATTTATTGTTGACATCCTTATTCGAAACTGCTTTTCCACTCAAACAGAATAGGCTTCTGTTTACAATTTACATTTTGATGCTTTGTCAAATGCAGCAAGCATTATATGTCCAGAACAATTTGACAACATTTCTTTATCAAGGAGAACTGTATTCAGGCGTGTTAAAAAGATAAGTGACAATTGGATGCACCAACTTTAAGATGCAAGCAAAGACTTTTCGTGGTACTTATTCTCTTGAGTTGGACTAGCAGCTGATTTAGTTCGCATTTTAAAATGTAATGTGCATGTGTAATATAGTATGCGAAATCAAATGACAAATACATGTTTATTATCAATAATTAATATTTTAATATGTTGCAAATTGTAATTGAAGTAGATAAAATATATATGCGGCTCGCCGATAACAATCAAGGTTTCAATGTGGCCTTGCATAGAAAAAGTTTGCCCACCCCTGATTTAAAGAATTCGAATTGAATTTTTAAAATCAAATTTTGTTGTTTAGTTGCCCAAGACTTGTGTACACTGTATAAAGATAGAATTCTATTTAGTTCATTTTTACATTGGTTTTGGAAATGGAATGTCTGCAGCATTATTTATTCCTGTTTTACTGCATCCAAAGCCTAGTTTTTCTAAAAATTAATTTGTTCGGTCTAGCTATTGTTGGAATTTGCTTGGCAACATGGCCAACAATTTGTTACGTAAATGGCCCTTCAAGACATTCTGATTATGGCATGCCTTATTTTAATTGTATAAGAAAGTTATATACCACAAAAAAATAAAAATGTACAATTTTATACATTAATATCAGAGCTTAATCATAACCATAAAAAAGTCAACTTTGCTTTATTTAGTTCACAGGGAGTACAGTAAGATAGGATCTAAGAATTAGCATAAATCTACCTCAATATACCCCTAAGGGAACCATGGCTGCTTTAGAGATCTATATTTTAAAGAATTTCAGCATAGATCTGGAGCATCTTTTATGAACATTGAGCTCACTCAAAGAGAAAGTGTAGAAGCTCCCTTATGTATCTTTGTCTGATGCAGAGTTCCCTGATAATGGACAATTATGTTAGAAATAAAAATTCAGCTAGTGTATTTCTAGTTTAAAGCAGTTTAATACATCAATTTATGTCATTTACAGGATCAATTTTACAAATTCAATTATTTAAATTCAGGAATTTTGTTCCAAAATCACTTGACAGTCTTCTTCACTGGTCTCACCATCTGCAAAAAAAATTCACAATGTGGAATAAATTAGAATTAAGTTCTATCTATAAATTAAATGTGGAAATTTTGATTTTGTTAAGAAAGATATTATTAAATATAATGTTAGTATTACATTTAGGATAATATAATTATACATGTATTTTGTTAGCACCACCACTAGCACTAAATTTTTTCAACTTAAGCTGTGTGGAAGAAAATAAACCTCTGAAGTTGCTATAAATGTTTGTTTTTTTTATTGAATAGCTGGCCACTTAGGGTTAAACCCAAATTTGATAGAAGGGCTGGGCACAAATGGAGTTTTTTTATTTGAGCTAATATGAATTGAATGTTTGTATGAGTGGGGAAGGATCAAATATCCAAACAGGCCATAATTGGTCCATTCTTAGATATAATGTCAAAATGGGCAAACATGTTTCATTTAACAATGATGCAGTTATGAGTGGGAAGAATGAAAGATTTGAAAATGACTGTTGTGAGTTTTTAAAAACTAGCTGGTGCCCATCATCAATGTCTTGACAAAATAAATAATGCCTAGGTTGAAAAGAAAGAAGGTCACATAGAATCACAAAGCTTTGCTAAAGTTGGTATTTTACACACAGCAATAATGCCTAGGTTGAAAAGAAAGAAGGTCACATAGAATCACAAAGCTTTGCTAAAGTTGGTATTTTACACACAGCAATAATGCCTAGGCTGAAAAGAAAGAAGGTCACATAGAATCACAAAGCTTTGCTAAAGTTGGTATTTTACACACAGCAAATTGGCTCAGTAAAAAAAAAAAATCTTTACATAGCCAATTTAAATCTATACCCGGTATCCAAAGTGTTATACATGTCTCTTAAATGCAACATATCGATTCAAGAAATCATTTTTTTGACAGCATTTCAAAATAGGAAGTGGCATTATATAGCAAAAAAAATATATTGTAAATAAATTAGATTTTTGAGGTAGTTAGGCTAGATAATTTTAGCTCTTTCTAACATTTGTTAACTGCTTATACTATCATCAATGGAGTTGTGAAAAAAGTGTTTTACCAGCTTCCATATTTTCAGGTTTTACTGTGCGAGATATGATCTTTTGAGCCTTTCCTACATCTGTTGATGGAAATTCAATCCACTTACTTGGTCCTCCTTCTCCAATCACCCCTACTCCTTTGGCCTAAAAATATAATTCTTGAAGTTTTCTAAAATAGCACAAAATTAGCGAAGGCCAGGTAAAATAATCTAATGTTGTTTTTTTTTAAAACAGTAACTCTACACCACCCAAAAATATTAAAGTAAAAGCTTACCAAAATGCAAACACTGCTGAAATAAACAAAATACAATAAAATTAAAAATGGTTTACCATCAACATACCAATAAAACATTATTACAAAAAAAAAAAGATCAGGAAAAAATCTAAGATATTAGTGAATAGGTCAACGCCCAATGAGTAAAAAGTAGACTAAAGTTATAGGTTTGAGCCACAAAGACATATGTTACCTGACCTATGTGGTGCCTTTAAAGCCAGTGCAGCTAAAGCAAGGATAAAGGAGGGGAACTATAAAACTGATTCTATCATGATTACTGATTTTTAATATTGGTTCAAAAATATTTCATTTCTCAAAAAATAATTATTTTATTTGTCACATATTATATTTTACCCATCACAAACAGACCCAGTTAATAGTCAGTGAGAAAATACAGTTACTTAATTTTTGTTACAAATTATTGAAATATGCCTAAATTTCAGGCTTAAAACTAGAACAAATCAAAGTTGAGCCTTTCATGAATCTAGGCTCTGTTTATCTATCTTGTAGAAAAACATGGAATAAGCGTTATCTTAATCTACAAAAAGTGGATAAATAGTTATACATGTAACAGAATATTTTCATTCTCTTGCACAACCAATTCTTTTTTCAGGCAATAAGTGAAAAGTCACCTGTCTTGGTTGCCAGACTCATTCAAGCTTGTAATTTCTTCTTCACTTCCACTTTCCATTGAGCTAGGTAAATCTTCTTCTTCCGTGGCTTGAGTAGTTTGTACTTCTGTGACTGGATATTTATTTGATGTGATTTTATCTCCTGACACAAGTTCTGCAAATCCATGTTTTTCGCCTCTTAACCTGAACCAACAAAAAAAATTATGAGTAGAAAATTAATAATAAAAATCATCAAAAAACTTTTACATGTAATCAGGGAATATTGTTTTTAAATTATTAGCAGAGACAGAGAAAATAACTCTGTTTATAATATTGATATGGTCTTATGGAAGACAAAACAAAGATATTACCTTGCCTGTCTATCATTCTCTAATGCCTCAAATATCAATTCAGTGATGACAGAAACTTTAGAAACTGCTATATTGGAACATCTTAAAACCTATAGAAAAGCACATCCTGTTAAGACTAAACATAATAAGATAATTACATAAGAATTATCGAAAATATTTTTTTACCATAGAAATTTACTATGAGATTTTTAATACACATTAAATTAGAATAAGGGTTCTCCATCTCATTTCAAAAATTGTTAGAAGAAAATTATTTTCCCTTCCATGGCGGCTCAAGGGTTCTGATATAGAATCTTTAACAGTTTGTATTTTTTTAAAGATTTATACTTCATCAGTCTATTTCATTTGTATTATCACCTGTTCTTTCAGTAGTAACATCTGACCAGTTACTTGTAATGTACATATTTCTCTGTGTTTGTTCATTCCTATAACCATCTTTCCTTCCATCACTTTTTCTTCTTTTTCTGAAGGATCTACCAACATAAATTTTCTAAAACAGATAAAGAAATAATTAATAGTTATTATTTAACCTAAATAGCAAAGAGGCAAGATTTTGCTTTCACATCAAAGAAAAAACATTGACGAAAAATATTTGCATTAAATTTAAAACTAAAGAATAAGTGTGAAAGGAGAAAACCTCTACATCATATTCTATAATTTGCAATTTTCTTAATTTTCTTTTTTTTCATCAAACATATTTTTGCATTTCTATTTTCATTATACAACTGAATATTAATGACAGTTAAAATTAAAAATAATTACCCTTGTGAAAAAAATGCAAATGAAACAAGAAGAGGAAAGTGATGTATACTCAGAGGAACAGGATTCCTGTCTTCCATAGAATGCTATTTGAAAAATATTTGAAAAATATTAAAACATTAACAAGTACTGAACTTGTTGTCTATAATGAATTATTAGTGAGTACTGACCTCACTAATATATAAAATTACTAATTATATTATCTTACTATTCTGATTTCTTCCCCTTGAACAGTGACATCTGGACGCCTGAAAAGAATAACAAAATACTTCTAGGAAAATAACTAAGTGGTAGCTGAACCATCAATAAATTAATTCAAAAATGTAGAATAAAAATAGTAAAAAACAACGCTATAAACCTGAAATGTGCTAAAGCTGCGATGGCTGCAATACTTGAACAATCTAAAATATTTCCTTCATGATTGAGAACATGAATATCTACCCTGATTTGCCATGCCTAATGATAAAACAAAAATAGAAAGAAAATGTTATCAAATAACACTAAGTGACATTAGATTAAAGCTGTACAGATTTATTTTAACAGGACATGTATGGAGAGCATGAATAAGAGTACACATTTTCAAATAATGATTAGTCTAATTATTTCTATACATGAAAAAGGTTTAACAATTTTTTCCACATAAAAAAAAGCTAAAGTATGCTAGGAATTTCTTTTACCAAAGTAAAAAAAAAAAATGTTAGGTAAAGCCTGGTCATTCAGTTCAGCATAAAAACTAATTAAAAATCAATTTATATTGCATTTACTATAAAGTAACAAAAAATTGTCCCAAAAACAGTCGATAATTTTTTAAAAAATAAGCTTAAGCATGCTAGAAATTAAATAAAAATTAGGTATAAGTTGGTCATTCATTTTATTTTTAAAATTTAATGACAATTAATATTTAATGCATTTGAATAATAGCTTATCTAATTATTTAAGTTTTAAAATTAGGAATATATTGATCGTCCCAAATAAAAAAAAAAGTGAACAATGCAATTTTTCAATCAAACTGATTTATGATTTAAAAACTGACCTTTTCTCCAGCAACTATACAAAGGGACTCTAGATCCATGCAACGAGATTCTTTAAGACACCTTTCCATCAATCTTGATAGCTCAACTCCCTCTTCTGACTGTCTTTAAATAAATTATATTAAAAAATTCATAATTGGAATGGGAAAATCCATACGAATTTCAGTAAAGATGTACTCTATGAGGAATATCAGTAATAAAATAATGATGTGGCTCTATGTTAAATAAAAAAATTGCAAGCGGTTCTTGTTAATTCATGTATGGCCACCCCAGTACTAAAATGTTTATAAACCTCTACTGTAACAGAATGTGTTGTTATTGCTTAATATGGTAAACATCACTACCTGTGACGCAGTGCTAAATGTCAGCAGATCAGCCTCAAATTTTAACAGCATTGTTTTTTCATAAAAAAGAACACAAAAACTCACAAGCATCCCGAAAAATAAAAATAAGTTTTTTTTTAAACACCTTAATGTACATTAAACTATACAGCAAATGTCAAATGGTAAAAACAAATTTTTGATTAAAACAAGATTTCATGAGAATTATGTTTCTAAAAGCCAAACTTTAATTTAGATCTGATTTCTCACCTAGAAGAAATGACACAATTAAGAGCAATGCTATTGCAATCAAACATATTTTTTTTTTAAAATTACTAATACATGTATAATATCAACCTTCCTGCTTCAAATGATGGACAAGCCATAGGTGACATTTCTACATTTACAAATAGGACTCCATCATGGGGTCGGGTTTGTTTTGGCTGACCAACTTCACAAGATACTTGGGCCAAAACCCTGCGAAAAGATATTTATATTTATATATATATATATATACTAGTTGCAAGTACCCGGCTTTGCCCGGTTTAAAAATAAGGTTTTCTGTTTACCTTTTGTTTTATCCCTACCCCCCTCTCTCTCTCCCTCCTTACCCCCTCTCTCCCTTTCTCTTTCCCTCCCTCTCCTTCCCTCCCTAACTCTCCCATCTCCCTCTCTCTCCCTATCTCCCTCCCTCCTTCTCTCAACCCCGTCCCCCCTCTCTCCACCTTCCTCCTCCCCCCCTCTCTCCCCCTTCAAATTACGCTTCTTAAATAAACAGAAAACCTTATTTTAATCCCGGGCAAAGCCGGGTACTTGCAGCATGAAAAAAAAACAACAATATTTTTTTTTTTCCCTCCCTAACCCTTTCTTCTCCATCCGTTCAATTACACATTCACTTGGTGCGCGAATACAGGGAATTCCCTGTGCATTGATACAATTTGAATGCAATAACATTTAAAGCACCCAAAATGACGTCACAGAGGATTTTTATTTATAGTGAAGGCGATCCCATACCGTGAATACTTTAATATAGTAAAATACTAAAATAATTAATTACAATTAAACTACCCATTGAGATTGTATTAATAATGTTAATAATGTCACAGAAACATTTTAATTAACGTATTTCGGTTTATTAAAGTGCACCTTTAATTTTAATCTTCTGAATACATAAAACGATAGGTAAATAGATATGACTATTGATTTCACCATGTTTACAATTGGAGTTTCCGGCAGTTACCCCTCTATTAAAAATGTATCATCAGGAAACGACGCCACAGAAGAGTTTTATTTATGGCGCCGTCGAGATTACATTTAATATAGTAAAAATACTAAAATAAAAATAATTTATTACCATTAAACTACCCATCGAGATGAAACGAAACATGTCCTATAACCTTCCCCATGTAATTATGTGTATGTGTACCAAATTTCACGTTATTTGGTTGTCTGGATCTTGAGTTATAAGGGAACAGACAGACAGACAGCAAATGCATCATCTAAGTATAGATATATATATATATATAACTATAAACAGTTCTTTTATACTAAATGAATTTTCTATATTATCTGAATGAGATCAATCTCACCTTGTTTTGCCCAATTCAACATGGCAACATCCAAGACTAATTCCAAAAGCAATTCTAATATCTTTGTAATCATAAGTACTTCTGCCATCAAGTCTCTATCATGAAAATAAGTATTACAAAATTATTATACAAAGTCCATGATTTTTAAATAGAACTTTTTTTTGGACTATGAATTATTTTAAAGTACCCAGTTTGACAAAAAAGATCAAACAATATGAGATTTTGACATTGCATCATTTAAGAGAGGCTGAAGGATGCCATTGATAAACAGCTTAAAAGAACAGATCTTGCACTAACAAAATAGCTATACTAAGAATCATTATTAAATAATCCCTGGATGGTAGCTGTCAAAATACCTAAATTTCATTCACTTCCACCAAGCATTTGACAGCATTGACAGAGACATAATCTGGCATCACTGTGGTGTTTAATAGACCAACTTACATCTCATCCAGCTAGTTGCCACATATAACATGAAGATGTTATAACAGATCTAACAGATGAATTTGAAGTTAAAACCGGAATACTTCCTTCCCCCTCCAGATCTTCTTAAAAGTCATAGATTGGGTCATGAGGCAGACAACACAAGGAAAAAAGACAGAGATATAACGGACTATGACTCAATGCTTAAAAGACATAAAATTTGCAAATGACTTGTGTCAATTAGCCCAGAAGCAACCTCATATGCAGCTAAACACTAGAAACTAGCATGAGAAGCTGCCAAAAGAAGTAGTGTCCATACTTAGCAAAAGTCACCCTAGGCAGTGAGCACTTTAGGGAAGTAGACTGTTTTAACTACCTTGGTAGACACAGGCAGATCAGAATAGAATAACAGACAAGAATAAGCAAGGCAAGACATGCCTTTGTCTCCTGAGCAATGTTCCCTCTAAGTTGAGCGCATAAGCGATCGCTCACACGAATTCAGAGTGTCGCTCATACTACACGTACGATCGCTCACTACGATGGACGACATTGCTTAAATTGCTCACAAATTTTGGCCTCAAACAAAATGTCGCTCAGAGAGAACATTTTTTGCTCACTTCATACCACACCTTAGAGGGAATATTGCTCCTGAGGCCTGTGTGGAAAATAGCTTCTATAGAATAAAATCTTAACTCCTGATATTCAATGGCAATTTCAAATCTGTCCTGTTGTATTGTGCAGAAACAGAAAGTCACAGACACATTGACCAATGAACTCTAGACGTTAGTAAATGGTTGTGTCATCCTAAAGGTAAGGCAACTAGATAAAGTGAGAAACCAAAATTCTATAAACCTAAAATATCTAGAAGTAAATGGAGACAGATTGGTCATTCACTCAGGAAGCCACCAGTAGACATTACAAAAATGCCCCTGTAGTGCCAGAGAAAAATTACTTGCCCAAGACAACATAGAGAAGGTCTTGTGAGCAGGAAATGAAATGCTGCAACCTAACATGGGGTGAACTGAAAAAAACACTGCCAAAACTGAATGTGTTGTAGAGCTACTGCTGAGGTTCTTTGCTCCGCAAGGAGTCCATGGAAAGAGGAAATTGAGCAAGATATTTTTACTATGAAACACATTACATTATAAAAATTAAACTAATTAATTGCAATAATTATTTCTCAATGAAATTCCCTAGCAAAAAATATCCTGAATAAGCTTATCTACAGCTAGGGCTGTTTGGACACACCACTGGTAAATGTGTTATATGTTGATAAGGCATAATGGAATTAAAAATCAATAATTTTAAATAGAAATAATATTCAGAAAGAAAATAATCTAAAAATATTTTCAAAAACTAATAAATAGTTGTTTTTTTTATAAATGTCTTCTCATGCTTGAAGAGCAGTTAACATTTTTCATGGAAGGTGATTGCGCACGTTGGAATTAGTGTTTATATCAATTAAGACAATGGCAATTTGTATATATCACAAGAATTATAATAATCTAAACATCCTTGCCACAAGTAATACAAGTCCATGGTGTATATCTAAATGTTCTGGGGCTGGTGTCACTGATGGCTCACATATTTATTGTAACATGCTGAATAAAATAAAATCTATTTAGGGGTACTTGCATTGAAACTTTCAAGAATGTTCTTAATTGTATAACTTTAAAATTAATTTCTATGGTTAAATATAATTGTGAGTCAAGTAAATTGGATTAGCTTTTTAGGAACTTTTCCTAAAAAAATGACCTTAGTCCTAATTAATGAAGTATCAATGCTAATTAATTAAGTATCAAACTCATTAGAAAGATTAATCTTAACAAATGTAAGAAGGAACAATGGATAAAAGTGTTATTAGAAACATTTAATGTATCTCACTACAAGGGTTTCAAAAAGATACCTTCAAAGAGAAGATAGCTTAATTTTAACTTCATCCATTTTTTTAATCAGAAAATTTAAACGGCCAACACAGTAAGAAATGGTTGGTTGGCTGACCAAGTTTGAAGGCAAATGAACAAGTTTAATACTATACTATTCCATTTGATTATTTACTTATACTTACTCTGTTCTGAGCTATACATTTTATAATAAATTCTCTCTCACAATTGGAAAGGGGTGTTTCACGCATTTTTCACAATGAACTCTTGAGAACTGCAAAATAAAAATGTATTTTTATTAACAAGTTTAATGTTCTTTATTTAAATTTATATCACACCAGTAGCATCTTTGTTGCATCAGAAAATTTTGCTAAATGAAACCTAAAGATTGCAATAAAATCAATAAATTATGAAAGTTTAATAATTTAAACATAATAAGTATGTCTTTTAATTATTCACAGTAGAGAAGTAATCATTATAATAGATTAAAATGATATTAAAACAGTTATATTGGTAATTGTTAATTTAAAAGTAAACGCTGCCATTTTATTATACCTAAGACATCATACACGCAGCTGAATAAATTAAATTACAATGAAATAGGTTAAGAAAATATTTTTGTTAAGTTACTTAGATTTAACTTAGAATTATTAACAAGTGTGAAGGTTGTTAGGTCTCTTGATGTTATGGGGGTCTGACTGCAGTTGCAGTCAGCCTGAATCTGGAGGCGTTACTGTGGTAGCGTGTCACTTAATTTTTCACACACAAACACTAGTCCAATCAATGCACAATTCAATGTTGCTGATTCATTATTTTATTATCGAACGTAGACATTAACAATATTATAAAGTTTCATACGAAGGTATATGACATAGGCACATCTTAGAAGTATCTAATAAACTATCACTGGTTAGTCTAAATCAAATTAATAACTTCTTCAAAGTTGAATAAAATATCTGTCCTACACGTATAGGATCTAAAATGTAACTCAATCTACAAAGTACATCTTATATGTTCAAGAACTAGAAAGCAACTTACTCAATCTACCAAGCTTGTCTCTAAGCAACTTAATATGACGTCAACTAGAAAAAACTACGTCACATAGTAATATAAAAATTAACACTCTCTTGAGTTACTAGAAAAGTGTGATTAACACACATGCACAAACCAAAATTAATTAATGAATACTTAAATCAACTTTAACTCCTCGACAACAAGTAATTTTACTGTCCATTTCGTTTGATTCACACTAAAACCTTGTATTAAGATATGAAAGAACCATATTTCTCGAAAACAATTACCTTTTTTTCTGATTTGAAGTATTATAATTGCTAAAATATAGTCTTTAAGACCTAAAAGTTGCAATGATACCAATTCACAATACCAATTTAAGGTAATTATTAGTAATGGTCAATTTTACCAGTATATTTAATGATCTGTTAATCAAAATATAATGCTATAAATTATATAACAAAGCCATCTTCAATGACTTCATTCATCAGTCAAACTTTGACTCAAAGCATAATATTTCTGCCACGCCCAAGGGCAAGACAGGTACACTGTCATAAAATGGACATTTTTCAAAATTGAACATATACATTTTAGTATAAATAATAATGAATAACGTCTTATTGTCACAATACTCATATATGCTACACTTTTAGTATTACACTGTGACTAGTCATGACAAGAGTGACAAGACTAGTTAAGCAGATATAACTTTTAATTTTATACCTGTCTTGATCTAAAAATATATTTTTATTTCACAATTTTATACTTTATTAAATGTCAAAAGTGACGAAAAGGTCGCACATCAATCATTATGTAAAATTGAAACATAAAATTATAGATTTAAGCATTTACTTTTTTCCCCGTGTATTAGCAATGCAAGGCGTGACACTAAAAGACCACTGTTTACACTTTTTGCGTAAATCTCATTATTTCGGTAGTTAAGTAGTATGTGCAGTTAAAAAAATACGTATTAGCTATCTCCAAACTATTCGTCTTAAGGGTTATGCAGGATTCGTTATTTTTACGTCTTGCAAAATTGGCATGTACTTTTTACCTAGTAGTCACTGGCGGCGGAGCAGGGGGGGGGCAGCGCCCCCTCCCCTAAAACTTTTAAGGGGGGCGGCGCCCCCCCTTGAATTTCCAGTTTGCCCCCCCCCTAAAATTTTAACTTTTTTAACTTTGTAATTTATTTTAGTTTATATGTATCATTTTCATAATTCCTTTGATTTATTTCTTAAATTTAATATTTGAAAGAAATTATAATTGATTGACATTTTACAGTAATCACATTATTGAGAGTTGTTGTGGCATATTTTAAAATTAGTTGCAAGTACCCGGGTATAAAATAATGTTTTATGTTTATTTAAGAAGCGTAATTTGACGTTTAATTAAGATTTAAAATAAGACGCGTAAAAAAGGGTTTATTTGCATGCAAATTGCAATAAAAGGGTACATTTATCTTAAAGCAATGTGATACACAACATTTTTGGCAGTTCCTCTCTCTCTCCCTCCCCTCCCTCCCTCTTTCCCTCCCTCTCTCTCCTCACTCTCTCTCTCTCCCCTCCCTCTCTCTCTTTCCCTCCCTCCCTCTCTCCCTCCCCCTCTCTCTCTCCCTCCCTCTTTCCCTACCTCCCTCTCTCTTTCCCTCCCTCTCTCCCTCTCTCTCTCTCTTAGGCATGACTGTATCAAAAGATGACAATTCCTATGGATGAAGGAATGGAATGTAATAATGTAGTAAGTAATGTGATATTTGGTTCCCCGTACCGATCATATTTATAGTAAGTTAGCTATGTGGGAGAGAAGCTCGTAAAACCTGGAATCGGGGTAAAAGTTTGCCAATTTTCATGTCTTTGATATCCAAAATAATTAATTACAATTAAAGTACCCATTGAGATGGAACGAAACCTGTTTAAGAACATTCCCCATGTAATTTTGTGTACGTGTACCAAGTGGCGCAACCAGCAAAAAATGCTGGGGGGGGGGGGGCTCACATATTGAAAAAAGACAGTCTTTTTTGTAACTTTATAACGTAAATTATGTATTGATGATTTGGCCTGGGGGGAGTGGGACACCCTGAATTTTCCGCACCGGGTGACACCAACCATAGTGACGCCACTGTACCCAGCCCCGTAGCTAAGGGGGGCACTGGGAGGCACGCCCCCCGCTATGTGTGGAGTGCCCCCCCCCCGCTTAAAAAAGAGGAAAAAATAAAGAAAAAGGAAAGGTGCCCCCTTGCATGATATTGGTGCCTCCCTGCTTACTTTGACCTAGCTACGGGCCTGACTGTACCTATGTAGGCCTACTTGGTACTTATTTTACAAGCACATTCACATGCAACTCAAAAACATTTTGGAATACTTGTACTTGTAACTTAGGATACTTGCACTTTTGGGTAATTTTTATTCATAGTCTCAATTGCAAGTGAAAAAAAAAACCTGTGTGCTTGTATATTGGGTACTTGTATTGTCAGTACTATGAACATCTCTGCTAATAGGTTACTTTAGGTAGGGCCCCCGAACAGTGGCGCAACCAGGGGTGGCAGGGGGGCTTGAGCACCCCCAGACCAAATCATCAATACATATTTTACTATATAAAGTTACTAAAAAGACTGTCAAACTGTCTTTTTTCAATATGTGATCCCCCCCCCCCCAGCATTTTTTGCTGGTTGCGCCACCGCCCCGAATACTTTCTGAAAGTATCTGCCTGGTAATAAGAAAGGCTACGATTAGAATGGTCTGTTGTTTCTTCCTCTTATATTCGTACCCACTACGGGGACAGTTTTGCAGTGTTCTTTCTACATCCATGAATGCTCATCGAGGCACTGTCCAGGTCTGCGGTTCCAGGCCCGTAGCCAGGAATATTGGATTGGGGGGGCCGAAGACATTTTCGGGGGGGGGGCGGAAAAATTTTTTCGGGTGGGGGGGTGCCGAATAAATGATCGGGGCGGATCTAGACAACTTTGATGGGTGGGGGGGGGGGCTAAACATTGACCCGGGTGGGGGGGGCATTGTTGAAAATTGGTCTTAGAACAAAAAATATTTCGATAATTTAATGATGTATTACCTAAACTTACCCTAAATCCGCCCCTGGTGGGGTAGAAGAAATGTTCGGGGGGGGGGGGCGAAAATATAGGCGCGAAGCGCCGAAAACTTGCGAACGGAGAGGAGGGGTTTGGGGAGGAGATCTCAGTGAGTCCCCTCCCCAAGAAATTTTTTGCAGTTCCATATCTGGAATGGTGCATTTTAGTGCCGATTGTTTAGAAATATATAATTTTAACTACGTTTCAATAATGCATGGCATGTTGCAGTTTTGTTAAAAATAATTTAAATAGTAAAGAGTTTTAATGATAAAAATTTATTGAGGCTGAGCAATTTCTGATTCCTGTTATAAATATATTGACCAATAGTTCTGCTACACAATTGTTACATAATAGATACCTGTGTTATATTATTATACTGTTTGTTTAAAGTACAACCCGGGAAGAACGACAAAGATGCATGAATAAAGCTTAGCTATTTGTGTGATATTTCTTATAAAATATTGAAAAGAAAGAACAGATCTATCAACAAAAACAGTCGCAATTATTCAATTTAAAATAAAATTAATTCTGCTAAAAATTAAATTTGCAAATTAAATAACATCACTCAGAAATCACGGAGTTTGTACTTTATTATTTTATTATACATATGTATAAAAATGAAGTCAGAAGCAGATGTTATTTTATTAACTTATTTAAGTTGCTAGTTGTCCTCAGAAGATATCAATATATAAAACTATTACAAGGTTGCGAACAGGCCCATCGACAGAAATTTCGGGCCCCTGGGCTGATATTAATATTTTAAAAAGTTGATTGGCCAGCTCAGTTCGGGTCCCTAAAACTCGCCGGGCCGCTGGGCATTGGCCCCCCTGCCCCCCACTCGTCGGCACTTGTTGCGAACTTATATTATTATACGTTTCAAATTTGCAAACTTCGTGGTTTAGCCAGCCACGTAGCCAAGGGGGGCACTGGGGGCCGTGCCCCCCCGCTGCTAGGTGTGGAGTGCCCCCCCCCCACTTAAAAAAGAAGAAAAAGAGGAAAAATAAAGAAAAAGTAAAGGTGCCCCCTTGCTGGGTATTGGTGCCTCCCTGCTTACTTTGACCTGGTTACGGGCCTGGGTTTAGCACTGAATTTACCTAAAAATGCTTCAGCATTCAGATTGTCTGTTAAATCTTTTTCAAATGCAAGCAGGAAAAGATTACTTAGACGCTTTTGTAACATTAATCTGCATATGGGGTGAGCTTCGTGTGAGGGTTGAGAAACTGCTCTCACACACGGCTGTTGAAGCACCAAATGCCAATGCTGCCCAAAATACCTATGATGTATATATCATTTTGTAGGTCTTGGCCTGCCAAGTGTACATCAAAAGTCCGTTTCGCGATCTGACCTCTCAGGGCCGAAAAAGGGGGCGTTTTAAGTACCGTTTTTGCTTATATTTTAAATATAAATAATAAAAGCTAATCAAAGGGGCGTAATCATTTTTTGTAACAGTTATTCAACATGATTACTTCCCTCTCTATTTATCAAAATTCAGCAAAATCTATTGCTGTCACCCGGGGAAAAAAATACGTATTTCGTCCGGCGTAACCGAAAATGCTCTAAAATGTCCTTTGTCCGAAGTTTGACAGTCTTTTTTGTAACTTTATAACGTAAATTATGTATTGATGATTTGGCCTGGTTGCGCCACTGCGTGTACCAAATTTCACGTTATTTGGTTGTCTGGATCTTGAGTTTTAAGGGAACAGACAGATAGCAAATGCGTCTTATAAGTATAGAGAAGTATTGCCATCTACCGAATGACGGCAAATGTAATTTTTAAAGAAAATACAATTATTTATTATCTTTTCATAAATTACTTTTTGTTTATTGAGTTTCCCGTTTCCGGTTTCATATTCATCATCATTCATGATAATTATCAGTAATTTTCTGATCTATTTTCACTATTAAATTTGTGAACAAACTGACATTACGAATCAGTTGACGACAGAAGTGCTCAATATTCATTTATATTTTTTTAATATATTATTTTTTAATAATATCGATTAAATACTTGCTACATTCTATTATAGAATTAAGGGGGTAAAATTTGTCTTTCGGCCATATTTTGTCTTGCCCCTCCTTAAATTTCTCAAGGTAGCGGCGCCCCCTTGAATTTTGGCTTGCCCCCCCCCCACTTAAAATATTTCGTTCCGCCGCCGGTGACTGTGGCTCTTAGAATGGTGCTTACATGTGGTACAGTCAAATGTGTTCTTGGCGGACTGCCCCCTACCCCTTCATGTCTAATGTTAGCCGTCGGATCCGGTCATACTGCACAATAGTCGTCAATAGATGTCAAAAAGACAAGTCGCGCTGAATTTAAATGCAAGACCTTTGAACAGTTCATTGACCTGCCAATGATAAATTCGATGTGAGTGATGCTATCTGAGTCTATATAGAAAGTAACAAATCAAGTTATTCAACCAAGTAAATAATAATAAAATAATAATGCGCACATTAAATAGAAATAACGTTAACAAGAGTGCAGGTCAAACTAAAAAAAAAAAGGTTTAACTGTTCCTTAAAAATTCAGCATTGAGCAAGCCTACTCAAGAGAATTTGTAATCAATTAAAAATGAACGAAATGCATAGTTTTATTTCGTAATTAAGAATGATTGTATAGATATGATGTTGAACAGTTTATGTTATAGAATCAATTATTAAAAATTAAATAAATAACAGTCGTGGCGAGAGAAAGGGCATCGTATTATAAATAGTACTGCTAGCGCCACCGCCAAATAATAACGGCTACTTCCTAGCCTGCATGTGAAGAAAATAGCAAAATACAAAAAAATGTTTTCCGTGCTCACCAATTCACACTTGTTGAAGGCTTATGTGGGATATGTACTGCTGAAGTATTGACATTAGATATTTTCGATGTTTATAAATTTGAAGTACTGAAGTGCTACTGTTAATTCAGTTCTGATCTTTTTAAGTCTAATAGTTATCGATGATTTGTTTATTTTGGAGTTTAGTTTAGTTATTTTTCTTAGTCGGTCCATGGTGACCGAGGTTTGTATTTACTTTTAAATTTTATTTTTTTTTAAAGAACGCTAAGTTCAGACTAGCAGTAATAAATGTAACAGTTTTTTAACTTAAAATAAGAAAGCGATTAATCTGTTTAGCTATGTAGACATTATTAATGTTTTAAATAATTTTGGTATTGAATTTAAAGTTGAATCAACTATCAAGGAAAAAAATTATTTTATGGAGTAATGATTAAAATTATTAATGATAAATTAATTATGAGATCACATCAATTTCAAATTAAGTTCTAGCATTTACTTAAGACTGCAACCTGAAGCATTGACACTGTTAGGTAGGATTTAGGAATAATTAAGCCTTGGTTGGGTCCCCATGAGCCATGGCATGTAATATGTTAAAAGCTATTTAACTTGCATCCTAAATGAGCTAATGCAATGGTAAAAATATGAAGATTTTTATCATGATCACCATATTGATGCTGTGTGAATCATTAAATAAAGTGTCATCATAATTAAATTTTAGTGTTTTATAATAATAATCTTTCTGTTCGCTTTGGAGTTAAAAAGTTCTGCATGCCCTACTATTTTTTTTGTCCTTTACGAAAATATTAGAGCTGCTGTTCGATTAAAAAAATTGATCAAAATTAACGCTTGATTAAAAATTTTAATCGCAAATTAACGCACATTTTAATCGACATAATATAATACAATTGTTTGTATTCAAACTAATGTCATAATATAAAAGCATAACATTGGCATAATAAACAAGTCATTTTAATTTACGAAAGAGGTTTAATGAATTATAACATATTTATTAAGCATTAGCATATATGTCTATTGAATTAGCTATTGAGACCAGTTTATGGACATGTATCAATCACGTCAATGATGCGAATTGTTTTCTTTTTATTTAACAACAATGTCTAACCTTTTTTTCCGTACCATAGTTTCCAAACTAATAAAGTATGTCAACCCCTCTTTCCTCCCTCCCTGTCATATTTGTTTCACTCGCCCCCACACGTAAGTCTGTTTACCCTACCATCCATTTCCCATTCCTAAAAAAAAATAATGGTCATTTATATCTCAAATGTCAACTTTTCTTTCATAAAATAATAGTATAGAGAGAAAGTTGTCGCTCACTCTATTTTTAACGCGCTGCTTTTTTTTCTTTATTCTCCCCCCCCTTTTTTCCCACCAAGTCACATTTTAACACACACTCTCTCCACTTAAAGATGTCCCAAAAACATGTTGACACCGGGTTCCATTGTTTCAAACTAGGAGCTCACAGTCAGAAATGACAACCACAGTCACCGAGTTGAAGGACAAATGAGCTTTTTTGATCTTCTTTTGAAGTCTATAAATGTTACTCTTATGTTCTTTCATTCATTTACTTTCATACTATAAACTATTTGTTCAATGTTTTAGTGAAACAACAGAAAAGATTTTTTTTTATCTGTCTGTCAGTTAAAGTAATAAAAAAGTATCTTGTAAAATGACACTCTTTTAATGTTGATACCGTTTTTCAAACGTTCAAAGCAAAATTTTATATACCGCTTTATTTTTTAATCTTCTTGTTGTTCTTTCATGTGTCAACATTAAAAAAGTCTTTCTTTCGTTTCATTTTGGTAAGAGCAACAGTTGTATCAGAATATTTGCCGGGTCTAACTCTTAGAGAAAAATCAATTGATGTTTTTATTGCTCTATACAAAGAAAACAAACGAAATATGTGCCTTCTTTCCATCATATCGACACCGCTTAGTTTCAGAACGTTAATTAATATAAAATATTAAATTTAGCTCATATCACAATAATTCTGAAAAATACATACACTGTCTCGTGGTACTGATGATTGCATAGCAAGGTCTAGACCAGT
>JAGDYQ010000006.1:6040077-6053315 GCA_021962125.1 Bulinus truncatus
TCATACAAAAGAGGGACTGGGACATATGTCATAATAAGAAAGAGACATATAGTTCTACGATAATGGACTCCGCCATATAGTCATACAAAGAAAGAGACATATAGTTTTACTTTAACAGAAACAGACTAAAACTGTCCGATGGTCATTCCAAGAGAGGCCTGCTTCAACACACACACATACACGCACACACGTACACATACATAGTCATATATATATATGTTGTCAATAGAACGATTGTAGATTTTCGTAGATCAATATTACATGTAAAACAAGTGCTAAACGGTGGACTAGTTGAGACAAATAAATATTTATAGGTTTATGTTTTAGTTTGAAGTGTTAAGATAATACCAAATTTGAAAAACTAATTTGTATTATTGACAAAGATGGATAGCAGTGTGCTCATTTGAAATTCATCATGAGTTAAAAAAAAAAAAACTTTACTGTTTATATATTCGTAAACCACCATCAGTTTTGAGAAGTGGCCGATAGATTAGTGCAGCGGTGATCAAAATACAAAGCTGCCGTTAGATCAGTGCAGCTGTGATCAAATACAAAGCTGCCGTTAGATTAGTGCAGCTGTGATCAAATACAAAGTTTAGTGAGGCTTTCGTCGATTTAAAAAAAAAAAAAGTTAAGTTCCCTTAGACATTAAGGGGCGTCGGGGCATCCTAAGATAACTTGGCTATCACAACGCCCAGACGCCATTGTTCCCTCAACATGGAAAAATGTCATTAAATCGAGCCAGGGACTCTCAGACTCTCAGGTTCGGTCAATCGATCGCTCAATACCGATCGGCCAATCACCAACCTTATCAAGTGGCCACCAGTGGAATAGTATTGCGAACTTTAGCAAAAGCTTTTTTTTTTAACGGCAGGGTAGTCTTAAAGGACACACCCTTTTACCATCATACAGTGACAGGTCACATTGACATGTAGTCCGTAGTTTATACCTTCAAAATACATATCACATCTTCCTCCCCCCCTCCCCCACTTTTTTCAGAAACCAATTGAAACTATTGCGATTGAGATCAGTTTCAAGAATAAGCTTGCAATGTATTTTTATTTTCTCAATGTTCCTGGTTTCACATTTTTCAACAACCATGTGATAAACCAATGGAGCCCATCCCTTGATTTTTCTCACGTCTCAAGCGATCGAGGGTTTAATTTTTTTTTTTTACTACGCCCCCACACCCGCTTCCCCAGTCTGGCCCGAAAACCTTCCTACACTCATTTCTCACTTAGACGTAAAGAAATCCCTGCGTGCAAACCATCTGTTTATAACACAGACAAGAGATTCCACCCTGTGGACCCCCATATATCGGACATGTCAACAATGAGATGATTACCCCTGTTGAGATGTCAGCCATCTAGCTCTGGTGTCGGTTACATCCGTCTGACCATTGTCCATCCGATGTCCGGCACAAACAACTTCAGCTTACAATACGTTTTGTAGAGAAGTGGGGGGGGGGTGAAGGAGGTTAGGCAGGGGGGGGATAGTTGTTGTTTTTTTATTTACCGCCCCCTCCCCCCCCAAACAACAAATACACACACACTTCTGGTACATGGAGATTTCCGGATTTTCCCGTTTAGCAAACACTATCGTGGTCCAACTGTGTCAATATACGGCCGATAATAGACAACGCCATATTTTTTATCCAATTCTATGTTGTCCAATTCATTACATGTCATTGTAATAGTCTTCAATGAACACTTGGAAGAAAAACAAATAAATGTATAACACAGTCTTATTTTTAGCACCTGAGATCATAGGGACACCAGTGTTTGAAATCTAGTTCATTTATTTTATTACATGTATTGGCTCTTTTTACAGTTTTTCTTTGGCGGTGTACAATGGTGTTTTGCGTAATTTGAAATCATTTATCACCACCAACTTCTCTAAGCCCAATCGATTAAAAATGGTGAACACTTTGTGTGTATTAGAGATAACAAAACAATTTAAAAACGTCCGCGTGCTTTAATTAAACTCTTTTTGAGTCTAAAGCTAGTTAATTTATTTTATAATGTTGCTATATACATGATTATATATATATAGGGAAATAGCGGAAAGAGATTGTGGTTTCTCAAGTTTACCACGGGTTCGTAAATGTCGTGAGTTCTAATTTTGTTTTTTAGTTTGGCGTGTTATTTAAAAAATGTATATAACGTTATCATCAAAATATCATCATCAGGAATAATTATGTAGACAGTATAAAGTATACGAAAATATAAAACAAAAAATATTTTTACCCTATCCTTATTAAACTGTTGACACCACTTATTAGTGTTTTATTAACTACAACAAAAAAAAAGCTATTTTAAGAAAAGTCTATCTAAAAAAAATGTTTATATATATATTAATTTAACGATTCAAATTTTGTATTTTCCAGTTTATTGGCTGCGAGTTACCCCCAACCCATTGACAGTATAAGAAGGGCTCCGTATTGAGATATTGAAACAAATGAAAATAAAAGTACGCCACAAGGTCAAGTTTCTTTGAGCCCCTTAAGGGCTCATCGGGGCAAATGAAGTGTAGAATTAATCTTGTTCAGTAACCACGGCATATTGAAATATTTTGTGGCTAAGCACAACGGCCAGCCTCTCTTACTCCTCCAATTTAAATTCAGGTACCCATTTAAAGCTGTTGTGGACTTGGGATAATTCACCAAGACCTGAGGTTCAAAACCGGGACCCCCCTCGGGTCGACAGTCGAGCGCTCTACACCACACGACAACCTGTCCGCCGCCGCTCCCCACGCCACATGGGAAAGTTACAAATTGACTTTGTTTTATTACAATTGTTTAGTGTACCGTACAGTGTACGTGTAGTGATGCCAGAGGAGGATTTAAAGGCGGATCCATTGGGGGCAAGAAGGAGAAATGTACTCTTGTATTATCATTTCTGTCTCTTTTTTTTTAAGCGGCCCATATTTTTCTCTCATTGTTCTGGGTCCCAGTCAAACTTAATCGGCCTTTGAGTGATGATTCATGAGCTACTTTAGTGGATATCTATGTACACTTGAGATGGGGAGGATTAAGGGGAGGATTAAGATCAGTTCAGGGGCCTCGGGCGCATAAAATAATTTGGATCCGATTAATGATTAAGACCCGAGGGTATGGGGGTGTCAATATTCATACATGTGTATATTTCACGTTTACAATTTCAGGGTTTCTTCCGAAGCCGGGACTCAGGGTGTGCACCCTTTGTGCCCGCCCTTTATTTGCCTTCTGCACATTTTGAGACTCTTGTTTTCTTTGCTATTTATTTCTGGTCAAGACACAAACAAACAACAACAGAAAACTAATAATATTATCGGCGATCCCCGAACTAATTATAACATATAACAGCCCTCCCCTCTGTTTTTTTCACTATATATAGGCCATATATCTCTATACTTATAAGACGCATTTGTTGTCTGTCTGTCTGTCTGTCAGTTCCCTTATAACTCAAGATCCAGACAACCAAATAACGTGAAATTTGGTACACGTACACATAATTACATGGGGAAGGTTATATGACATGTTTCGTTTCATCTCGATGGGTACTTTAATTGTAATAATTTATTTTTATTTTAATAATTTTTACTATATTAAAGTAATCTCGACGGCGCCATAAATAAAAACTCCTCTGTGACGTCATTTCCCGATGATACATCTTATATTTTTAAATTTTCCTACTAATAAATTCGAACAGAACTTGTGCTGTATCGTGCCTTTATGCTGCAAAGAATTGTTGATGTTTTTTCATGCTCCCTGATTTGTACAGTTTTGGGAAGGTAAAGGAATGAAGAAGGATTTTAGAAGAAGTGTGAAGCCATAATAATAAGTATACATGTATATATATATATATATATATATATATATATATATATATATATATATATATATATAAAGAAACAGAGAGAGAGAGAGAGAGAGAGAGAGAGGGAGGGAGAGAGAGATAAAGAGAGAGAAGGGGCAGGGGGAGAGAGGAAAGGAGGGTTGGAGGGAGGGAGGGAGGGAGGGAGGAAGGGGGAGAGAGGTCGGGGAGAGGTGGAGAGAGAGGGAGGGGGAGAGAGAAGGAGTGAGGGAGAGAGAGAGGGAGAGAGAGAGAAAGGGAGGGAGGGAAGGAAAGAGAAAGGAAGGGAGGGAGAGCGGGGGTAGGGAGGGAGATAGAGGGGAGGGAGGGAGAGAGAGGGTGGGAGGGAGGGAGGTAAAGAGATAAAGAGAGAGGGAGGGAGAGAGAGATAAAGAGAGAGGGGGCAGGGAGGGAGAGAGAGGAAATGAGGGAGAAAGGGAGGGGGAGACGAAGAGGGGGAGGGAGGGAGAGAGGGATAGAGAGGGAGACGGGGAGAGGGAGGAAGGAGGGAGGGAGAGAGGGGGTAGGGAGGGAGAGAAAGGGGAGGGAAGGAGAGAGGGAGAGAGATGATGGGAGAAATGGGCGGGAGTGAGAGATAATGAGAGAGAGGGGGCAGGGAGAGAGAGAGAGGAGGGGAGGAAGGGGGAGAGAAGGGGGACAGGGGGTGAGAGAAGGAGGGAGGGAGAGATGGAGAGAGAGGAAGATGGGAGAGTTAGGGAGGGAGGGAGAGGGAGGGATGGAGAAAGGGAGGGAGGGAAAGAGAAAGGGAGAGAGGGGGTAGGGAGAAAACAAAAGGTAAACAGAAAACCTTATTTTAAACCCGGGCAAAGCCGGGTACTTGCAACTAGTATATATATATATATATATATATATATATATATATATATATATATCCCGCCCCTACCGCCCACGCGTTATTATTCTACTTCCACGTGAATGTTAATGAATGAAGGCGCCGATCTTAATGAACGTGTTGAGAGGATGTTGGTGGTGGAAAGAGTTGCCATGTAAGTCACCAGTAAACAACGTGAATACGTTTAAATAATAGCTCGAGGACTCACAGCTCGTGGTATGATTCATTTGGTTTTGTGACCTCTAGGAAATAAGACAAAGTCTTTCCTAAATAAAATATTAAGTTTAATTGTTTAAAAAAAATACAAACTATAAAAAAAGGTTTAATTAAATACAAAAAAAAAAAAATCCTAGACCCGGAAAAAAAAAATTAATTGTGTAAAAAAACAAACACAAATCAACGCCGACTTTCAGGTCTACAATTACGACTGTTACGTTTTCAATTGTGAGTTTCTTTGTCCACCTGTTTTGAGCCCCTACCTCTAGTGTAGACCAAGGTGTTCAACAATGATCTTATTCCACGTAAACAATGGAAACGTTTTCATAAGATTCCCCGTTGTTTTCTTATATCTGTCATTGTTTCACTATTTCACTACAAACATTGCACGAGGGATAAATGACCTTTTGATATTTTTTTCAACTCCCCCCCCACACACACACACCCTTTCACACCCAGTACATATTCGTTCTCTTGTAAAAAAAATGATCTAAAAGTGACTCTTTTATAAAAATGTAACGCCTGAATCTCAGGCTTCTTCGTCGTTTCATCCTTAATTGTTGAACTGTGAATTATTGTACTGTGAATTGTTGAACTGTGAATCGTTGAACTGTGAATTGTTAAACTGTGAATTGTTAAACTGTGAATTGTTGTACTGTGAATTGTTGTCCTGTGAATCGTTGTACTGTGAATTATTGTACTGTGAATTGTTGAACTCTGAATTGTTGAACTGTGAATTGTTAAACTGTAGATTGTTGAACTGTGAATTGTTGAACTGTGAATTGTTGAACTGTGAATTGTTGAACTGTGAATTGTTGAACTGTGAATTGTTGAACTGTGCGGCCAGGTCGTAACTTGTTACTGACTATTTATTTTGTTGTTTTATCGCATATAATTTTATTAGTTACGTCATGCTTAGATCATGAATTGAATAGGGGAAAGGAGCTACTGCTCCGCGGTTCTCGAAAAAGAAAGCCTCCGAGGTCACGCCCCTGAAAACTAGTAATTAAAGCACTTAAAGGTCTTTGCTGCCCAGTAATCCGTTGCATCACCAGTGGGAAAAAATTTTTTTTTTCGTTCTCTTTTGTATGTGAACTTCTGTAATATCCCCCGAGAGAGGGGTCGAAGATGTGCTTCTTTTGAAGATCGCCCTACGTGGGGGGGGGGGGGGGGGGTTCGTCTGTTGCTCTCCCTTGTTGCTACTCCTATGAATGGTTCCTCTGACCATCGTTACGCAGTACTGTGACGTGCAATTTTCAAGTTTATTGGATACAGCTGGTGTATTTTAAGATCTGAAGTGTGTTTAAGCTTTACCGATGTACATGTTGTAGATCCTTGCTTTTTTCCCTTTTAAAATGGATATTGCTTAGGCAACTGCTCCTGGGTAGTTGAATAATTTATATACAACAAAAATTGATGTTTTTTTTGTTGTTGTTTATTTATAAAACCACAAATGTTGAGGTGAACCCCCACTACTATCTCTTGGAGAAGAGCGCCTTACAAAATCATTTAGGTTGGAACGTAGTAACATTAACCATAGTTACATCATTTATGGGAGAAAGATAACACATGTATGTGTGTGTGTGTACATGCGTGTGTGTGTGTCTCTGTGAAACATCGGGTCATGGCGACTGTTAGCTCAAAGTAATCGACAATGTTTATTTCATTGCGTCCATATTTATGTAAGTGTGTATGTGCCTGTGTGCGTCCGACGTTTATTTTACCCAGCAGGGGAGGCAAGGAGGGCGCCGGCACCCCTTGACATGCCAAAATCGTTTTCTACAGTTGGGCTTACACAACCCACTGGTCAGTGTTTAGGGGGGCAGTTAGTCCGTGTTCAGCCACGGAGAGACTCGCAAGAAAGGCGTTAACAACACTAAAGGGGGGGGGGGAATTGTGTACTCCGTCTCCCTCCCCCGTCCCATATGCTGCACCGCAGGTCGCAACGATAGCCTGGGGTCAGTAGGAAATGTGTGTTCATTGTTGGCGGTCTTGGCCAAGTGTGGTGTGCAGTGTTGCCATTTTGTGCTATTTTTCACAAATTCGCTACTTTGCGCCACAAAAAAAAAATATTTGCTAAGAGGCCTAAATTTGTGTGCTGTTTTGTGCTAATTGTATGAAAATATTTTGTCCACGCTGGCGACGTGTATTGTAGACCTATAGACTTCTTCAATGTTTTCACTCAAGTTTTTCATTGACTTTCTAACCAGGTCAAATGTTTTGAAATTTAAAACAAATTGATTGACATGACTGCAATGACTTGTTGGTCAATGTTTTTCAATCAGTGACTTTTGAACGAATGCTGAATGTAACTTTTAAACTTGATTTTAACCGACTTCTCCCATTGATTGGTTGAAATATTACAATCAGAACAAACTGTTTTTACCTGATGGATAATACAGTCCTCACTGGCTGTATTATTTAAATGAATCGATGAGCTTATTAATCTATAATATGATTCATCAGAATCCCGGATTGAGTGATACAACTAAAAAAGACGTAAAGAAACCAGTGAACAAAATAATTTGAACAAAATAATTTTGACAAAAAAAATCAAAATCAGATGAAAACAAGATTTAAAAATTGAATTTTATACAAGCTACACCAGGGCCCTAGCCAGAGACAGGCGGAAATATTTGGTCGTTAAAAATACGTCGATTAAACATAACTTATCGGGGACTGGGCGTCATTTGATTTGAGGGTGGGGCAGGCACGCCGAGAGAGGGGGGCAGGCGGGGGTCATTGGCAGGGGGCCCGCATCTGTAAGGGGGCCCGGCCGCCCCGACCATGTCAATTTTTTTCACGACTCATTGTTTATTAAGGGGCCCGCAATGATGTCCTGCCCTGGGGCCCTTGTTGGCTCTCGGCGCCCCTGGGGTGGGGGGTCCCATTTGACTGTAGGTGGTCCTCTATCTATCCATGAGAACCACCCTGGTCTGCATTTTAATTTGACTGCCAGTGATTTTTTTTTTCTTTCGGTGTTTTTTTGTTATTTAATATGAACAGGAATGTAATAAACTAATAATAACGATTATCAACATACTCTATACAAAGCAGTCAATTTGGAAATATTAGAATGGTTCCTTTAGATGATAATGAGTTGAATTATGAATTCACGTTCCATTATATAATATCGGTAAATGTTTTATTTCTATTTGTTGTTTTATACTAAACGAACACGGTAATCGAATAATTAAATGCATTAACTATTTGTTTGTGTTGGATCATATGTAGCCTACAGCTAATAGTGAACCATATGCTTAGAGAAAGTACACAATTCAAAAGTAGTGGATTCTTTTTTATTGAACTGACAATAACGTGAGCTGAAGCTGACACAGAGTGACAGACCACCAGTACCACGATGCACCAGATGGTGACGTCAAGTGTGCCCCACCCCCCACCCCTACTATTAAACAGACCCCGATGGCAACAATTATTATTTATCACGGTAACAGCGGGACCTGGAACGTTTTCTGAATCCATGTTGAATACCCCCCACCCCTTCCCTTTCCCTCCCTAGTCATACCCCTCGCGATGTGACCAGAGGTAGTAATCTAATAGTTACCCCCCCCCCCCCACCAGCCCCCGGGTCACTTATTGTTCAATTTTAGTCACGGTTCGAGGATTTGTTTTTTTTGTTTTGACTAGCTGTAGTGGATGGTTTGAAAATATTGTCGTTATAAAACACTGACTTCATCTAACATTACAGTTTTACCCCCCTCCACCCTCCACTTCCTTTCTTTAAATACGTAACTACGGTGAAACTGGGCGTAGAAGCGGGCCTTACGCGGGAGAGCAGTAAATGACCCCCGGGGTGGGGGCATGAGCGAGTATCATATTCTAGACCAAAAACCTGTTTTGTCAAATCTAGCTGATAAAAGAATCTCCTATCGGCGCCCCTCCCCCACCCAATGTCCGCCACTGCTGGAAGTGCATCATCATAAACCATATGCATACAAACTTTATATCTCTTTATCTCTATCTCTATCCCTCTATCTAAAGTATCTCTCTCAATCTCTCTCTCCCTCTCTATTCCTCTCTATCTCTCTCTATCCCTCTCTATCTCTATCATTCTATCTAAAGTATCTATCACTCTCTCTCTCTCTCTCTCTCTCTCTCTCTCTCTCTATTGCTCTCTCTAACCCTCTCTTTCTCCCTCTCTCTATCTGTATCTATCCCTCTCTATCTCTATATATCTCTCTCTCTGTCAGCACCGACACAAACATTATATATCACACCAAATTTCATTTCCGTATATTAAAGCTGGAATGAAAGCTAATTATAATCAGGTGTAAGCTTATATTTATTTTGTGAAGAGTTGTTTACTATTCTAAACAAGCAATTAAGCCTGTTCCATTCTGGATACAGGACGTGTTAGCGCATTTTCATGTTATGTATCAGTACGTTTGTTAGCTTTCAGTAAATATTTGTAAATTTTGGAAATGTTTATAAATTCAATTGTGTAATGCATATATCTGTAAAAAAAATATTATAATATTCTCTTAAATCTAACTACAAGTGGTTTGTGGTTACTGAAATAGGACTCATAATTGAAAACATTCGAAATTATAGTCATTTAATCGTCCGAAAACTCCGTCAATTGTTGCATAGCTCTGATACTTTCAATTAAACTCAGAACACAAGCTTACTATTTCATTTGATGAGTTTCTTAATAAATCTTGGTGAAACTACGTGCTGCAGTATTTCGCACCAAATGAATGGGTTATTGAACGTACAAGGTGTAAAATGGGGCTATATATATAATATATAAGCCCCTAAGGAGCCCTGAAGCCAGGCCCTCAGAGGTCCTATCGCGAAATGAACTTTTGATGTACACATGGCAGGCCAAGACCTACAAAATGATATATACATCATGGGTCTAGGACTTATGGTTGCTGAGATTTAGGGCGCTCCTTTATTAATATAGCTTATATAGTAAAAAACGGTACTTTATAAGCCCCCTTTTACGGCCCTCAGAGGTCAAATCGCGAAATGAACTTTTGCTGCACACATGGCAGGCCAAGACCTACGAAAGGATATATACATCATGGGTCTAGGACTTATGGTTGTTGAGATCTAGGCTGATGACAGACAGACAGACAGACAGACAAAACGGGGACAATAGAGCATTTTTTTTCGAAAATGCTCTAAAAACAATCCTACAAACTGTAAATTACATAAATGTAATTTATTTTTTCAAGGTAATTCACTAATAATAATTATCCGCGAGGAATAAAAATTTAAAACAACACCTTATAAAAAAAATCTAGTCGTCACATGAGGTCATGACCACGTGATTGGAGTAATGTCCCCTGAGTTCAACACATGATATCTTATCATACGAATAATTCTTGTCCGCAAATCGCCGAAGATAAATTTAAAAAAAAAATAATTGACAGAGCTATGGGGCCATGGGGGACAGAGCTACGGGGACAGAGCTATGGGGATTTGTACCTCAAAATGTGCACAAGGAACTGTCACTCCTTATAAAATAATAAAAAAAAAAAACAACTGTTCAGCAGAAAAGTTGGTCTCGGTGGTAACTTGGGGTGGGGCAGGGGGGCGGTCAGACCTAATGGCGTGAAACCATTTTCCCAGCCACGGTGAAAAGATAAGAATATTTATTAGTTGATTCGACTCCTCCTCCCTTACCCCTTTCCAGTTTATCTGTGATGTACATATTGTACTATGTGTTATTATTAACTATCTTTTGTTTAGTGTGTTTTCATACAGTGAAAAAAATAGATTTGGGAAAAATGGTACATTTTTTAAATACAGTCGATTCCGCTTAATTGGGACACATCGGGACCGATGCTTTTTGCCCCAATTAAGCGGCTGTCCCAATTAAACATACAAATTTACTATTGGCTTCTTGGTTTGGTTTCTTTGAGATTTGTCCCAAATAGGCGGCTGTCCCAATTAAGCGGTGTCCCAATTAAGCGGAATCCACTGTAATAGTAAAAAGTTACAGTAAACTAGGGAGCGACCGATATGCCTTTTTACCGATAGTCCGATACCGATATTTCCCCCAGCATTTTTACCGATACCGATACCGATATTTTGCTATTCAAGAATGGGTCTCTTGCAGATGAAGAAGATTAGAAGAACAAAAGATTTGACAAGACAGAATGGAAGACCGATGTCAGAAACACAAACCATTCCTGCATAATCTCAGAAATCTGCATGTTTTTGTTTTAAATTAAACTTCAAGCAAACAATTTGTTGTTTTTACTTTTTACTTGTACACAAACAGAAAAGTAAGATAAAGTTGTAAATAATTAATGTCAAACTAAAAAAGTAAAAATGTATTAATTGTTAATTGTAACTTCACTAACTTGTGAAAGTTGTGCTGAAATTAAAATAATTTTCTTCGTTAATCTTTGTAATTATTACTGAATTTACTTGTAGCAGAATTTTTAAAAAGTTTGAAAAATTAAAAACAATTATATTAGTAAATCACTTCACTCAGGTGAACAGTTTACTGGAAGTCTGTAAGTAAACTTTAAGTCTGTAAACCAAAACCAGTTTAGAGTTACAAGATTTGTGGAAAAAAAACAATGTATCGGCAGCCAAAAAACGGCCGGTCTTATAGTTAATTGATAGTGCCAATATCGGTTCGACTATCGGTTGCTCCCTACAAAAATCGGCCGATCCGATATTAACCGATAGTGCTAATATCGGTCCGATACCGATACCGATCCGATTATCGGTCGCTCCCTACAGTAAACAGTATTTAGCACACATGCCTATTGTAAATAATAATTATGATTATAATTAAAGACCGGACGTGTTATTTTTAAAGGCATGGAGGTATCTGATTGCACCAACGAATGAACAGTATATGATGATATATCGCTCTCTCTGTCTGTTTGTGTGTGTGTCTCTCTTTCTCTCTATGTCTGTCTGTCTGTCTCTCTCGGCCCAATACTATCCTTTCCTTACTCTCTAACTCTCTTTGTTTCTCACTAAATATTTCTTTATCTCTCATTTCCACATTAAAAAATATTTCCTTTTCTATTTATTTTAAGTGTTTTATTTACTTTTTCTTTTTTGTCTATTTTTTTTTCAAAAGTCATTTTATTTAAATTTTAATGGAATATAAAAACAACTAGACTCAACTTCCTTTTTATTCGCGCGTCTTTTAAATGAATTATCTGTTGAGTGCCAACAATTACCGTCAACTTGGGTAAGATATAAAAATGATTGTGAGTCAATAGAGCTGCCACATTAGTACATTAACTTCGTTGAATGGCATTACATTGACTGTAATCAGCCAATCAGCGCTCCCCTCACACACACACCAAGGCCGATAATCTACCAGGCACGCGCTATTTGTAACGATGAAGTTAATCACGTGATAAATATTCTAAACATTATTGTCATGAGCAGTGGGGAATTTTTTTTCTTCTCTTTACAACCAAATCTCAGATACAGTGACCAGAAGCACAATGATGGTAGTACGGGTTACATGGCCACACAAGGATGGTAGTGCGGGTTACATGGCCACACAGTGATGGTAGTGCGGGTTACATGGCCACACAAGGATGGTAATGCGGGTTACATGGCCACACAAGAATGGTAGTGCGGGTTACATGGCCACACAAGGAAGGTAGTGCGGGTTACATGGCCACACAAGGCGTCAAACTAAGAATGGGCGTTGAAATAGCGCTGTTAATATTTAGAGCATTTTCGAAAAAAAATGCTCTATTGTCCCCGTTTTGTCTGTCTGTCTGTCTGTCGGTCTGTCTGTCATCACCCTAGATCTCAACAACCATAAGTCCTAGACCCATGATGTATATATCATTTTGTAGGTCTTGGCCTGCCATGTGTACATCAAAAGTTCGTTTCGCGATAGGACCTCTGAGGGCCGGGCTTCAGGGCTCCTAAGGGGCTTATATATTATATATATGGCCCCATTCTACACCTTGTACGTTCAATAATCCATTCATTTGGTGCGAAATACTGCAGCACGTAGTTTCACCAAGATTTATTAAGAAACTCATCAAATGAAATAGTAAGCTTGTGTTCTGAGTTTAATTGAAAGTATCAGAGCTATGCAACAATTGACGATTAAATGACTACAATTTCGAATGTTTTCAATTATGAGTCATATTTCAGTAACCACAAACCACTTGTAGTTAGATTTAAGAGAAAATAATTTTTTTTCAAATATAAAGAAACGTCTTTATAATATTTTTTTTTTTACAGATATATGCATTACACAATTGAATTTATAAACATTTCCAAAATTTACAAATATTTACTGAAAGCTAACAAACGTACTGATACATAACATGAAAATGCGCTAACACATCCTGTGTCCAGAATGGAACAGG
>JAGDYQ010000006.1:6053815-6093590 GCA_021962125.1 Bulinus truncatus
CACAACAATCAAGACGCGTTCAACAACGTGCGACAACTGGCGTTTTTTTTTTCTTTTATAAAACCAGATTATTTTAATTTCTAATATGACGTTTTGTCATTTTATTTAGTGAAATATATGAAGCAATACGAGCACAATAATGGTTGTACAATACTATTTCATGTCTAAAAAATATTGAACCAGTTTTAAATTGCTGAATGAGTGGTGTGACGACAGAAATATTTGACGTAATGCGTAGACTGATAAACATATAAATTGTCTTATCCCTTATGATAACACATTGGTATGATTCTCGTGTTGTTCCCCTCTTAGTATCTTAAGGGCTTGTCACCAGGTAATAGTAAGGTTAATCAAGTATAATGAAATGTGTCATTCATCCACGTAATAACCTTCAACTTCGATTTGTCGCGAAATCTACCCACGTAATTAACCTATAGTTTTGACGGGAGGCTGCCCACTCACTATTTTGGCATTTATATAAAAGTGATGATGACGTGATTAAGGGGAATAAGATAACGGGGGATATTATATGAAGATGTTATTTATTGGTGAACTCCTCAGTTGTTAATCATTTCATTTTCATTAAAAGTAGATTATCTTCTGTAAATATCACGTTCAGTTGTTAATTGTCTTACTCTTATACTACAAAGAGTTGTGTCGTCTTATTATATTTCGAACGCGTGGGATACGACAATAAGCAATTTTAAACGATTAAAATATACTTGATTTAAAATTATAGTTTATAAAAATTGCACAAAGGGAGTTAATTTATATATATATATATATATATATATATATATATATATATATATATATATATATAATTTCTTTCAAGTTCACATTAAATTTATATTACACTTTCATTGTTATGTTTTTGTAAGAGAGACAATAAGATAATATTGTAAAAGAAAGTGACATTGTTGACATCAAATAATCTTCATCCATCCCCACCTCCATGTCAACAACTATGTAACTTTTTCAGATCCCCTTACCCCTTTAACTAGGTTGCTGACGTAATTAGCTGACGACCCCTTTCACATGAATACTGATTTCTTTGTTATACTTTAATTGGCTACTTAGATTGTGATTCTCGGTTATTACTGAAGGTTATACCGGTTGTTTGTATACTGTGTTTCTCTTTGTGCAAACAAAACACCCATTAAATTAGCCAGGTGCGCTTTCTAGTAAAATGTTTTTTTTTAAATTATAGACTGAAACATCAACAATGAAAAAATATATATTTGGGTATCATTTATAACAGGGCTCAAATTTTCAATATTTATATTATTTCAAAAGTATTATAAAAGATGTATGAAATATTTAGATTTTCTATCAGGGTAATAAATTTTATCAATTAATATTTGCGGCATTTTCTTTTTTTATATGTTGAGTTGCTATTTAGTTCAGAATAATAATTCACGTGATGTACTTATATATAAATGTTCATTTATACAAATATATTACAAAAAATAGTTTTAAGAATCGAAAAAAGGATTTTTTAAAAAAATTTTACTATCTGATTTTGTCGTTAAGAAACTTTGATTTAAGATCAATGTTAAGAAATAAAGAGTTCTGAACATGACCTTTAAACTGGGAATTAAAATTATATATAATGAAAACAAAATCTCCCACCCCATCTTTCCCCATTCGAGACATAAAAACAGTGTCTGTATTGATAATGTCGATACTCGAAGAAACTCATTATCGAAAATACCGGTTTTTGTAAAAGGATTCGATATTGCGACATTTATTCCGTCCCATTTGTTCACTTTACCTCACGCCCTGAACGCGTTAACTGTAATATAAGGACTGTATGTATATATTGAACATTTTATGTCTGCAAGCATAAGACTAATTAGTTTGAAATAGTTTTATGATGGTTACCGTTACTCCCCCCCTCCCCCCTCTAAACTGGGTTATTAAAGAGAAGTTTGATATTCGTTAGAGAAACTCATTTTAACACTTGCTTATGAGTTAAACGCTTAAATTTAAAAAAAAAATCTTAACCTCATCCATAGCATTGAAGGTAAATTAATGTTTATAATCTAGAAAGAGGATAATCAGTGTTTTTTTTTTTTAATTTAAGTATAAAAATATTTGACATATTAAATCGTTATAATGAAATAAAATTTTATTTATATCATTAAATCGAGCCGAATCAGTTAATGCAAAAGGGCTACATGTGGCCCACGGGCTTTAAAGTTGACATGCCATTATCAATCTGAAAGCTACTTTGATTAGATAGATTTGCATTTGGTTATGTTTGTTTGTTTATTCACATTGATTTCATTATATGTATAATTTGTTTATTGATAAAAGAAGCAATGTTTATTTTTCTCTCCTAAGGTTTTGTTTTGTCATTCCCATTGAGCAACTGTAACATCAAAAACAAAAATATTCTATTTGTGATAGACTGTCGCCATGAGGTCAGAGAACAAATAGATTTCATAAATAGATCTGTGGAGTATCTTAGAGTGAACAGAAACTGGACTTCATTGAATGTTTCTTACATGACACATGAAGATAAAGAACCAACCAGTCTTGAAGTGTTGACAGCCAACATCACAGAGAAGGCAAATGAAATATCAAATAAATGTAAAGGAAATTTTTCTATTTATGACTTGGAGTCCGTGATACAACAAACCACGGTACAAAAACACTTTACTGTGACAATTACTTTCGTTTTTTTAAGAATACAAGACAAAGATTCTATCCTCACGATTACTGGAAAACAAGATACTGCATTAGTTAACAATATTTTTTATATTTTTAATTACAGCGACATAGATAGTATAGAATTTAAACTCTCACGAAAGTACATTCATTACACAAAATCTTTTAAAGATTTAAATATCATAAACTTGTTCCCCAAGATATGCGACTCAAAATGTACCAACACAAACTTAACTTTTGAATCTGAGAATTTCCAAAAGTCATTTTACAACGTGGAATTTAGAAACATAAGTCACAAAGAAGGTGTAGACTATTGTGATAAAAAGTTTAACAGTTATTTGGTTTCTATAGAAACATACGAGGAACTATTTTTTTTGATTTCCAAAGTTCTGAAAATCAACTTGTCATCTTGGAAAGAATTAAAATCATTCCATGTACATTTGGATCTTACTTTCATAAGATTTTGGAAACGATATTTCTGGTCATCTGGAAATCCGTTTAATTTCTATCATGAGTTTCCTGACAATGGCACGACACAATGTGTTTACTTTAATTATACCAAATCTACTAATGATACTTTAAATATCAATGACACTAAAAGGATTTGGAAATATCTGTATATGACGGATTGTGAACAAATTCTATATGAGACTTACCTTGTGTGTGAGTGTCATCAACCACTACAGGTGGAATAATATATCAATTTAAACCTGTCAACAAAACTGATACTTTGGGTCTTGTTCATCGTAGTATTATTAAATATTTTGTGTCTGGGTAATTGGAAATCAGCGTTAATCTTAATAAAATAAAATGTAACTATTCATATTGTTAAGTACAAGGATCTTTCGGGGCGTTGACTTGACGTCGTCACTAATCAAATGTGTCAGTACTCTGACACATTAGAATAACACACCTGCTAATACACACAGTAGCACAATACTGAAATAGTCAATCAGGAAAACAAACACGATATTCCTCAAAAGTGAAAAGTAATAAGTAAATTTAATCCAACCATATATATGAAAATAACATCATTACAAGAATACAATAGTCCCATGAATACATCCACAGCCTAACTTCTACAAACTACGTCTACCTCTAGCTGTGCTACTTCAACGACTGACCACCACGGGCTGTTACCTCTTAACTACCGACCCGAGACTACTGGCTAGTCCGTGTGCACTATTTCTGGTCTCCTACCGTGAACTCCTTTTTACGATTAGCACGCCGTGCCCTTTAACCCCAACCCAGCTCTCATAGATAGCACCCGACAGTCCCCCCATACACATCCTAACCAATGCACAACACTCCCCCATGGCCCCTTTAGTGTCAAACATATTAGAGTTTGGCACTTAATACCACCAATACCTCCAAAGTCAATAATTCAACCCTTTGAACTACTGTCACTTATTAACTCATATACAACTCTATAAATATTATTCAGCCCCATCTCATAAACTTAGTTGGTAACAACATATACCAATCAATATACATGTGGGAACATTATTACCAAATCGCATATGAAACATAAATCATAATCAATTACATCAACATATCAAAACAGTTCCTGAAAAAAAAAAAATAACATAACAATAATGTCATTGTTTACGTAGACCCTGGAGTCTGGCTCTATAAAGTTCACTCAGCTGCTCGTCATAGGTATTCTTCCAGCGTCACGCAAGTATAAGTGTAGACCACCAATGTCTGTCTATGTGCTGCATCTTGAGAGGATGTCAGCAATAACATTGTCCTGTCCCGGTATGGGCTGTATGACGAACCTATAGTTCTGAAGCATTAGCGACCACCGAGCCACTCTGTTATTGATTTGTTTCTTCTGGTTGATAAACGTTAACGGGGCGTGGTCGGTGTATAATGTAAAAGTACACCCTAAGAGATATTTCTCTAATTTAGTGATACACCAGATTAAAGCTAGACCCTCCCTCTCCACCGTTGCGTAACGAGTCTCAGCCGGCAGTAGTTTCCTGCTGACATACATCACTGGATGGCAGATGCCCTCGGGGTCCTTGTTCATTAGGCACCCCCTATTGCATATTTAGAGGCATCTACCGCTAGGAAAAAAGGCTTTGAAATATCCGGTATTCGGAGAACTGGCTCCCTGGAAAATATGTCTTTTATTCGCTGCAATGCATGCTGACACTCATTTGTCCACTTTATTTTATTCGGTTGTCCCTTACATACTAGGGCGACAAGCGGCTCTGTCAACTCAGAAAAGTGGTCAATAAACTTCCTATAGTAGTTGCACAGCCCCAAAATACTTCTGACTTGTTTCTTTGTACTGGGCGGTTGAATGTCCAGGATCCTAGTGACGTTGTCGGACAAAGGCGTGATCGTGTTATTTCCAACCTTGAACCCCAGGAACGATATCACCTGAAGGCCTATCTCCACTTTACCCGGTTTCACCGTCAAATTATTCTCTAAGAGAACATGTAAAATGTCATCTATTCCCCGCAGGTGGTCCTCCCACGTGTTGTGGAATATACACATATCGTCAATGTAACATATCACATCCTGTCTGTGAGAAAACAATTTCGCCATCATTCTGTTGAATGTTGCGGGCGCGTTAACAAGGCCAAAGCTCATATAGTTCCACTGGAAAAGCCCAAATGGTGTAACGAACGCTGTTATTGGCTTTGAACTGTCCGTCAGTGGTATTTGCCAATATCCGCGTGATAGGTCCAGCTTTGTAAAATACTTGGCATTGGCCAACTTCCCTATGATATCGTCAGCATTTGGCATTGGGTACGAATCAAACACAGTTATGTTGTTAACCTTCCGATAATCCACACATAACCGTACACTGCCGTCTTTCTTCCTCACGAGGACTATCGGGGACGCATATGGGGATACAGATTGCTCAATAATTCCCATAGCAAGAAGTTCGTCCAATTCGTTTTTCAGTTTATCACGGAGGTGTAAGGGGACTGAATAAGGCTGGAGTCTGACTGGTGTGTTATCCGTGAGGCTGATGTTGTGAGTGATCGCCCTTGTTTTCCCAGGCCGATCCGTCAATATATCTCTATACTTCTGTAATATCTTAATAATCTCCCTTGCTTTGCTGTCCTCTAGATTTTGCAAGTTTACATTTAGGTATGTGCTATCATTATGTATCTCCGGGGTCCTAATATCATCTATGTCATTTCCAGATGGCTCGTTCTCGTGTAGGAGAGTACAGCAGGCTCCAGCATCGGTTTCCAGACCCGTTGGTCGGCGGTTGTATTTTTTCAGCATGTTTATGTGGAACGATTTCAGTTTATTATTGATTTCTATCTCATAGTCCACCTCGGACAACTTCCTTTTCACTGTAAATGGACCTTGCCATTGTATGAATAACTTGTTTCTTGGATCGGGTAGGAACAGAAGCACTTCATCATTTTCATGAAGGCATCGCAAAGTTTTATTTTTGTTGTGTCTCTTACGGTATTTGGCTGATTTTTTGAATATATTACGTGTCGCAACCCGACATGCTTGTATGATTCTCTCCCTTGTGTCTATGACAATTCGATATGCATTTTTCACTTCACTTTTCAGGCTTGGTTCGCATAATATGTCTTTATATAGTTCCAATGGACCTCTTACATTTACCCCGTAGACCATCTGAAAGGGCGAGAACCCTGTGGACTCGTGTATGTTCTCTCTGTGAGCAAATAAAACTGACGGTAGGTACTTGTCCCACTCTTGAGGACTTTGGCTGACTATTTTATTCAGTGCTTGTTTCAACTTCCCGTTGTATCTTTCACATATTCCGTTGCTCTGTGGGTGGTACGGTGTCGTAAATATATGCTTTATTTTTAGAAGACACTCCAATTGTTGAAACACCTCTGAAGTAAACTGTGACCCTCTGTCCGACAGTATCGTTTGGGGGAACCCAATCCTTGTAAACATTGTGTATAGGGCGTGTGCCACATTCTGTGCGGTAATGTTAGTTAGTGGTACGGCCTCAGGCCATCTTGTACAGACGTCCACTAATGTTAGAATGTACTTATGACCTTGAGTTGATTCTACTGGCATAGGCCCAATCAAATCTATTGCCACCTTTTCGAATGGGTTTTCAACGATGTCAACTGCCTGTATCGGAGCATGTATATGTTTCCCTCTCGGGCCCTTGCGCTGACAAGTATCACATCCTCGAATGTATTCAGCAATCGTCTTGTGTATATTAGGCCAGTAAAACTGTGACAAGATTTTTTGTTTTGTACTCCTAATGCCCCTATGGCCGGCCATGTCACCATCGTGGGCTATGCGTAAAATTTTCGTCCAGTACGACTGTGGGACCACCAGTTGTATTGCTGATTGTTTCTTCCCTTCAAATTTCCGGAATAAGACTCCATCCTTAATAAACAGGCCCGATCTAGGATGATCCCCACTGTTATTTTGTGTTGCTTTATACAGGTGCCCTATTACCGTGTCCGTGGCTTGTTCTAGGGCCATATTATGTCCGCTATTGATAGTTCCCTCTGTGGTTACTGGGGCTATCTCTTCTCCCTCCTTAGGTTCCTCAGGTTCTTTAGGTGTTGCTGGGCGACTTTCGAAAAAAAGTGTCCTAAATCGAGCCGCGTTATGGCCATATGCGTTCAGCAGTTCTAGTTTCATCCTGTTTTAGCTACTGTCGTCTGCCATGTCGTACTTCTGGCACAGGGTCAGCGCCCTGCCCTGTACCAGGTTGGTCAGGATGTTCGGCCACTCCGTTTACGGGATGTTTTGTGCCCTACAGTTGTCTTCAAACCTTTTGAGGTAAGCGTCGATGTCATCTTTTGCCTCGTCGAATTCCCGTATCTTTTTCCTGTACCACGGGATCGGGATCACGTTCCCGGCCTGACCTAATTCGGTTTTCCTCATCTCTATATTCAATCTTTGCATTTCCAATTGATATTCTCTCTCTCTCTGTTTGACTTCTTCCTCTCTCTCTTTCCGTTTGATTTCTTCCTCTTTCTCTTTCCGTTTGATTTCTTCCTCTCTCTCTTTCTCTTTCTGTTTAATTTCTTCCTTCATGTGTTTATCCACGTATTTACTCAGTTCCTCCCCTTCCAACATCATTCCTTCCTTTCCGAGTTTCACCAATCTCTCCCGAGCCTCAATAAGTGAAAGCCCCTGGGCCATTTATTTTTTTTTTCTCACGGAATCTTTGTCTACAAATTAATAATACAAGCAGAGCTGCTGCTCCACCAATGTTAAGTACAAGGATCTTTCGGGGCGTTGACTTGACGTCGTCACTAATCAAATGTGTCAGTACTCTGACACATTAGAATAACACACCTGCTAATACACACAGTAGCACAATACTGAAATAGTCAATCAGGAAAACAAACACGATATTCCTCAAAAGTGAAAAGTAATAAGTAAATTTAATCCAACCATATATATGAAAATAACATCATTACAAGAATACAATAGTCCCATGAATACATCCACAGCCTAAATTCTACAAACTACGTCTGTGCACTATTTCTGGTCTCCTACCGTGAACTCCTTTTTACGATTAGCACGCCGTGCCCTTTAACCCCAACCCAGCTCTCATAGATAGCACCCGACAGTCCCCCCATACACATCCTAACCAATGCACAACAATATCACTTTCATGATGATGACAATTATTATTTGTGTACAAAACCAAAACACTCTCCATCTGTATACACCTATGTACGTGTGATGTTCCAAGAAGAGTCACTTAATAAGGAGTGTACATCAAGTTGTCTACCATTTTATACTGTCAATAGTGAAAGTAGAATACATTCCACTAACTCAACGTCTGAACAATACTGTTTTGCAAATGATTTGCAATTGCCAAGTGAAAAATGTTTGTCTAAAATAGGTAAAATAAATCAAGATATACCAATGGTGACCTGTAACACAAGCCTGGATATTTCACCAAAATGTCTCCTCCTGCGTCATTATGGATGTGAAGACAACACTCACCTTCAAAACTGTGAAACTTTTCAATGCCCTGAAGGTTTTATAAAATGTCCACGTTCCTACTGTATTCCATTTTATGCTGTTATTTATAATGAACGTCAATGTCCGTTTGGTCAAGAGAAAGTAATACTTACACGAACTAAGTTTATCTGTACAGCGGATATAACTTTAAAATGTACAAATATCTGCATCCATTTTAAATTACACAGATATTTAATGAAAGAAATTAATAACAATAATAATGAATCAGGTCTAAACATATGTAATGAAACATGTCCAGCTGGTTACACCTGTATGACTTATAAAGATGAAGATAAATTTAAGTATTTTCTTAAGACGACCATACAGCTGTACAACATCTCTAATTCATTGCTTCCTAATGATTTGTACTCATTTTTTTATTATCCATTTCTACACCTTGTACAGATCAGTATCAGTGAGTGTAACATTCAAAATGTAGACCAGTCATTGGAACACTGGAATACGGAGGAAACTGTGATATTAGACCTTAGTAAAAATCAAATCAGCGACAGCCACTATTTAAGTTCTTTACAAGCAATGACTAATTTATTGTTTTTAAATCTTTCCCATAATAAATATTTAAGTCTAAACAGAGAGTTTGTGTTTCCATATTCTTTAGAAGAAATTGATCTCTCGTATACCTCAGTTACGTCACTTCCTGAGAACTGTTTCGAAAAATTAGCATATTTAAGAATATTGAATCTAAGACATACTAAGATAACCGTATTTGAAAACATGCGTCTACCGGAGAATTTTAAACTTGACACATTAAACATACAAGGTTTGATGTTGACAGAACTTCAGGTTGATTTCTTCAAAGGGCTTACAGTACGGAAAATTCTACTAACCAGTGATTTTAAATTGTGTTGTCAACAAATAAGGGGATATAATATTTCATCCAGTGTATGCCACGCCCCTGATGACGCCACCAGCTCATGTAAACATATAGTTGGTGACACATTAAAAAGAATCTTAGTTTGGATAGTGGGTTTACTGACAATTGCAGGCAACGGCATTGTGTTGATTTACAGAGTTGTGTGGGGCAGAGAGAAAATATTTCAAACAGCTTACGGTCTTTTTGTAACATGTCTGGCCGTCTCGGATCTCCTTATGGCCGTCTACTTGATGATCATCGCTGTTGTTGATGTAGTCTATGCTGATGTTTACGTTCTGTACGATGAAAGCTGGAGAAAAAGTTTTCTGTGTAACTTTTCTGGCTTTTTATCAACACTATCAAGTGAAACATCAACATTTTTAATTGGACTGATTACATTGGATCGTTTCATAAGTATCTCTTATCCATTCAGTGCACATGATACTTCTACAAGTCTAAAATGGAGAGGTTTCATTTTAACTTATGTGATTGGTTTCGCCTTGGCTTTAATTCCTGCAGTTGTACCAAACTGGCAAATATATTCTTCCAACGGTTTATGTCTGGCACTGCCTCTTGATACCAAAGGATCTGATAAACTTCCTGGTTGGGAATTTTCCATGGTAGTCTACGTCATCCTTAATTTTGTTCTGTTTCTATTTATAGCTCTGGGTCAATTGTTCATATTTGTGAATTAAATAAATAAGAGGAATCTACCTTCCATGAGACATAGTTTAGAGAGGAGAACCCAGGACATGAACATAGCAAAGAAACTTGCATTTGTTGCTGTGTCAGACTTTCTCTGTTGGTTTCCAATCGGCATAATGGGAATACTGTCTCTGATTGGTCAAGAGTTTGATAAAGAAACGTATGCATGGATGGCAGTGTTTGTACTTCCAGTAAACTCTGCCTTGAATCCAATGATATATACAAACAATCCCAGTCATAATAGACCGGCTAAAACGCAAAGTCCCATTCAAAAGGTAGATTTATTTCTATTTCTTGTAACATATCCAACAATATCGGCATAAAAAATTAGAAAAAATTATTAAAAAAAAAAACAAATAAAGACAATTTAAAATCCACATGAAAAATTAAACTTATAGTTGTTTTTTAGTTTCTAAATTTTGAATGAATTTCTACATACAATTGTTCTGTCACATAACTATGTAAAAAATATTTCTTTCATAATTTATTTTACTGTTTTTAAGAATTAAACAATAACACTGCGTACATTTTATGTGAACACAACATATTTACAACTTATGTACACACAATATACTAACATATTATGTAAACACCACATTACATACTTACATCTTGTTATAAGTTATTTTCTCCTTGCTATTATTTATGATGTATATAATTGTAAATATATATATCTATCTATCTATATATATATATATATATATATATATATATATATATATATATATATATATATACTTATTACTTTTTCTATTCTGTGGAAATTCTGGGAAGATGTGTACAAATTTGTAGATTTGTCAGTCTCTTTGTAGTTTCTTTATATTTATTTATACTACTTGTATATTTAATTTATTAAATGTCCACATATATGTGTGAGATATAACACAAATATAAATAGTTGTAAATCAGTGAGTAGACAGTTGATTAAAATTTATATGTATATTTATTATATCTACGGATATGAAGTACATACATAATATTGTACAATAAATGATATGAATAAGGTATTTCACTCGTGAATTTCTGTCGTCGTCTGTCTTTTTATCGTCTGCTAAAAAATCAGCTTCCTAAAGTGGCCAGTTAATTATGATAATCTCAATGATGTGGCCAAATATAATAAATACAAATCTTACGTGAACACCACATACTTACATCTTATGTGAAAACCTTATACATACAAGTTATGTAAACACCAAATACTTTCAACTTATGTGAACACTACATACTTATAACTTCTTTGTCCTTCACATGTTCCTATCGCATTCGTACATCACATGTGTCCATCATACGTGTCCATCATATGCGATCATTAAATTCGTTCATCACTTGCGTACACCACGTTTGTACTAAGGTGTTAACCAAAAAAAAATGTTTATGAAACCACTTACAATAGAGGAATGTTTAAATGTAATTTAAGAATATATATTAAAGTTTTGATTTTTTTTTTTAAATTCCCACTTCTCCCCCTTTTTTTTAGCTTTATTCAAAAGGGTTATAATGATAAATAAGATACAGAACAGTTAGTAATATGTACAGAATGTACAAGAAATGTTTAAAACTTCAGATTTAAAAATTCTTATTTTCTCGATTTTGCATGAAGTTTCTCCATCAGTTTAAGAGCACGTTCAGCAATTTGGATAGATCTGGGAATGTCAATTTATGAATTCTAGACTGACCAATGGGTCTTTAAACACTTAATAGCCTTCTTGCATTTTATCCTGATGAGTAAGGTAGACAGTTCATTGACGGACGCTTCATTGCAGCGTTGAGAATGGAACAAGTAAAAAAAAAAGAATAAGAAAACACTTAAGATTTGACATATTTTTATTTCATAAATTTCGTTAAGTTTGCTTTCGTTTCTTATTCTGTTGTTAGTTTGAACTCATGCGATTGAAAAGGTTTTGAATTCTAACTTATCAGCAGGTGTATTGATCTTTATTCATAATAAATAAATACGATATCAGATTGAAAGTATACAACATGTTGATAATAGATGGTGCAATGGTGCATTCTACTATGGTTAACTCTGTATTACTCCTTGTAGACATAATGTATCAAACAATTATAAAAGAAAATGATGACATGAAGAAACAAATATGATTACAAAGTGCGAGCAATCTATTTAAATAAAGTCTTATAAATTTTAATAATAAAGTTATACTGGGGACTATATCTATTCACCGTGCATTGTACATAATAACCACATTTCTTATCTATTAAATTATGTATGTATATATATATATATATATATATATACATATATATAGTACATTTATTTGATTCTTTTAGGAAATGCTGTTTGTATTGTAATTAATATATTACTTACATCTTCTCTAGTACAGTCAAATAGACGCCAGATAGTTCCCAATATACTAAATACAAAACATATAGATCAATGTTTGGTGTCGGTACGAGCTGCACCAGTCAGATAACATTTGGTAAACATTCACATATAAAACGAAAACAATGAGATTAAATAATATGAACATTTCTTTTTTTTTTTTATGAAGAGTGCTCACTATTACAAAAAAAAAATGAGCACACTGATGTGAAAAGTTCTGGAAACACTAATTTAGAACACAGTTGTGATCTGAAAAAATATTTTTTTAGCAAGAAGCCGCCCTTGTATAAAAAAAGAAATCACAACAGATTCATGTATGGACAAATAGTTACACATCAAGCTAGATATAAATGTTATTTATGTTTGAGAAATTATTATTATTATTATTAAATATGTATTTACAGATAATTTTTACTGATATTTTGCTGTTTAGATTTTTACAATTCAAATAAGTGTTGATAACATTTGTACAATTTTAAATTTAATGCACTTTTCCTGCTATAACCAGAAGGATTTATTAAATATTTTTTTGTATGACTTGTCTATGTATTAAATATAATAAAATCAAATTCAAGTTTTGTACTGTTTTCTTAACAGTGTTACAGTGATTTAATTAAACAATGTTAGCACTTTTTATATTCTTCTTTGTTTTTCTGTGAAATTGTTATAATTTATTGAAAGCTGGGAGTTTATTGTTCTTTTCTATAGGCGCCTTCCTCTTTTACAAAAGGTAGTTATTAAAACGGGATGGAAAGGGAGGAGGATTTATGGCTGAGTAATTCATGACTCGAGCTGATCAAAACTTCCTATCTTTCTACACACAATGGTCAAAAGGTATAGAGCATGAATGTCAAACAGACAATCCGGGTGTCACGAATATTCTTATAAACAAGCAAAAATTAAGCCTGAAAAAATAGGACGTTTAAGAGCATTTTCATGTATAAATAGAGAGAGAAGTAAGTCATGTTTAGTAACTGTTACAGAAATAAATAATGATTACGCCCCTTTGTTTTAGCTTATAATCTATATATAATAAATAAGCCCTTTATGTATATGTATATATAATTTTGTAGGTCTTGGCCTGCCATGAGTACATTAAAAGTCCATTTCGCGATCTGACCTCTCAGGCCGAATATAAGAGTTTCTTATTTACCGATTATTCGAAACAATGTTCAGTTGCCACAAATTCTGAAGCCCCCAACCCATTAATCAAAAGTCAAAACTTTCTTAGTTATGAAAACATTTTTAGCTAAGATATATTTTAAATCTCATGAGTTTTGAGGACCATTTCCAGAAAAAAAAACAGTTTAATTAGTTGAGCTTTATCAACTTAATTTAATTGTAAAATACTCTTGATTTAGTGTAGTGAAATCTATTTAGTCTTAGAATACAAATTGAATCAGCTATTAACTTTCGGTGATGTGTACAATTTAATTTCTATTTAGTAGTGATACAATAGTATGTACAATCAGGAAACTTCAAATATCAGAAAACAATAGATGATAATGAAACTCTACCATGTTTATGTATCTTATATTAAAAGAAAAGAAGCTGCGTTATACAATATATCTTTCATCTCTCACTTTAAGTATTCCTAATCGAAATGATCAGTGTCCTTTGATTGTAATGTTTAGTAATGTCCAATACTCCTGATTTGGGGCCATTTTATTTCATTGTCCCACGTATAATATTTTACAACATTAATAAATGTCTTCATGGAATAATAAATATTATGGCTGTTAAATAAACTGTTTGCACACAACCTTTCTTTCCACCAGCTTCACTTTACACACATGTTTTATAAACCCTTATTTCATATTGAACTATTTACTTACTTTACGATTTAATAAACATTTCTCATTAAAATCTGTTTATTCCTAAACATTCCTTTTTCTTCAGAAAAAGTTTCTTCTTTATTTAATAAACAGTGAGGTTTTTAATTCAGGAATTTAATGCATATTTGTTTAACCCTGAAAAACATATGCTTTGAGATATATTAAAGAGATATAATATATAGATATATCAGAGAGAGATATTATATAGATATAATATGGAGATATATGATAGAGATAAAATGTATATAAATATATATATATATATATATATATATATACTTATAAGAGGCATTTGATGTCTGTCTGTCTGTCTGTCTGTCTGTCTGTTCCCTTATAACTCAAGATCCAGATAACCAAATAATGTGAAATTTGTTACACATACACATAATTACATTGGGAAGGTTATAGGACATGTTTCGTTTCATCTCGATGGGTAGTTTAATTGTTATTAATTTTTTTTTTATTTTAGTATTTTACTATATTAAAGTAATCTCGACGGCGCCATAAATAAAATTCCTCTGTGACGTCATTCCCCGATGATCGAATAGAACTTGTGCGCTGGTGCTGTATTGTGCCTTTGTGATGCAAAGAATTGTTGATGTTTTTTCATGCTTCCCGATTTGTACAGTTTGAGGAAGGTAAATGAATGAGCAAGGATTTTAGAAGAAGTGTGAAGCCATAATAATATGTGTATATATATATATATATATATATATATATATTATATATATATATATCTGTCTGTCTGTCTGTTCCCTTATAACTCAAGATCCAGACAACCAAATAACGTGAAATTTGTTACACATACACATAATTACATTGGGAAGGTTATAGGACATGTTTCGTTTCATCTCGATGGGTAGTTTAATTGTAATTAATTTTTTTTATTTTAGTATTTTACTATATTAAAGTAATCTCGACGGCGCCATAGATAAAATTCCTCTGTGACGTCATTTCCCTATCATACACTTTTAAAAGAGGGGTAACTCCCGGAAACTCCAATTGTAAACATGATGAAATCAATAGTCATATCTATTTACCTATCGTTTTATGTATTCGGAAGATTAAAATTAAAGGTGCACTTTAATAAACCGAAATACGTTAGTTAAAATGTTTCTGTGACATTATTAACATTATTAATACAATCTCAATGCGTAGTTTAATTGTAAATAATTATTTTAGTATTTTACTATATTAAAGTATTCACGGTACGGGATCGCCTTCACTATAAATAAAAATCGCGCACCAAGTGAATGTGTAATTGAACGGAAGGTGAAGAAAGGGCTAGGGACGGGAAAAAAAAAATATTGTTGTTTTTTTTTCATGCTGCAAGTACCCGACTTTGCCCGGGATTAAAATAAGGTTTTCTGTTTATTTAAGAAGCGTAATTTGACGTTTAATTGTACAGAGAGAGGGAGGGGGGAGAGAGATAAAGAGAGAGGGGGCAGGGAGGGAGAGGGAAGGAGGGGGCAGAGAGGGGGAGAGAAGGAGGGAGGGAGGTGGTAGTGAGGGATAAGGGGGAGGGAGGGAGAGGGAGGGTTGGAGAGAGAAAGGGAGGGAAGGAAAGAGAAAGGAAGAGAGGGAGTAGGGAGGGAGATAGAGGGGGATGGAGGGAGAGAGAGGATTGGAGAAATGGGAGGGAGTGAGAGATAAAGAGAGAGAGGGGGCAGGGAGGGAGAGAGGGGGGAGGAGGAAGGGAGGAAGGTGGAGAGAGGGGGGGACGGGGGTGAGTAAATGAGGGAGGGAGTTAGGGAGAGAGAGGGAGATGGGAGAGTTAGGGAGGGAGGGAGAAAGGGGAGGGAGGGAAAGAGAAAGGGAGAGAGGGGGTAAGGAGGGAGAGAGGGGGTAGGGAGAAAACAAAAGGTAAACAGAAAACCTTATTTTAAACCCGGCGCAAAGCCGGGTACTTGCAACTAGTATATATATATATATATATATATATATATATATATATATATATATATATATATATATTAGGGTGTCCCAAAAATGAAGTTTTGAAATGTTGATGTCTCACCCCATAGAATATGTCTGTATGGTAACAGTAGTTAACCTGCAAAATTTCAGCTCATTTGGACAAGGTTTAAAGTTCCAGATTTTGGTGTACAATTATTCACGGTCAAATCTAATACAGGGTTAATGTTGCATTATATGCGAAACTGATATATTATGTAACAAATTGATGCTTAGTATTGTTTATAATATTAAATGAAACAAAATATATAAATCTTGAATGGTTTATATTTTTAAATTTGAAATTTAAGTAAAAAATTATGAAAAAAAAGTTGTATTCATTTTGTCAAGTTAATTCTTGAAAGAATGTCAATCTGCTTGACAAATAATAATAATAAGCAATGCAAATTAGCATTCCTACTATTTATTTTGTACTTTGTACTGTCGGGTAGACAAGAATTTTAAAAAGTTCTTCACATTTAAATTTTAGCCAGCTGTTCACGATTACACTCTGCAAAATTTTTCCGAAGTTTTTCAACCACTTGGAGCAAAAATTGTTTTTGTTCTTCTTCCTTGTTGATACTGTCATTGAAATTTTGTATCAATGCTACACTTCGCTCTGCAGAGTCATTGATACAAGCCAGATTCTTTACAAAATCTGCTGCAACTTTAAAAGATGGTGTATCTGACCATGCTTCAACAGGAACATCTAGAAAACTGGCATCAATGTTGGATGTTTCAAAAAATGTGATAGAAGCCCGCAAATCAACAACACTTTTTGGTAGTGTTTTTATGAGATGCGGTCCACGTTCTGATTGCATTGTCCGAACAAGGCTAGTTTTTTCTTTGTACGACAAAAGGGTTGAAATTAACGCAAGCGTCGACAGTTCCGGACTCAAGTACCACGAGTGACGCACCATCATTTTCAATCCAGTCGATCGAAAAACAGCATCATAATATTTGTATAAACGCTGTATCAACAAGATATAATTCACAGGTGCATCTGCTGTGAGCCTCCATGAAAACCATGATTGAAGATAAACACATATGGTAAACCGATTAAAGCGCTGAATACCTTGTAATTCTCGAGCTGTTAAATGAAAGATGGTTTCATAGCCTGCAAACAATAGTTTGATTTTCAATGCATAGATTGCTTTCGCCATCCACCTTGCCCTATGTAGGGCACCAGATCTGCGAATGCGGACATCAACCTCCAACCCAACCATTTGTGCAGCGAGCAAAAGAAATTCCAAATAATCATCATGACTGAGCTCAAGTTGACATTTGATAAATTCTTTAATCGAATCAGACAGGATTATCAAAGGGGCGGATCTGGCTTCGGGTGTGTGGTTTAATTCTGGCTATTTTTTTCGAAACCTCTTAAAAAACAAAATCTCTGGTCCAGTGGATGGTCCAAGACAAACATTGAATGCATTAGAAAGGAGTACTTCCAACATGTGATGACGGCATGCCATCCATAACAGATTACGTCACAGGGCTACTTCTAACAGAGTGCAAGCTCCATTGAGTCTTCCAGAATTGGAAGCCGTAGTGTCGAAGCACATGCCGATGACCATAGATTCGCACTTCCACGATTTGATATGTTCATATACTGCATCAGCAGCTGCCCTTCCTGACCCGGATGCTAACTTGGGAACACCAAGAGGCTTTGTAGTGCCATCAACAAGTGATGAGAGCAGGACATTATTGATTTTCTAATGCTGGTGTTCGTTCTGTCCAGCACTGCAGCAACGTTTGGTTATATGATGCTTCGTCTGCGATTTCGTGTTGCAGAATTTGTTGTTCTTGAGGCTGCTGATTGGATGACTAATTCTTCATCAGATTCTGCATCGTCACTCGAATCCCGACAAATGGATGATGTCATTGAATGTGTGTCTGTGTTACTGTCAGAACCACCTACATCCAGTTGCTGTTCTATGTCTACTGCTGACTCTGCACTTGAATCTGATGGTAACCCATGGTGACGGCACTGTGATGTAGCATCTTTTGCTGCATCACCAACATCCCTGATAAACTCGTTTTTCTAATTAAGAATCACACAATTTCAACTCTAGTTAATGGTAGCTATGAGGTAAATATAAGTATATTTAAACGTCATTTTATTCATATATGGCATGCAAAAACTGCAAATTATTTGAGCTACAATTCATCTGGATTTTTATGTTGGCCTAATACTGGAATTTTAAAAGCTCTTGGGGGACCTCTAAATGTTGTTCAAAAGAGCTACAACTTCACCAATTCACTCATTGTACCCAAGAGACACATTTCAGGGGGTGAGACACCAAAGATTAAAAAAAATAAAATTTTTGAGTATTTCTGGGACGCCCCTAATATATATATATATATATATATATATATATATATATATATATATTGTCAGGGTATTAAGTTCTCACTGTGTCATCGTTGTCTGAGTGGTCATTGTATTACTGTATCAATATATTATTGTAACCTGGAGGCGTGTCTGTAGTAGCTGTGGCTCTTCTTTCTTTGTATTACTCAACATCAAAAATAACTTGATAAGACAGAGATCTTTGCTGATTCAAGTTTATTATCAACACAATAATATAATAATAATGCAATAAAATAAGTCCATCGTACACAAAAATCTGTTGCATCACCACGCTTAATTAAGAACTCAATTAGTTACTAACAATCCATAGGTACTATATCCAAGTACTAGTATATAACAAACTGTCTAGGAAAATATCTCCAACATGGAGGTGAATTGTTACTCTCTCATGATCACTCACAATAAATTAATATATATCACCAAGAAAAATACATCGACACGTCTGTCTTATACGAGAGTGATCTTCCAACTGACAAATTCTTTCTTACTTCCGGAAATATAAAAAACCCGGATTTAGCTAACTTAAAAGTGATCCTAACATTATCGAAACAATTATATTTTTACACGCAACAATTATATCTTTACACCTCTATACCTTTACACAATTATACCTTTACATATATATATATATATATATATATATATATATATATATATATATATATTAGAGCTGTTGTTCGATTAAAAAATTGATCGAAATTAACGCATGATTAAAATTTTTAATCGCAAATTAACGCACTTTTTAATCGACACAATATAATACATTTTGTTTGTATTTAGACTAGTAAGTCATAATATCATAGCATAAAAGTGGTATAATAAACAAGTCAGATTAATTTACGAAAGAGGTATAATTAATGGTAACAGATGTATTAAGCATTAGCACATATGTCTGAGTTAGTTATTGGGACCAATTTTTTGACATGTATCAATCACGTCAACTGATGCGAGTTTTTTTTTTAATCAACAACAATGCCAAACAAGTGTTTTTCTCGTACCATAGGTTCCGAGATAATGACGTATTTCAACCCCTCTCCCCTCTATCCCTGTCATATTTTTCTACACTTTGCCCCCAACTTTGTCTTGTTACCCAACCCTCCACTACCGTACCTACCCCTTCACTTCCCATCTCAAAACAAAATACACACGCCATTTCTATCTCATATGTGCCTTTTCCTTCATAAAATAATAGTATAGCCAGAAAGTACTTGCTCACTTATTATTAACGCGTTTTTTTTTATTCCCACCTTTCCCACCCTGTTAGATTTTTGACACATTTAGAAGCTTCTCTCCCCACAAAGATGACGTCACTTGTAGCTTACCCAACCACCGTACCCCATCTGTCCCATTTTTCCAAATCATGGCACCTGTCAATCAAACTAGGAGCACGCTACTGCAGATGTTCACTAATGGTATCATTGAGGGTCATAATTAGAATTAAGAAATGACACTCCTATTGTTTCAAGGCCATGTGACTGCTATGATTTTATGTCAACGTGAGTTTCTGTGTTCGGGGATTTTTTTTTTTTTTTGCTTTTTTTTTTAATCTTGTCTGATCTGGTTATGGTTATAGAATTGGGTTAATTACTGATTACTGAAATGACAACATTTGGCTAAAATTTAACGCATTTTGATGTTTGCGTTAAAAATGTAGTCGCATATTTTTAACGCATTAATTACGCTTTAAATGCTGTTAAAAAACAGTCCTATATAAAATATTAAATTTAGCTCAGTGTCACAATAATTCTGAAAAATACAACCACTGTCTCGTGTACAGTCTAGGCCTTGATTGACAGGTGTCATGCATATGAAACTATTAAAGCGATAAAAAAAATTGCGGAAAAAATGATGATACAAAATTTCTAGAATCTCGTTATTTTGATCTAATTATAATCTGGCTCATGATACACTTAATTTTTTTTACCTTCAAGTTGACTTCAACAATACACTACAGTATATAATGTAAACTAGTGAATGAAATTTTTCTCTTTTTTACATCGACCGGGAATAGAGCAGGAAGTTTACTTGTCGTAGGGCTATAAAACAAATACATCTTCATTTATATTACAAGTAGGGATTTTGTCGACATACCTGGGGGTGAGTGTGTGTGTGTGTGCGGATTGCGACAGGGTGGGGTGGTAGATCTACTTAATAAGTGAACAAACCTATAAACTTCAAATTCGTTGAGTGAAATACTGTTATCGATTTCTTGAACATTCAGTATTTTGGTCAAATTAACGCATTTAGGTGTTGCGTTAAAAATTTTAATTGCAAAATTTTTTTGACGCGTTAATCGCAAATTAACGCACTTTAATCAGCAGCCCTAATATATATATATATATATATATATATATAAATATAAATATATATATATATATATGTATATATACATGTGTTTTGAAATGTTGACCTTTATAAAAGTTAGCTTATAACAGTTGTTTGAATAATTCATGGCACACGTGATGAGCTTTTTAAACAGCGATTTTCTTTTTCTTTTTTGTAAATGTCATCTCTAGTGGTTTCATGCACTTGAGCTAATTGATAGAAGCGCGGTATTATATTCCACTAATACCCTACTCAGCTATTTGTATATGTTCAGACAGTACAGATTAGTTTAAGCCAGATTATGTATGTAGTAAGTTCTCAGTGACATAGCAGAGTTAATTCACTCTGTGTGAAATCTCTGTGAGGATCGGATGAAATTCTTCAGATCCTGTAGACCACTTATGTTGCCCATATCCACCAGATCGGATTTCGCAATGCTCATGGAAGCACCACGGCAGATGTAACTTTCACTATGACCTGCAATATCCATTGGTCCTCAACTGACATCGATCCCGGGCCGGATTATAAAAAAATCGATTTCCAGCTTTTTAATAGGCCGTAACAATTTCACGGAACAATAAATAAGAAGATACAAAAGGGTAAACACATTTCTGATACATCACTGTAACTGTGTTAAAAAAACACTATGAAAAAATGAAATAAGTTTTAATAATATTTATTACACAGACAAGTTATAAAACAAATATTCAATAAACTATTTTGATTATCCCAGAAAAATTGATTTCAATAAAACAAAAATACAAATGTTATCAAAACTTTTTTTTTTTGTAAAATCTAAGCAATTAAAAAAAAACATAAAAATAATTTCTCGACAGTTATAAAGCGTTACAGTTTTCAAAAAAAATAATATTTTATCAAATTATGGGAATGTTCAAAGCACTTTTGTATGTGGCGGATGTCATATATAGCTGTGTCATGAACATTACACATTCACATGTGAGCGCTAAGTGAGGTTATAATCAATTTGTTGTCGAACGTATAAATCATTTATATTTAGCTTGATTTTAAACAGAACGATAGGAGACCCAAACAATACACTATAAACTGTCATGGGTATATTATTTTATTGTAGAATATTTCTTTATTGTGTATATATATTTATATTACTTCTGTGGAGCTGCTTCTACTTCTGGGAAGGTGTATAAAATTGTAGAACAGTCTCTTCGGAGTTAATCTTGACTTGGTGTATATTTAGTATATTTATAGATTTAATGTCCACAGATGTGTGTGAGACGAAAACACATTCAAACAGTTATAAAGCACTGCACTGAATAACAGTTGATTAATATATATCTGCATTTATTTAAACATGAAAGATCTTACTTCATAATGCACATCTAATATATTATAGTGAATGATGAGATACTAGTTGTACCCGCAAAACATTTGCAGCACTTTTTAAAATACTAATAACTATGAATTAATCTCAACAATGTTTATATTTTACTTATAGATGTACCTTAATTAAATAAACTTTACTTTTAGGTGGTCCTGAAAGGAACTTTTTTATTAAAACTCATAGCAGCAAGCAAACTCAAGCTAATTGTAAAACTATCTTTATTCCTGAAAAGGACTTTAAAGATTCACAATATGGTAGTGGCCTTAAAAAGGACCGTTAAGACACAACAAAAGGTAAAAGCCCTAAAAAGGACCGTTAAATACAATAAAAAAAAGGTAGTTGACCTAAAATGGACCTTTTAGATACAATGACCGGTGGTGGTTAATTACAGTTAAAATAAGTTTTTGTACAATTTCTACTATGTTACACATGGATAATTTATGTTAGGAGAATCAGTTGAATCACCGAGCAATGCATCATACACGTATCGAAGAACACGATCAAGTATAATATGCTGACAACCTATAAAGACTGGTGCAGACTCACCATGTTGAACAAACAGTTTCTGAAGTTTCACCACAACACCAGACTTCGACCCTTTATTAACATTTGTAGTGTCTGACACTATCATCTTTATAGCTGACCATAAGTTATATTCATCTAAACGTTTTTGAATGGCAGATCCAATCGTAGCAGCTTTGCCATCAGGTAAAACTAAGACGGCTAGCCTCACTTCTTTTGCTTCATTTTTTAATACAACTATTTGGTGTTCTTTTTTCTTGATAATTTTACCATCAAAATGTAAACTCCATAAGCTATTACGCAAAGTATTTATTAATGTTTCTTTTAGTTTACTTGCTTCTCTGAATACATCTCGATAGACACCTGACTGAGGAGTTGCTATTTGTACGCCGGACTTATGCAAAACTTTGCTTACTATTTCTGCTCTTCGAACTGGTAGTTTCCCAGATTGAACAAATGAAACTGCACTAGAAGTAGATTGCTGTGATTGTTTCTTATGTGTGCTGTGATCCAAGCTTTCTTTAGATGACTGCATTACATCAGCACCATCAGAGCAACTTTGAGAATTCTAGTTATCACTTGAATCACTGGAACTTTTAAAACTGCTTTCTTGTTGTTGTGCCTCATTAATTTTGCAATCAATTTTCCGTTTTGATGGATGAATTATACTTTGACTAGCAATTTTAGTTGTAGCATATCCCGTCTTACCTCCACTTTGAATTTGTATTTCGTAAAGTTTTTTGTCCTCAGCACATAACTATTGACCAATTTTGTTTGTGACATCAAATAACGTATCAAACTGCTCCCGTCTGTCACCCACATGTTTTTTTCAAATGAACATCATAACATTTAATTAAAATTTCAATTTTTCTTCTCGCAAAGACAGTATTGGGAAATTCAAAAAGCTCCATAATAGCTCTACTTCTTTCCTGAGTGCTGCAACTCTTTTCAATCTGGATTTTTCCATAGAGTCCAAGCCCATGTAGCGACCAATTATCACCCACTCTTTTGGCATTCTAGAATGTGAATGCAATGGCTCGATCTCGATTCCAATTTTATTTCTTTTCTTCAGAGTATTTTGAAATTTTTTCAAATTACTCGCCCATTTGTCCTTATTTTTAGCAACGGAAAGTGATGATTTTTGTAAGACATTTTTAAGAATAAAATTAAGCAAAATTAAAATATTTATTCAAACTCAAGTATAATTGAAAAATCTAACATGAAGAACAGGAAATATAATTTTAGTGGTAAACAACAGGAGTAAAAGTGAACTTCAGTAAAAAGAGCCAAATGGATCATTTGTAACCTAATAAATATTTTGGTTGGTAAAATTTTGTCAACAAAATTGATAATTTTTTGTTGTATTTATTAGTTTTATATAAAAGTCCATTTAAAATCTGGCACGCCACTTATAAAATTACAAAATTTGTTTTTCAAGTCATATACCTAGTGTACTCATATCATCAAGTGACGTATCAAACACATGTGTATGCATGGTAAAAGTTTTTTTGCATAGATAATAGTTTTCATCATACTCTTGGTAAGTGGAAGATGAACAATTCAACGTCTCTAATTTGTTAAGGTTATTAACAAACATGTCAGATATAGATTCCGCAGCAACTTGAGTGATTAGACCCGAAGATTCTCTTCTGTTCCAAAGCTTGTTGATGAAATAATCTACTACCAGATGTAACTGTTGATGACACTCACAAACAATGTATGTATTTTTAATAATATGTTCACATTCAATCAGACTAAAATGTTTCCAAATATTTTTTTTATCTTTGAAATCTAAAGTAATGTTGGAGCCTGTGGTAAATTGTAAGTACACACACTCAGATGTGTTAAAGTCTGTCAGGTTATTTAGTAAAGTGAAAGGATTTCCTGATGACCATACAATGGACGATGCGTGATTTAGATCTAGCCCCAAATGTACATTAAATGATAACGTTTGATTTAAACCTGAAAAATTGATTCTTAATATGTCTGAAATCAAATACCCCAATTTTTCGTTAGTTTCAATAGAAATCAGATAACTATTGAATTGACTGTCACAATAATCAACACTCTCCTTGTGACTAACTTGTTCTCTGTACTTAAAGTGGTAAAATGATCTTTGAAATTTCTGTGAAACGAAAGTTAAATTGGTGCCTATGCATCTTAAGTCGCAGATTTTTTGGTACAAGGAGAGGAAATGTATTGTGTTTAAAATGGTCGTGTAATGGATGTAGGGACGTACAACTTTTTCTTCCGTGACCGTTCTGTAGAACTGAGTAGCCGATCTACGTTTAGGATTTATCTTATAAAATATGTGCCGCATTATATCGGATCGATCTCTTGAACTGTCAATTCTAATTGCTTTTCCACGAAGATCTATGATTCTGTCCGACGACAGAAATCCCTTGTTATTTATATCATGACGTGTTCTTTCCGGGAAATTATAAATAAAAAAAAATTGATTATTTTCTTCATTCTCGTCATATTATTTAGCAATCTCATGGACTATGTTATTCTCCATGTGAAGTATATTTAATAAAATTAAAATAATTTTTAGAGTTGATTGTTTGGTCATCTCAGTTTGTTTCGTCCTGTGGAACAGTTCATCAACTGTAACTGTCCCGTTGCACAGATTTGATATTTCATTTTCTTTTTCCGTGATGTTTGCTGTCAACACTTCAAGACTAGTTGGTTGTTTATCTGTATACGTTATGTAAAAACATTCAATGACGTCCATTGTCTGTTATAACGAAGATACTCTACAGTCTGTTTGATGAAATCTATTTGTTCTTTGAGCTAATGGCAACAGTCTATCACAAATAAAATCTCCTTGTTGACCATACTACAACTTATCAAGGGAAATGAAAAAACAGAACCATGGGGTGAAAAAAAAACAGAAATTGGAGACATATATATACATATTCTATATTCTTGTAAAGCAAGAATTAGTAAATCTGAACAGAAAAATTGAAATATAGAGAGATGTACCTTTGTTAAAATATCTCTTAAATAAAAAAGACAATGAAAATCAATTGATAAGAAAACTTCATAATAAAAGAAATATAGGCTTATATTATTAATGTTATATGGGGTAAAGGGAAATAACTGTGTATTTTTCCCTGTATATATATCATACCATATATAAAGTTGCATGTGTAATTGTATATTTATACTTTTTTTTTTTTGCTATTAATATTTTTTTCAAATTAATTGTATACTTTCAATAAACAATATATACTTTTTCTGGTTATAAATATAGCGCTATGGTGAAGTATATTTGTTTAGAAAATATAAACTTTTTTACTGATTCCTTAAACAATTAATGTATACTTATAATCACAATTTGAAAAAAAAATGTTTCATTAAACATTTATTGAATGCAGTACTTGGTAAAAAATAAAAAAAAATATACACACATTTGGTTAGGGTCAGCATAATAACTTTTTGGGCGCACATGCAAAACTTATTTATCACCAACCACATCCCATTTTTAATTGAAAAAATTTTAAAATAATTATACTAGCTAAATTTAAGCCTATAGCGTGAAGTGTTTTAAGCTGTATTTTAAATTGACTGAATATATTTACTTCAATTTTTTGACTTTTGAATGCTACTAAAGTAACATTGATATAATTTTGCTATTAATCATATTTTGTCTGTACCGTATTGGTACTATTGCCTTTTCTCTACTTGAAAGAAATATTGACAGTATACCAACATCCTACAGCGTAGAATCAAATCGACTGGTAATATTCGTGAACATATTATGCAACTATAAAGTTTGATACAAGTTTGATATACCGGTACATTTGCAGCGTAATGTTATCTTTTCTTTTAATCATCTGGAAATTGCCGCTTTAAAGTATAACCAAACTGGCTGGCTGCCTGGGCACCCAAAAAACAATGTTCCATGGTCCGTGGGTAAATGGGCACTGTGTGACCCAAGAAACATTAAATTGTTTCAATTTTATTTATTGTTTTGTATTTCTCTCAGGATAGTGCAACACCTACCCATCACGGGCGCGGGGAAATCATCAAACGTCGTCTGGTGTGCGGCTAGAAAAGGGTTGAGTCTGCACTAACACACACACCACTTCTATGGTACCGGTAGCTTTTATTTTGTTTGAACAAAATACAAATTGCCTGTGTATCTTACTAAGCTGATCTTTAAAAGAAAGTTTGTTGGCTTTTTAATTTTCCGACCCCACCTTGAATATACCTAATTTTATACAGGGAAATAAAAATTAAAAAAAAACTTAAATGAGGTATAATTATGTTGCATCATGCATTGTATGGGCCTAATATGAAATTGTTTTTTTTTTTGGTATGTTAAATAACAAATGTAAAAAATAAAATGCCCCCGGAACGTTGTCGTTAAATGTGTTTATTTTTATATTTGACACCTAAACGGGGGACCTAAAAAAACTTTCTCATCATTCCCCCACCCTGAGATAATTCCACCGTAACGGTATATCTAAACAAATCTAAGCTCCCATAAAATTTACTGTTCGGTCCATTGAAACTAAAACTGCACCTCGCTTATCACGGTCATTCTTTCATAAGTATTTTTTTACCCTGAGTCCCAGTGCCCACCCGTTGCCCACCTAGTAATCTCACGCAATAACCCGTCACTTTCTGGTCACTATGCTACACCCCCTTCCCTAGCTGACTACTGAGTTGACCTACCTGATTCTTGCTCCTGAGATTTTAAACTATTGAACTTAAAAAAAACCTACTGCGTAACAACCTATTAGCCTCAGCCTATTGTTTACAAGGTAAAGGAACAGTCAATCACTACCAACAAAAATATGTAGCAACACACAGTCTATTACTCTATAGTGATTACCATCCTAAAATCAAGGCAAATATAACAGTTGACCTTATTGGTCCAACATAGCAAAAATTAGCATGATTAAATATAAAAATAAATAGAAAAATCTGAAGAGACATAAGCATGATCATAATAATCAAATCAAACAAATAACTATTTAAGCAATCACTCACACACATCAATATACCACAGTCAAGTTGCCATTTGTTTTGACAATCGTGTCGGAACTCTTCCACTCCCGCATCAACCTCACACAGTTAAGGTTCCTGCCTTGCTACTGGGATTACTCTGATGGTCATCTGCTTAGCATATTGGCCTCTAGATTATCTATCCCCTTTATGCTTCTCAGTGTAAACCTGTAAGGTATAGTGCTATTACCCATCGCAGATCTCGAGTCTTCTTTGGCTGGCCTTCCATGAGAAATACTTGAGGTTTGTTTTCGACCTCGAGTGTAAATTCTACCCCATATAAGTACCTCTGTATCTTGCCTATTGACCATATAATATCAATAAATTCCCTTTTTATAGCAGAGTATTTTCTTTCCCTGATTAAGAGCTTTCTACTGATGTATTGGACTGTAACCCTGGGGAAAGTCTAGAAGTAGTATACCCTCAAGCCCTGGTCCGAAGGGTCCGTACATAGCCAATTAAATAAATGGGCTTCTGAAATCGGGGAGTCTAAAGATTGCGTCGCAGGAAAGTAGGTGTTGAACCTGTTCCAACGGCCTCTGGCAGCTGTCAGTTCAATGGAATTCGTTTGGTTTTCCCCTTTTTCTCAGTTCTGTAAGTGGTGCAGTAATGTCAGAGAAATTGGGTACACACCTTCTATAATAGTTTAAAAGCCCAATCACTGTTCGTACCTGTGTCTTCTTAGTTGGTGTCGCGATGCTCAATATTCGGCCAAGATTACCTCTATCAGGTTGTGAATAGTTGGGCGAAAACATCCCCAATTGAGCCCTCAAACTCTTAACTCCCATAGCATAGCTACACGCACGTCAAACTGAATGGACAACCGACAAAGAGGTACCTAATCTCATGGTCAGTTCCTATTGCCTTTGAAGTCTGGACGAACCCCTTCTACCCCCAACTTATGGCGGGAAACTACTTGGCACTGATTAGCGGTCTGGAGACAGTGAATGTATGAATGGTCAGGGGGATCACGTGTGCAATTCTGGAAGCGAGGGTGAAATAGTGAGAAATGACATTTGACATGGGTTTCTTGATGAGAACGGTCGACGTAAGAGAGATAGATTAAAACGTGTTTATTATCTTTTGTTTAGATTTACATTGTGTACCTTTGCAAGCCACCATACACGGTTTAGGACTGGAATCTTGGTGTAATAAAGCTGTACATATCTATACACAATATTTAATTGTTGGCATCTTAACATGCTGTACATTTTGTCATCTCTGGAACGCTATGGCAGAGGAAAAAAAATTCGAGTTCATCTAAGTCAACGACCCTAAGGCAACACGTCCAAGGATTACGAAGGGGGGCCTTGACACACACACACATATATATATAGATAGATAGATATATATATAGATAGATAGATAGATAGATAGATAGATAGATAGATAAATATATATATATATAGATAGATAGATAGATAGATAGATTGATTGATAGATGGATAGATAGATAGATAGATAGATAGATAGATAGATAGATAGATAGATAGATAGATAGATAGATAGATAGATAGATAGATAGATAGATAGATAGATAGATAGATAGATAGATAGATAGATAGATAGATAGATAGATAGAAAGATAGATAGATAGAAAGATAGATAGATAGATAGATAGATAGATAGATAGATAGATAGATAGATAGATAGATAGATAGATAGATAGATAGATAGATAGATATCACTAAATATTTGGAAAGCGTGAAAGTAAGAAAGAAAGAAAATAAGAAAGAAAGAAAGTAAGAAGCCGAATTGAACTTGCGCGAGGATGCTGTATCGTGCCACACCTACTTGCCTCTGCGCAGCACAATCGCATAATGAAGTATTCAGTGCATTTTTATAAAAGCGTATTTTTTAATGCTTCGTTTTGATTTAAACATTGAAAGAATTCATTACTGTTTAATTAAATAATCCTAAGTTTATTGTTTTGGTTGATTGGTTTGGTTACTTACCATTGACTGGTAAAACGTAATTTGTGATGGGTTTAATGATTATCTCTGGACTCGAGCTTAGTATGCCCAGCCACGAAAGTCAAACAACTTGATATCCAAACATCGAGAACTCTTTGAAGTACAGAAAATTCATGAAAAAAAAACTCTAGTTGTACAGATTTGTTTATATTTTTTTCTTTCAATTCAATATAAATTCAGGTTCTAGAAATAATTCTTGACATATAAGTTGTTCAAACTTTATTTTTATTTGCTGCAGACAGCACAATGTGTTTTACTGATTCTTTCAGGTAGCGGTTTTGAATGGCACCTGCGAACCTTGGAATTTGTCGTTCTTACTGGCTTAGAAAAGAGTGAAGCATAGGTTTACAACTGCGTTGGCAACGAAGACCTCTCTCTCTCTCTCTCTTTGAACTCTCTCAGTGAAACTGCGGGCTGAGACTTAATCTCTTAGAGCCCGTGAGATCAGACTTGCTGTGTCTCTAAACATATGGAGACTGGCATAAAGCCCAATGGCCAGCAAATTTCCGGACTGGTCCACCCTGTGGTCCACCAGTCCGGGAAACTCGAATAGCAAATGATCTACGGTTTCCTCTACTTCCCTGCAGTGTCTGCAAAGGGTGTCGACATTGGGCCTCAACCTCCCAAAGTACGCGCCAATAGGACAATGCTCTGTACGGAACTGGGCAATTAGCGCCTGCTCGACTCTCCTAAACTGCCACCAAGAGTCGGCTATTGACGGCCGCTCCATTTGACTGGGGACATTTCTTCCGTTCACCCCATTGTCCCAGCTTGAAAATCACTTCGATTGTCCAAAAAGACAGATCTTGGAACGCGTTGCCTCAAATTGGGAATGTATCGACTGCTATTGTGCATCCCACCACCTTACCTAAGAGCGGTCAAGTGCCCTTTAGAGCGGGGTGGGCTGGTGGTGTAGGCAGCGGCAGTTTCCTAAGAGACATTTCCCAGAGCGGGGAGCCTCCTATAGTGGGGATGCCCAGTGCTACTTACTGGCAGGATCAACCAGTTATCGGCCAAGGTTTTGGTAGTCTTTAGTGTCTTCTACCAGACATAAGTTCCTTTAAACTATGGGGGTACTGCCTCCTTCGCTAGGTTGCTTTGAGCCTCAGGGGTACCAGACGAACAGCGACACGCAAGCTCCACGCGTACTTTAATAGCCCGATGTGATAGCCACGTTTTGGGACGATGTCACCGAAATTCGTTTTGCTACCCCCATCCCGTTCCAAGGGATGGGGTTTTACGAGACCATTGGTCGAGGGTTCCGTGCCGCACGGATTTATTTTTTACGTAACCTTCGCTTTATGCGCCACAATACGGGCCGATGCAGGTTCTGGACCCCAAAGAGCAGTAGGAGTCTCGAGCCATATCTCACATGCGTTGGCGTTCCTGTACTGGGAAGCCGGGGTTACCGGCCACGCACAGTCGTGGAGCGTTTATCGCATTGTTTGCAACCATCAGCACACTGCACTTTAAATATTTTCAAAGTAATTTTAATAACAGGTTAGTTTGACTTATTACAGCTTATCAGAATTAGGTCTGTTTCTTTGAGGTAAGAGAGAAGTGTTGTTGAGGTGACTGAGACACTAGGGTGATTCAAAAAGAATTTTTTTGCAATTTAATATTGCATTGTTGTTAATTTTTTTTCCTTTTATTTTCCTATACTTTCATGCCAAATTTTATTGAAATCGAATTACATTTAGAGGTCGCTCATCGAGACTGAAGATTATAGTATCTTCTTTAATTACTGAATTCTTATAAAGTAAACATTAAATTTAAACATTATCTTAGAATCAACATTAAACGTAAATGGCAGCGAATTTGATATGTTGAAATGTTAAATAACATAAAATATAATGACATACAATAGTTACTGATTGTTTATTCATGTATACGTTGTATGATAAACATAAACAATACACTTTACTAATGATCGTCAGTTCAACGCTACTTATATAACTTCAGTGTACTTTTCTTCAAATTTGGCACTATCTGTCTGTGATCTTCCACAACTTGCAGCAATCTCTGCATTACAGATTCCGTTTTAGTGATTGACTTATTAAATGATGACATCAGTACAACTGACCGCTCGGTTGCATCACTGACGCCTTAAAGAAATCAACAATACACTTAGCTTCAGCAAATGACGGCAACTGATCCCAGTATACTTGATCAACTTTATCGAAGCTGGTATCAATACTGACTGAAAGCATTGCAGATAGTGATGAGGTACCTACAAAGTGATGCAGTTAGTGAAATTCATCACTTTAAACACTCGATTCGTCAAATCATCGGCAATCTTCAGCATTGCTTCAGAAACTTTTTTCAGAAAACAACGCAAGAGAGCAACTCTGGACTACTATACCAAAGACGGTTTTCAAATTTCGTTTTTGTAGCATCAGACACCGTTTTGGATATGACAGAATCTCGTGAGATGTGCTTGAATAACAATAGATCATTAAACGGAGCATCACGACTCACAGGACATGAGATCCAAGCTTTGACGTAAATGTGAGTGGCAAACAAGCAGAATGTTTGCAAAAATTTTACCTCTGAAGGTGTGAGCTAGAACTGATTTCTTAACAAGTAGATCTTGAAGCATTATATCACGTTTGCCATCCAGCGAACCATATGGTAATTGCCTAGCGCATAAAAGTGGTACGGTTGGTTGCTTACACTGATGCCAAATGATCATCCGTCTGTAAACTAACTTGAGGCACTTGGCAGTCTTTTTTCGTCTTCAACTACTGTTTGTTTTCTTAGACAGCTTTTCTTTTTGAAGATATTTAGCAGTTAACATAATGCTTTCGAATATCGTCTTCTTTAGTACATTGTGATTATAGAAAACCATCTTCATAGCATGATCCAAAGTTAGTGAGACATTGCTAGGCAGACAAGAATCCGTTTATTCAATCAACCAAACTTCATTTATACGTCTTGTCCATACACTTTGTGAATTACCACTTGATGTAGATGCCATATTAATTCAATAATTTGTAGTTAGTCAAAAACTACTTTATTTTCCAGCAAACTTGAATAATAAAACTAGTTATAATCTAAGATTCAAATATCACTGTATACTTTTAATTTTACAATGAACTAAATATGCACTATACCAAATGCTTGAGCGACCTCTAAAAGTGGTCATTTTTCAAAAAGTTTAGTTTTTCTTGATTTGCTTGTCAAAAGAAAAAAAAAATGAACCACAATGCATTAGAATCGGAGAAAATTATATTTTTACCATGCAATGATGAATCACCCTACTGAGACACGTAAAGCCACACAAAACGATCAACTGTCATCAGCTTGCTGATAAAACTGTTTTGTAAATATAATACATTTCAATACTTACTTTAAAAATGGTAAATTCATTGTTGTTAAACCAATCCATATACATTCCAAATGGATAAAGACATATAACAGCTGAATAAAAACTTCGTTAAGAATATAATACTATTATAGATCTTGCTAGAAATGAAATAAGAAATACATAATTCAACAAATATTATTTTTTATTTCACTATTAATAAAAAATAAATAACTATGTCTCACGTTTATATTTTATTTGTAAAATGGTTTCAAAGAAGTTCACGTAGTTAAATGCCAAGTGGTAGGTGACTTGACAAAGAATTTTTTTTTTTACTTTCACTTACAAGAGAAGAAAACTTATTGTACTTGTACTTTTTGCCATCTGGTGTCACAGTAACTGTCTAATAGTATGTAGCCCGAAACATACCTTCATTAGAAAGTACTAATGTACTATAGATTAAAATTTTTAATTTATAAAACAAAATATTGAAGAGCAAACTAATTATTTTATGAATTTATTGAAAAAAAAAGAATCATACAAAGAAAATCAAATTTCTTTTGGTATAGTTATTACTCCAAAGTCTGTCGGTTCTATTTACATCTACACATGAATAGTATCAGTCAGACTTGTCAATATAAGTGACCATACTACTCTTGTTTATTGTGACTGTTCCTCTATGATATGATATATGGAGTTGTAAGGGTTAAAGGTGTAAAGGCACAATATGAGAAATATAAACTTAGTCAACTGTGATAGCTTCCAATATAACTAATTAAGTAGAAAATAAAAATACATAAAGCACTTCTAGTGGAAAGAATCATGTATCGTCTTTAACTTTTCAGAGACTGGATCATCTCCCTGAAAGTAAATGATTTCTCCCGATTTTTTCACAATATTTGACGTTTGTTTTAAAGTAAATCACTTTAAGCAGTACTGTAAGTTATTAATTTTTTTATTACTACTGGAACCTCCATGAATTTTGATAATCTCCTCCGACTTTGACCCCTTTGCCAAATTCTAATAAAATGTTTAAATGACCCCCCCCCTCCACCTCTAATGGGCGGGGTCTCTGAGGCTTCAAGTATTGTATTCGTTGATTTGAATTAAAAACTAAGACCGGGGCATCATAGTGTAAAAACCAGTTGGGCGTCAACCTAAAATAAAAACTAGTGTTAATACTAAAGGGGCGTTATAATAAAAATAAGATATATATGAGTCGCTGATGTAGGGGAGGACGGGGAGAACTGGTCCGAAAATTTTAACTTTCAGAAATTATCATTTAGCAACTAAACCATGAACATAAAGGTTGTTCTAATAAGCTTATAAATATCTGCTTCATTTATTTACAATTTCCCTTTTCGTTTTAATTGGTTTTGCTAATGTTTTTTTTTTGTGTATAAACAAAAAGATGTTAGTCACCACTTGGGGAAAAATGGGACAGATTTGGGTCAAATGGGACAGTCACCAAGGAGACCTGGGACAATATTGGAGAACTGGACCACATTATTACACGTTCATAACAAACGCAACAGATAATAATTTTCTTAAATCTAAAATTACAAATTAGTCTGTAAAACAATTATAAAACATTTTAATGCGTTATAAGTCACACAAATAGGTCTACATTAATGTTTTTACACAGGATTGTCTGGAATGCTAAAAGTTTACTAATTAAAGTCTCATCAGCCCAAAACAGGTTATATAGATCAAAATCGAAACAGGATAAACAGATCCAAACTAAACAGGATAGTCCAAACAATACATCTCAACAAAATGAAAGACTAAATAAATGTTTTATAGGGGATCATAGCAGGATAAATCAACTGGGAAAATGTGTTTTGGTGCCGCCAGCTACTGAAGGCGGCGGTAACCTCTGAACAACATCATTTTGGTCATGCTGAAACTTATAGTCATCATTAGGGAATGAAAACGACATTGCAGCACCTTTGTGGAGATCGGCCCTTCTAAAAAATTTTGTTTCCAAAAATCCTGGTTTTCCTAGATCAGCAGATGTTTTTTTTTTTCAATTTTTCCCACATAATAGGTATTGACATTTTCCCCATATATTTTATTAAAACGTTATCACCAACAGCTAAATTCTCATTTTCAGTTTTTTCTCGTTCCTTCTTATCCCTTAACTCTTCTTCCATAATATCAGAATCGTCAGAGTCAACAGTTAGGCACAGTTGTTGTTGAACTGGGCTTTTTTTTAGAAGACCAGGCGTAGCCAACTTTTTCTTAATTACTATCTTTAAGGCGGGGAATAAATTTTTCTTTGTCGCCACATTCGATTTCCTGTCTTCAATCTTTTTTCCTTTTTAATTGTCTGTTTTGATATTCCTCATCATATCTTTTCATTTCTGGAGTAATAGTTGCGATCATAGATTTTCCACGTTTACTTCCTGTCCTCTTCTCTTTTCGAGGTTTAGCTTTCGGATAAGGGCTAATGTCTTAAGGGGAAAAACATTCTTAGCAGCTGGCGTTGTTGCATTTTCTGGTGTCACCGATGATGTTTCAGGTGGTGCATTTGGATCTTCACGATCTGTGATCGGGGAGGGAAGATAACTAGCATCATCAAAAAACATTTCGGTCAAATGGTCATATCCCAGAAACTTTGAAGCCAGATAAAATGTTAGATGGAGTTGCAGCTTTCATTCAGCCAAGCCTTTCCAGTCAATTGTCCTATGATTTCAATTTAATTGGTTCACCGGGGTTCGCCATCATCTAACTGTTGGCATAATCATTAAAATAAACTTTCATTGGACCAAAAACTGACCTGTCTAGAGGTTGATTATGATGGCTAGTATGAGGAGGACTGTCAACAAATTGACTCCATTCTCTTTAGCATATTTAATGGCATCTAGAGAAATATGACTCTCATTGTTATCCATTGTTAAAATAGTAGGATTGTCGACTGAACAATTGGTATTTAATACAAAATGGTGCAACACTTTCAAAAATTTTCCGATGTCATCCACCCAGTGTTATAGGCTAAGCCCAACGATGTCATCCACCCAGTGTTATAGGCTAAGCCCAACGATGTCATCCACCCAGTGTTATAGGCTAAGCCCAACGATGTCATCCGCCCAGTGTTATAGGCTAAGCCCAACGAGAGTGCCTCTCATCCTGATTTATTTCAAGTTTTTACGAGGAAAAATATACACAGGTGGAAGACCATACCCTCCTGCTGATATTATCGCACATACTGTAACTAGTTCTCCACGTTCCCTTGAAGTAACTTGACCAACCTTTTTCACACCCTTCTGAGCGATTACTTTTGGCACGTTTCGGACGGTGGTGAATTCTCTTTCATCCAAATTAAAAATACGACTACCAGCAAAATTTTTGGATTTGATCAGTTGTTCAAGTAGATTAAAAAGATTCCCAACGGTGTATCTATTAAATGCAGTAGTACGTGCTAGGGATGTAGCTTCTGGCGACCGTATGGATAGTCGTGGATGTCTTTTAAGGAATCCTGTTAACTCCCTTCCGGCAAGTTTTTCTTCAGACCATTTCGCTGGCATAGGCTTACCATTCAATTCAGTCATTTGAAAATCTAGGTGCCAAAAGTTAGTCGGTGTGAGACCATGATAAATTTCGGAACTTTGAGATAGTCTTCTAAGGTAAGCTCTTCCTCTGCACTAAATACTTGGCTGTGTTTATAATTTGGAACAAGTCGTGATGTCGGATCATTCTTATATTTTGTGATGTAACATTCCTGCTAGAGAAATTATGTCTCTGTATTGATACATCAATACTATTTTATCTCTAGAAAAACTTTTTTTTTAAGATTATATCCTCCAAATTTATGAAGATGATAGTGGGTGTAGCCAAAAAGATTTAAAAATTAAAGGGTTTGTTTATGCAATTTCATTTTTCAACAAGAACGTTTCACAGAAACATGTTGACTATCAGTGAAGGAAGCAAGCTCCTAAAAAAATGGAGGTCGGGGGTGGGGGGGGAGGTGTTCATTGTGCTGAGTTGTTGAGTTTTTTCTTTTTTAATTCTAAAAAAAAAAAGAAGAAAATCTTAAAATGAAATTGTTTCACTCAGCCAATTAATTTATGTTTGTACCCTTCAAATACTTAACAAATCTCCCTACCCCCCACCCACACACACATGATAATAGCATTTCAAAATAATATATATAAAAGCGATTTGGGCTCTGCCTTAAATCGAAAGTAAAAAATTAATATAACAGTATTCCAGTTTAAAATGCAAACATGATAAAAATAGGATCTGCCCAAAACCAAAAATAACCTAGCTTACTTATCAAGCCTAAGGGGATATAACTCTATGCAAAGGTTTTGCAGGGTACAGCTAGTCAAAATACAAAAGATTAAAAAAAAATATATTGATTATATTGTTTGGCTTTATTTGTCGCCCAGTGGTAAACTGTTATCAGTAGATTTATATTTTTTTTCAGCGAGTAATTTTGTTGCTATCAGTGTGATACACTCTTAACACATCAGACAGAAATACTGACACATCGCCAACACACAATAGATTGTGTACATATTTGTACATGACTAACACAAATAAGAATGCATGTACATATTGGTACATCTAAAACACATATAAGAATATGTAAACAAAAAAAAATAGATTTAAAAATATATACACATTTGACATCACAGGATTAACAATATATAGGCCTACACATTTGAGATTCTTTGTTAAACTACACTCTGTTAGGCAATACTCTGGCAAACGATCCTCTGTTACTTTGTTAAATATTATTCTGTTAAACAATAAATTTAACAACTTTCGACATTTTAACTGACACTACCCCCCGTCGCCCGCCCCCAAGCAACGGGCTGCAGGTTTACATGGGATGGGATAGTTAGTAAACCGGAACTTAGCATTTACTTATGACTAACGGCTCCGTATCTGACACTCGATATTGTCATGATACGTGCTGGCGAGTCCTGATTAGGTCGACTCTATGATGTCTTGATTTTAACATTAAGTATTAAACAATTATTAAAGTAAATGTTGACATGAAGATACATATATAAATACAAAGTACACGTCATATATATATATATATATATATATATATATATATATTAATTTCTATCATTTTAAATATACTTTACAATACAATTCATTCTAAATTGTATATAATGACCACCCTTTTATACATTCTTCTGGTTTTTGAAACTACATATTTATTAACTTCGATAACAAATTGATTATTACCTCACTTAGTACTCACAAGTAAATGTGTAATGTTCATGATACAACTAGATAAAGACTTCCACCACAGACAGAAGTGCTTTGAACATTCCCATAATTTGATAAAATATTATTTTATTGGAAAACTGTAATGCTTTATAACTGTCGAGAAATTAATTTGTATTTTATTTTTTTTTTATTGTTTAGATTTTTAGAAAAAAATCTAGTTTTGATAACATTTGTATTTTTTGTTTTGTTTTTTGTTTTATTGAACGCAATTTTTCCGCGATAATCAAAATTGTATTAAATATTTTTTTTATAACTTGTCTGTGTAATAATTATTATTAAAACGTGTTGTTTTTTTTTAACACTGTTACAATGATGATTCCAAAATGTGTGTACCCTTTTTTATAATCTTATTATTTGTTCCGTGAAATTGTTACGACCTATTAAAGGCTGGAAATCGATTGTTTATTTTTTTTTTACAATTCGGCCCGGGATCGATGTCAGTTGAGGACAAATGGATATTGCAGGTCATGGTGAAAGTTACATCTGCCGTGGTGCTTCCATGAACATTGCGAAATCCGATCTGGTGGATATGGGCAACATTAGTGGTCTACAGGATCTAAAGGATTTCATCCGATCCTTACAGAGACTTCACACAGAGTGAATTAACTCTGCTATGTCACTGAGAACTTACTACATACATAATCTGGTTTAAACTATTCTCTACTGTCTGAACATATACAAATAGCTGAGTAGGGTATTAGTGGAATATTATACCGCGCTTCTATCAATTAGCTCAAGTGCATGAAACCACTAGAGATGACATTTACAAAAAAGAAAAAAAAAATCGCTGTTTAAAAAGCTCATCATGTGTGCCATGAATTATTCAAACAACTGTTATAAGCTAACTTTTATAAAGGTCAACATTTCAAAACACATACAGTCGGAGTAGAGGAACAGATGTGTTTGAGTAGAGTAGAGTATAGGATAGAGCATGCCAGAGTATTGATAACAAATTTACTAGGATTTGAGAAGGCAGAAAGTTAGCAATGATGAAGTAAATTTATTGGCATACAACCTCACTTATCTCATCGGCTAGACAACATTCATTAGGCACAGCTCAGCGGAAAACGTACAAGCATTAAACAACCGTCCATGCCTCGCGAAACGTGCAGTGTTCGTCCACTTATGGGTGGAGGGGTTGTAAAAAAAAATCATATCTTTTATTGATATTATCTATATGGCAAAAACCGATCACTGGCTTTCTAAGTAAAATTCTAGTTGGTCAGCTATCTGAACCAACATCCATCTTGAATATCACCGGTCAGAACTCAAACCCAGTATTCCAAGCCACTAATGTCAAACAACTTGGAAACTGAAC
>JAGDYQ010000006.1:6094090-6108856 GCA_021962125.1 Bulinus truncatus
TATGTGGTGACGGATAGTCGTGCGGTAAACCTCGACTGTCGAATTGAATTTACTTGGTTCGATCTCCTGTGAGGACCAAGAAAATTTTTCAGGTCTTGGCTCAGGTTCTCTAGATATCTCCCATGTCCATCGCACTATCGACTATGGTGGGGATGAAAGAAGGCAACATAAAAAACGTCCAATTAGTGGTTTATAGGATCTAAGAGATTTCATCTCATCCTTCATTCAAAATTGTTATAATGCTTTAAAGTTTGTATCCTTTAAAATTTGAAAGCCTTTGGGGCACCTGTAAACGTTACACTACATAAAAGATATTGTAGGCCATAACTACTTAGACATTTTGGCAACCATTTTGAGCTATTAGAATAAACAAGCAATTTAAGTCTTTCCGTTTCGGACAAAGGACATTTTAGAGCATTTTCGTGTAAGCAGTGGCTACGGTTACGCCGGACGAAATCCGTATATTTTTCGGGTTACAGCCATAGATTTTTGCTCCACGTGTATGGGTTTTGAGAGGGAAGTAATCGTGTTGAATAACTGTTACAAAAATAAATAATGATTACGCCCCTTTGATTAGCTTTTATTATTTATATTTAAAATATAAGCAAAAACGGTAACTAAAAAAAACTCTTATATTCGGCCCTGAGAGGTTTGATCGCAAATTGAGCTTTTTATGTACACTTGGCAGGCCAAGACCTACAAAATGATATATACATTATGGGTCTAGGACGTATGGTTGCTTAGATATAGGGCGCTCCATTATTAATATAGCGTATATAGTAAAAAAACGGTACTAAATACGCCCCCTTTTTCGGCCCTCAGAGGTCAGATCGCAAAATGGACCAAGGTGTTAACTTGGCAGGCCAAGACCTACAAAATGATATATACATCATGGGTCTGAAACTTATGGTTGTTGAGATCGAGGGTGATGACGGACAGACAGACAGACAGACAGACAAAATGGGGACGATAGAGCATTTTTCTTCGAAAATGTTCCAAAAATTAAAAAAAAAAGGTCACTCCACTCAAGTGGGCAACATATAAAGAAAAGAACCAGACATTTTTCCTTGAAAGCATGTCGTAAGATGTGCGAAGCCTACCAGGATCAAGACAAATCACAGGCTTAAGTCACATGTGTTTATTTCAAGAAAACTTTAAAGGTAAGATAAACTTTTGCTGCTCGTTTATATGACAGTGCTTTATATTGTTGAGTCTCATTAATTTAGATTTTGTACAGATTAAGAAGTTGTTATTGACAACATTTCTACATATAATAATGTATTATAGTTAAATATGTAATATGCTAATATCATATACTGTATTACAAAACGTTTAAAATGTCCTGCTTTTAAATTTATATAATTAATTATACATGCAACGTTAAAGGTTTTCACACGTGAAAAAAGAGCCATGAAGTTTTATATCCCGCTATTAAGCTGCGACTACTTCAGCATGTTGGATCCTACCAAACGTCGCACTTACAAGAATGCACCTCATATGTTTTATTCAGACATTCTTTATTACATAGCCCCAGTACCACACTGACTCGAACTGCCTGTTTCCACTCCCCCGAAGAGACATCAGCCATCTCCAAGTGACAGCAGCGAGGAAGACATTGAACATACAGTTTACAATTTTACAGATGCGATTCAGGAGAGAGGTTCACACTTCTCTAACCGGAAAGATGTTATCGAACTGATCAGAGCAGAGGCGTAGCTAGGGGGACCGGGCGTACATATATCCCCGGGCGCCGAGGTTCAGGGTCGCCAAATTGTATATTTTACATATAATATTTAATGGTTTTCGAATGGGGGGCGCTAAAAAGGTATTAAAAAGGTAAAATGTCCAGGGCGCAAGTTGTCTTGCCTCCCTCGCTACGCCTCTGGATCAGAGACCTTGGTATCACCAAGTTCAATGCTTAACTTCTGACATCCAGGCTCAGCAACTGGAACTTGTGTTATGAATGCGTACAAGTCAGTGATCAGAGAAAGCGTCACCAAAGATGTTCCTATTTCTTCAGTCGACACGATGGACTGTGCTTGAGTAACAAAGTGACAGATCTATTCAAACCTGTATGTATTACATGTAACCCAAGTGTATGGAATCTATTCATATTCAGCTCATCCCGGAGCCTCAAAGCTGTGCTGCTTCACAACGGAAACAACTAGCCGTCTCCATGTGCATTTTAATGTGTAAATATATTGCTGAATACCTTGTAGTATGACGTATGTGGAGGGAAGGTCAACAGAGACTTAAAAATGCTGTCATTTCTGATGGGCCTTCAAGGTGGTTTTACGAATGTTAAGATACATTGGACTTTGAATGAACAGGGACAGTACAACGACAACATGATTTGGGAACTACATTTTGGTGATTTTTCGAGAAAGCGAATTGAAGTACACTCGCCAATCTAGAAAACCTAAGATATTGTTACAAGCTTCCCCAACTCTCTCTAGGTAGGTACTAAAGGACACTTGTGTTAGTTAGTTGAATAATAAGATTTATTCAAGTCTACAATGTACAGGTTATATTAAGTCCAGGTGAAAGCAAACTATAAAGTCCATTATGCGTACAACTAATCCAGTTGAAACGAGTCTACGTGATTTCACTAGCGATGTGCTGTTAACGAACTCGCTGCATGAACAGACCTGGGGTTCTCCACTTCTTCTGTCCGTCTTGTCCTTGGTTTATCCCTGTTTATCCCTGTCATGAATCACAGCACAGTTCCTTTTTTAGGTAGTCCCACCTACGCAGAATCATCGTTTTCCCGCCAAAATGGGGGTGAAGGTCATTGCGAGGGAGTGCAAATGCAGATGGCAAATAACACTATTTCATCACTTGTATTAAAGCGGGGGTGAACGACCGACTTAACAATGTGTAGGCGTACAGAATTCGTGACTGCATCTTTCATACCGGGGCAGGGGTGCAACCGGGGCTAAGGGGGGGGGGGGTAAAGCAGAGTTATAACAATATTCTGAATCTTTTAAAGTGAATTTCGAATGTCTAGATCTCTTTATCATACTAGTTTTTTTAGACTGCATAAACGAAACAATATATATTACCTTGTTATGTCACAATAAATACAACATTTTTCAGGGCTGTGGTCATAAAAACAAAGTTTGTGCTGAATGTTGTCATTTTTCGATAGTTTTAGACATAAGCAACAAACATTGAGTTAAAAGTGTAATCTACATAAATATTTTCTGTATCACGTCTGTAGGCTGTAAATGAGAAGTATATTGTTTCCTGTTTGAAAAATAATGGCTTCGTCTCTGCGTCTCGATAAACGTTTTTCCACCAACAAAACTAATTCTCATAATATAACTTAAATTGGCCCATTTAATTAAATTGACCCATTTAATTAATTGACCCATTTAATTAAATTGACCCATTTAATTAAATTGACCCATTTAATTAAATTGACTCATGTAATTAAATTGAACTATTCATGATAACATCACAGGTGATACTATAGTACATACTTTTGCAAAGGTTTTGCAGTTTGCAGCTAATACAAATAAATGCATGTAAACAGAATACGTAAGGCAAATTCTTACTTTAAAGTGGCAATGTATTCTTGTATATCAGATCTAGAGCAGCTAGAGAAGAACCATCGATTTTTGTCTGTAGGTCTAGGGGCAGCTGCCATAATGTTAGTTGACGCTGGTCCACCGTGTTCGGAGCCAAGTCTTATAGAAGTGAAGTACCACATAGTTTAGGAAGTAGAAAACATTGTTTAAAAATATCCTTTAAGTACGCTTTGTTTGGCCCGCAAATAAATCTTCGTTTGACTTTAAAAAAAACACAGTCAGCAACACTTTAACTACATAAATTGTATAAATAGGTTAATTTATTTGTGTTTACATATTTCAGATTATTAAGTTTTTGACCTCTATATCTGACTCTACATCTGACCTCTTCATGTTTCTGTGAATTTTATAATATTGAGACAATGAATGTAAGCAAAGCAAAAGTTATAAATTGCGATTGGAAAAAATGGAAGGGGGGGGGGAGGGGAATATTCCGTGCATGATACAAATTGCTTATGTTATACCTTACAAAACTGATCGTAAAAAGATACAATTAATAACAGTTTAATTCTTTTAAGAATGAAGAAAAATTTAATAAAATGAATAAATAATTTTGAAGGATGCATCATTAAACATGGCGATTTATATTATAAACCATACAATTAAATTAACATTTATTTCTATATACACAAAGTACCATAGTCTCTCAGATACGTGTATCACTGTATACACTAAGTATTATAGTCTCTCAGATACATGTATCACTGTATACACTAAGTATTATAGTCTCTCAGATACATGTATCACTTTATACACTAAGTATTATAGTCTCTCAGATACATGTATCACTATATATAAAAAGTGTTATAGTCTCTCAGATACATGTATCACTTATACAGTGATATATCGACATACGAATGTACTGACACGCGAGATTTTTTTTTATATTTGAAACGTTACAGAATGAATTAAGTTCTAGTCTCGAGGTATCACTATATACACATTCTATCCCTGTCTCTATGTTAAATTTATCCATATAAACAAATTGTATCCGACTCTATCAGATACTATTCTAATATTAGTTGAACTTGATGTGTTAAAATATGAGGAAATCTGAAACACTAAGACTTTAATAGTTTCTTTAAATATATGTTCTATTAATTTAGGAGAGAAAGTTTGTTTACTCGTTGTTAGGATGTTTATGTATGAACTGGTTTATAATGAGAAACTCAATTCATGTCCATGGTTCATATAATTTATTGACGACACAATAAAATATAAACAGAATAAATCCAATATAATTAACAATGACTGATCTTCTCCTCCACTCAATGAATAAATACTTGTTGACAATAAACTCAACTGATTAACTAAAACTTCTGAACTGACTTCTGAACTGTACTCGAATACTCTCTCTCTCTGTACTCAACTGAACTGAACTTCCGAACACAGCTGACTTGACTTACTAACTGACTTCTCAACTAAACATCGTCTTTATATAATTAACTTACATCATCCTCGAACATTCTACGTCTCTCTCTCTCTCTCTCTCTCTCTCTCTCTCACTCTCTCTCTCAGACAATGCTCTTTACAATAAACATCTTATTTATATTCTCTAACTATCTAGAATCTTGACCCCGTGACCTAATGTTGACCTGGTTGGCCAAGCTTCAAACATACACACACACCTGTGTGCGTTGTACCACAACTATACCATGACACTAGGAGAGAATGTTTGTTTACTCATTATTAAATTTACTAGCAGAGAATGATTGTTTACTCGTTGTTAACTTTACTAGAAGAGAATGTTTGTTTACTCATTGTTAACTTTACTAGAAGAGAATATCTGTTTACTCATTGTTAAATTTACTAGGAGAGAATGTCTGTTTACTCATTGTTAACTTTACTAGAAGAGAATGTTTGTTTACTCATTGTTAAATTTACTAGAAGAGAATGTTTGTTTACTCAGTGTTAAATTTACTAGGAGATAATGTTTGTTTACTCAGTGTTAAATTTACTAGGAGAGAATGTTTGTTTACTCAGTGTTAAATTTACTAGGAGAGAATGTTTGTTTACTCAGTGTTAAATTTACTAGGAGATAATGTTTGTTTACTCGTTGTAAAATTTACTAGGAGATAATGTGTGTTTACTACTCGACGACTCTCATAATCTCCATACAATGTCATGTATATTTCAAAATTTAAAATAAAAATTAGAAACTTTAAAAGTCTATAAATAAGTCCAACATACATATGTCCTATTTCATGGGCAGTTGTTAATACTGTTGAATACGTTCCGTCAAACTCTACAACACCTGTAGCAATCTTGGGATCACAGATTTTACCTAAATGGGCGTAACCTGAAAGTAAACCATAGGCCTGCGAGATACAATAGGCATGTAAGATAACATAGGTCTGCAAGATACAATAAGCCTGCAAGATACAATAGTCCTGCAAGATACAATAGGCATGTAAGTTAACATAGAACTGCAAGATACAATAGGCCTGCAATATAACATAGGCCTACAAGCTAACATTGGCCTGCAAGATACAATAGGTATGCAAGATAACATAGGCCTACAAGCTAACATTGGCCTGCAAGATACAATAGGTATGCAAGATAACATAGGCCTGCAGGATAACGTAGGCTTCCAAGATACAATAGTCATGTAATATACATTAGGCCTGCAAGATAACATAGTTCAGCAAGTAGTAAGTAGCGTATATAGAAAAATTGCAGTAATTTTTGTTTTAATTCTTACACTTTTACATTTCTCTTGTAATTGTCTTAAAAATACTAAACAAAATATTTATTTCAGTTTACATCAAGTAATAATCAAATTATATACAAATGTAGCTGATTACTTCGTTGATAATGTAAGTAATAACCGATAGAAGATGTACGTAAAAATTAATAAACAAATATAGTTTGGGCGCTTTATGAAAAAAAAAACCAGCCCCTAACCAGCACGTATCGATATAAAATTAATGTTGAATTTATCAATACTACCAGCTTAAAATGGCCGGGGAAACAGAGAAAACTAAAAAAAAAAAAAACATAACACAAATAAAGTATTTATAAACATTTAAGATGACCATGGGGGTAAAATAGTCAAATGTATGATTACTGTGATAGAGTGGTTTATTTCATGATGAAATGATTAACTGAAAATGTTAAGGTAATTTATATTCAAAAGTTCTAGCTTAATGATCTATGCAATATTGTTTTTTTATAATTTAACAGCAAAAATTATTAGAGCTAAACATTGAAAGTGTACTATTTACGTATATAGTTGTACCTGCTGTCGAAGAACCCATATTTCCATGTAAGTCGAGGCTGAAAGAAAAAAATATTTTTTTTTCTTTTAATAATTATAATAACAAAAACAACGACAAAAACACAGATGAAGTACAACAGAAAATCGACTTTTGTGAACTGCAGAAGTTTGATTGATTGACAATTGAAAAAATGAAAATAGATATGAACACGTGATGACCTTAATGTCCATGAAATGGACACATTGACTCAACTTCTTTAATAGTAAAGATACTTGATAAAAACATTATACATATATATATATATATATATATATATATATATATATACATATATATATATATTATATTCTTATATGTTTTACTTCAAGAACCTCTGTATTTTAAAGAATAATTACATTATATTATACTTTGATACAACATATACCAATACAGAGTTTCTGTAATAAGACGTATTTCTAATTAAAGTAGACAGGTTTGCAGTTTGATTAATATATTAACACAATCCCAATCACAGTACATTGAAATTAAAATGATTATTTTAAGGAATTACATTTACAGTTTGTTCAAAGTGTTTTTTTTTCAGACAGCAGGTTATAAATATTGAATAAAAGACCATACTTATGTACAGTAACTACCTTGGAAATAAATACAGAATTTATGTTCAAAAAGCTTCAAAAGACACTGTCCAAACTGGGCTACTTATAAATACAGACATATAGAAGTCAATGCCGTACTACTTAGATAAAGCCAGGCACCAATCATCCTTGGCGATGAGCATTTAAGAACATTGTTTGTGACACAGGCAGAGTTAGAATATGCAATATAAGACATACCTCATTCGTCATGAAGGCTGTATGGAAAACATCGTTCCTCTCAAACAAATATAAACTCCGTATTTTCAACAGTAACGTCACATCGTTAAAGTTATACGGTGCAGAAACATGGAGAGTCACCAACTCATTAACCAATAGACTTCAAACGTTCCTAAATGGCTGCCTCAAGAATATACTGAAGAAAAAGCGACTAGATAAATTAAAGAACGAAGATCTCTGGCATCTGGCAAACCAAAATTCCATGGACCTAAAAGTGTTCAGAAGAAAATAGAGATGGATCGGCCACTCACTAAGGAAGCCTTCAGAAGACATCTTGAAAAGCGTTCAAAAGTGGAACGACCAAGGTCAGAGAAAGGTCCGCCCAAAGACCACTTGGAGAAAGTCTTGCAAGCAGGAGATAAAAAAGCTGCAAAAAGACAAAGGGGTGGGAGGAATTTTAAAAAAAGGCTTCCAAAAATAGAGTGCACCGGAAACTGGTTGCAGAGGCTCATTGCTCTTCAAGAATTAAGTCAAGAAATGTTACTTTGAACCAAGTCAATTATAAAAGGACTGTTAATATTTTATTGAATTTTTTTTAATAAACACAACTTACATTAATAAATTATTAAAAAGTTTAGAATGAAAACAATGTATAAAAACATTTTTAAATTTAGGCTTTTTGAATTTTTTAAATATTATTTATTTTATTTTATATAAACATATTAAGAATTTATATCGATTTTAAAATGGGGATCATGAGCACCACATTAATTATTGACTGAAAAATTTATGAAGTTAACATTTAATTTAAAAAAAAATTAAACTTTCTATCGTTTTAATAATTTTTCGAACGTTTGCACCTGTGATTTGCTTCTTATTTTTTTTACATGATATATTCAAAGTGAAGTAATGTTATTCTGCTAAATTCTGTTAATTCATTGACTCGAAATTATCAAACCATTTATTGTCTGATAATGTTTACAAGCATGTCAAGTTTAAACTTTTTTGCACTCATAGAAAATCCCCATAACTGAGTGACAAGATTTGAGTAAACATAAAACCCATCAACCCATCAACAGAAAGTGAAACTAATAAAAAGCTTTTACAAAAACTGGAATATATTTTTAGATTGACAAATGCTCTATTGTCCCCGTTTTGTCTGTCCGTCATCACCCTAGATCTCAACAACCATAAGTCCTAGATCCATGATGTATATATATCATTTTGTAGGTCTTGGCCTGCCAAGAAATGACTTTTTTCCATTTCGCGATCTGACCTCTCAGGGCCGTAAAAAGGGCCTTAGTACCGTTTTTTACTATATAAGCTATATTAATAAAGGAGCGCTATATCTCAGCAACTATAAGTCCTAGACCCATGATGTATATATCATTTTGTAGGTCTTGGCCTGCCATGTGTACATCAAAAGTTCATTTTGCGATAGGATCTCTGAGGGCCCCGTTTTGTCTGTCTGTCTGTCCGTCTGTCCGTCATCACCTAGATCTCAACAACCATAAGTCCTAGACCCATGATGTATATATCATTTTGTAGGTCTTGGCCTGCCAAGAAATGACTTTTTTCCATTTCGCGATCTGACCTCTCAGGGCCGTAAAAAGGGCCTTAGTACCGTTTTTTACTATATAAGCTATATTAATAAAGGAGCGCTATATCTCAGCAACTATAAGTCCTAGACCCATGATGTATATATCATTTTGTAGGTCTTGGCCTGCCATGTGTACATCAAAAGTTCATTTTGCGATAGGACCTCTGAGGTCCGGGCTTCAGGGCTCCTAAGGGGCTTATATATTATATATACACCTTGTACGGTTAAGAAACTCATCAAATGAAATAGTAAGCTTGTGTTCTGAGTTTAATTGAAAGTATCAGAGCTATGCAACAATTGACGGAGTTTTCGGACGATTAAATGACTATAATTTAGAATGTTTTCAATTATGCGTCCTATTTCAGTAACCACAAACCACTTGTAGTTAGATTTAAGAGACAATAATTTTTTTTCAAATATAAAGAAACGTCTCTATAATTTTTTTTTACAAATATATGCATTACACAATTGAATTTATAAACATTTCCAAAATTTACAAATATTTAATGAAAGCTAACAAACGTACTGATACATAACACGAAAATGCGCTAACACGTCCTGTGTCCAGAATGGAACAGGCTTAATTGCTTGTTTTTTAATTTAATGTGGGTATTTATTGTATATTTTTATAATCTTGAAGTTATGAGAACCTCAAATCAGCAATAACCTTTAATTTATTTTCATTAATGACATATTTTTGTTAAATATTTTAAATTTAATATGTGTCTAAGTTAAGAGAATATAGATTTTACAGTTCAAATAAGAATTCTTGTTTGTTTTGCAATAGACAAACTAGTCCTCGCATGATATGTAGTTGAGTCTGTTTGAAAAACACAATGCGGCTAAATTAAGTTTTGCTCACCCAGTCCATAAGATTGCGAAGTCATAGCTGAACTTGTTGTATGAGTTCCGTGTTTCTAACCATTTGTCGAACTGATTAAGTGCATTATCTGCATAGACAACATTCGCTTTTCCATTTAGTAATAATGTCGACGGAACAACACTGGTGTCCTGGTGACACAATGAATAGTTTGTATAATGAGAAACACCTATGAGACCAAACGTATGGTTCAACTTGAATACATCTATTGCGTCTCTAATGACCAACTCACCAAAATTTCTAGCGCTCGGAGCTTCAACTCGAGTTGGAAATTCTCGGAGCTGAACGAATTAAACAAAGTGTTTACCTGTGAGGAACAGAAAACAATGTGTTATATTAAGGATATATTTTTCGACTTATAGTTCTAATGTAGATACTGTATATTTAATAGAGGCACGTGTCTGTTTTTTTTACAAATCCTAGGCCTAATTGAATTAAAATGTGTATCGATAGTTATGTACAAATATAAATCTTTTTTGGCTTCAATTTTTGAAGCACGTTTTCACAATTAATAATATGTAATTTGGCAATAACGTGTACGTTGTTTAATTGGGAAACTCCAAAACACCTTACGAAAAATAATTCTAAACCAATAATGTTGGTAATAGTAATATGTAGCTATATATGAATTTTTGTCAACAAATATGAATGCCTATACTTTCTTGTATGTAAAGAAATACAGGACGCTCTATCAGTTTGTCCATCTCTGTGTGTGTGTATATAGATAACTAAAAATCTATCTATATTGCTATCTATCTATAATATATATCTATACATCAATGTATTTATCAACCTATCAATCTTTCTTTCTTGCTGTCTATCTGACTGTATGTCTGTATATCTAAATTCATTCCTTGTTATCTAATATTTTAGCTATCTTGCTATATGTCTTTCATTCTATCTATCAATCAACATATCCATCTATTCGTCGGTATGTTTAACAAAATATCTATCTTACGGTTCAAGATGAGATATAAAATATATACCTTACGGTTCAAGATGAGATATAAGTAAGTTAAACATATTATTATTTGCAATACCTCAGATAAAACATATTTGATATCTTTCTTCAGTTCATTGATGGCCTGTCCTCTCTTAACTGACGCTGCTTCTGTACCTTGTATACTTTGTACATAGCTAAGAGAAAATGAAAATAGTCAATCATTTCTTTTTTGAAGTTATTAAAAAGAATTGAAGTTTAGGATATTAGATCCTATAAACCAGGGCTGGTGTGTCGGCAAGACTCTGGAACAACTAGAACAATCGTGTCGTTATCCTGTCAGCCGTAGACACCGACATAGTTGTTACAAGAGTAACAATGGAAGACATCTGCCATTGGACAACCATTGAATGTGAAAAAGAAAAAGAAAAACAGAACAAAACACACTCCATAACACTATCAATGAAAATATAAATTAACATCATAATTGAACAAAGTGTAATGAAACAGCAGGTGTTTAAAAAGAATAATAGGGACAATTCTAAATATGTTTTCAAGTTTCTTCTTCCTTTCAATGTTAACTGTACACACTGTCATGACATCCGCCAGCTAGACAATGATCTTAGACAATTATACACAACTAGTCCTTCCAACAAAACAGTTCTCTCTCTCTGACAATCATAGAAAATTGATCTTCGAAAACAACACTTTAATCTTGAATATCATAGACTAATAGGGCATCAAACGAAATACTTCCCTCTCTTGGAAAGCTATTCATCCGAAAATACCATTTATCAATCTGACATTCATAGACATCTAGAGCTTACAGAACAAAAAAAAAATATCTAATTTCTTTTTCTAACCCATGACCTCTGTCGAATGCTCAAGCTGCTACTAATTCTACAAGTCTGATTTGTACAATTGCACTCTTAATACGAATACAAAAGAAACAAGCAATTAAGCCTGTTCCATTCTGGACACAGGACGTGTTAGCGCATTTTCGTGTTATGTATCAGTACGTTTGTTAGCTTTCAGTAAATATTTGTAAATTTTGGAAATGTTTATAAATTCAATTGTGTAATGCATATATTTGTAAAAAAAAATTATAGAGACGTTTCTTTATATTTGAAAAAAAATTATTGTCTCTTAAATCTAACTACAAGTGGTTTGTGGTTACTGAAATAGGACGCATAATTGAAAACATTCTAAATTATAGTCATTTAATCGTCCGAAAACTCCGTCAATTGTTGCATAGCTCTGATACTTTCAATTAAACTCAGAACACAAGCTTACTATTTCATTTGATGAGTTTCTTAACCGTACAAGGTGTATATATAATATATAAGCCCCTTAGGAGCCCTGAAGCCCGGACCTCAGAGGTCCTATCGCAAAATGAACTTTTGATGTACACATGGCAGGCCAAGACCTACAAAATGATATATACATCATGGGTCTAGGACTTATAGTTGCTGAAATATAGCGCTCCTTTATTAATATAGCTTATTTAGTAAAAAACGGTACTAAGGCCCTTTTTACGGCCCTGAGAGGTCAGATCGCGAAATGGAAAAAAGTCATTTCTTGGCAGGCCAAGACCTACAAAATGATATATACATCATGGGTCTAGGACTTATGGTTGTTGAGATCTAGGTGATGACGGACAGACAGACAGACAAAACGGGGCCCTCAGAGATCCTATCGCAAAATGAACTTTTGATGTACACATGGCAGGCCAAGACCTACAAAATGATATATACATCATGGGTCTAGGACTTATAGTTGCTGAGATATAGCGCTCCTTTATTAATATAGCTTATATAGTAAAAAACGGTACTAAGGACCCTTTTACGGCCCTGAGAGGTCAGATCGCGAAATGGAAAAAAGTCATTTCTTGGCAGGCCAAGACCTACAACATGATATATACATCATGGGTCTAGGACTTATGGTTGTTGAGATCTAGGGTGATGACGGACAGACAAAACGGGGACAATTACTAAAATAATGAGAAACAATCTTACTCTACAGTTTGATTCGTAAAAAAAAGGAATGACGAAATATTAGTTAGCATTCTGTCACTTTTGTTTTACCTTCCGTGGTTTTAAAAAAAAGTTTAATAATGAGAGAATTATACGATCGATTAAATATTATGTTTGAATATAACTGGTGTGATATATTTGAAAGATAAGTATATAAAAAATACACCGAGTAATTTATTGCAATTTTGTGTCCCAATTTCAAGTCAATTGATGAGGAACTTTTGAAGTGATGAAGTCAGGACAGACATCCTTTTTGCATTTTTACTTAAATAGACAGTGTTAGTGTTATAGACCAGTGCTTCTCAAACTGTTTGAAGTCACGCCCCCCCCTTAGAACGCCAATCAATATGTCACGGCCCCCCTTAGAACGCCAATCAATAATTTGCGGCCCCCCTATTTTTTTTTTTTTTGGTTTAGATTGCTTAAATTTATAATTTTAAACTTCTATATGCAAACTTTTACTGGTCAATACATGCTTTTTCTAATGTTAACAATGAAAGAGTGAAAGGATGTAGCATATAAAATAAACTAGATTTTATTTTAAACATAAATTAGTACTATTTACATACAATACATTAGGTTAATAATATTTTATATGTCACATTTTTCGCAATACTACGGCCCACCTCCGGATAGTCCAAGGCCCCCTAGGGGGCCGCTGCCCACCACTTTGAGAAGCACTGTTATAGACTGTGACGTGTAGAATTCACCTTCTCCCCCACCAACCCCAGTTCACCACAGGGTCAAGGTTCCAGCCGCTATATTGTATAGATTCGTTTCATCGACGGCGCCTTCCCCCCCCCCCCCAATCGTTTCACTGACATTCTCGTCCCCCCCCCCCCCAATCGTTTCGGTGACAGACATCTTCCCCCCCCCCAAACGTTACACCAACGTATTCGCCCCTCCCTACCCTATAAAAGAAGTGAATAGCAGTAGTTGAGTGAGTAAGGTGCTGACAGTCATAAGACTTAGTTGGGTGTTGACATTTCTAAGAGTTAGTTGTATACGTGTAGTGTATTCGCTAAGTAAATGATATTTGTTTAAATAAAGACATTAGACAAAGGACTTATATTATACCTATTCATCTATGTGTTAGAAGCCATTAAAGTTTTGATCTTTTTGTTCATATACCAAGTGTTGGTGTTTATATATATATATTAGAGAATTGTGTACGTAACATAGACATTAATTTAGAATATTCCAGAGACAAATGATTTACTTACTTTAGAACAGTTTCATCATCAACAACAAAGTATCCTTCAGCAGCATACCTTTGACCTTAAGTAAATACACACACACACACATATATATATATATATATATATATATATATATATATATATATACAGGGTGGGCCAAAATAATGAGAACATTGAATAGAAATAACATCATGGTATCAGTTGGTGTTTCTCTAATGGGGAAAACTGATATTGTGTTCGTTGAACCAGGTGCCAAAGTAAACGAGTGAATACTATTGTGAACATGTTGAGAGAAGGTTTGTTGCCTGTAATTCAAGCGGAAATGTGTTCGGGTCAAAAACTGGACATTACAGCAAGACCAGAAATACTATCAAATTTCTTCGTAAGGAGAATGTTAACTTCATTGAGCCAGAAATGTGGTCACCGAACAGTCTTGATTTAAACCCAGTGGATTATGCCATATGGGGTGCTTTGCAAGAAAAAGTCTATCTTCG
>JAGDYQ010000006.1:6109356-6416856 GCA_021962125.1 Bulinus truncatus
TGTAACTGGCCTGCGCTTAGGGAACTAGAGTAGATTTTGTAGACAGACAATCCCTTTGACGTTGTAAGATAAGAAGAAATATCAGTAGTGTGATAATGCAAATAATGGTTGACAAGGTGACAGACGACTTAGGTCAAGGTAATCAGAAACAATAGAGTAGTAAACAGCAAAGGAGTAGTTTCTTGAAGTAGACCAGGAGGCGACGACGGGGGGATGAGTACCATGACGACCAGGGGGCGCTCCTTTTGGTGAGAACTATTATGAAGGAGACTGTGGCGTAATTAGGGAAATTAAGGTGGGGGACTTTAGAGTATAAATACGACTAGATTCAGGGACATTAGTTAGCGACCGGAGTTACGAGAATAGTTTTAGTCTACTACTGTGTAATCATGTTGAAGAATGTAGTGCCAGGAAAAAAAAAACATGTTGACATGCAACGACGGTTCGGGGGGAAATTATCTAAAGTAGAGCCATGCTACAAAAAACTGCGTTTTTAACCGAAACTAAGTTACCGGAAATTAGTGGACGATGTGAAAAAGGCTAAGACGACCATTAAGAAACCACGGGACCATTGGCTGGTGAAACACTATGATGTCATGATGGTGGGAAAAAAAGAGTAAGTTGATCTACCCTGTTAAAGAAGGTGTGAGTGCGATCAGTTTGTTGTCGTGGACGCCGAGTTATTTGACGTACTTCATAATGCCCATTTGGCTATTGGTCATGGAGGACGGGACAGAATGTTGAAAGAACTATCTCCCAGATACAAAGGAACATTACACGTCATGATATTGAACTGTATGTTAACCTTTAACCCCAAGAAAAAACAAAAAAGCGTCAAAAAAGGTACTGTAGTCGTAAGCCAATGGTTTTTTCAGAATTTAACTCCTGTATCAGTCGATCTCATCAAGACTTTCAATCCCATCCTGGATGGGGAGTAATGGTGTATCAAGATCGTCTCACCAAGTTCGGGTTCTCCGGGCCCTGAAGACAAAGAGAAAAAGTTGCATTCCAGCTCGTAGAGGAAGAACGGGAAAAAATACAGAGCATACAAACAACACAACAGCAGATAGACAGAGATGAAGAATGCAAGAGATAGCCCTTTCCTTGGTGAAGGCATGCATGAGGGTGAAACAAAAGATAGTAACCAATGCAGTGGTACAGCTGGTTATTGAAGAGACCTCCCATTCCGTGGTTATTGAAGAGACGTCCCATTCCATGGTTACTGAAGACCCTTCCTTCCACTGCCTTTACGTTTGCTTAAAGGAAACCAGCGGTGCTCATACATGTCGAAGGTAGCCGAAATGCATGTTATCTGTGGGCATTCCCTAAAGACGATGACGACAACGAAGTAGAGGTTATGGTGTTAGCATTGTGTGCACTGTTTGTTTCAATATTGAGAAAGCTATAAAAATAAAATGGAATCGAAATGGAACCTTGAAATGCTAGGCGAAAAAAGAAAAGGGATCGGACAAAAAATTTCCTCCTGCGCGGGAGCCACTGTGCGGAGGTTCCGATTCCCGATGTTGACAAAGGGCGGGGAGACTCACGAAATCTGCAGCGCCAATGGCAGTGTTATGAGCATGACAGAAGATGGCTTTTACCGCCTTTGGAACGACTTACGGAATCTCTTGAAGCAGCCAAGATGCCAGATCAGAATTGCCCGTATGTCGCAAGATTTAATAAAGCGGGAAGACAGTTCCTGATCTTGAAATAGCTCGATCTGCTGCTACTTTCAGTCTACAGGAAGCGGCCAAGGATTCGTCATTGTTGTAAATGCAAGATGAAATGCCAAATCCGTGAGGTGTGCCCTTTATGAAAAAAGAAAATTAAAATGAATTTAAAAATGCCATTTTAGTCTTCTCCCTGCTGCAACAAGTATATCATTCCAGTTGTACTCTCATTGTTTTCACCAGAAACAACATCTTTCATTATTTTATCAATTCTTCACAAATTCTATGAAATATGGAATTACATGACAGATCAAAGACACCAAAATAATGAAGTGTTTTGTCAGAAAGAAGCAAAAGTCCAGCACATCCAAGTGTGAACTTTTTGTCTTACCTGCTGAAGTAAATACCTAAATCTGTTGTCGTTGTTTCGTTTCTTACGGTACGAATCATCATATGCTTTATTTAGTCATATCATTCCATTAAAATACGTTTTTGTTCAATAAAGGCTTTGTTGTTCCTTTCTGATATTTTGCCAGATAAAACGACAACTAGTCATTTTATAGCAATGCCTAAGGCATTGTATAGAATGCCCAGAAAAAAGTATGCGCAATTTAGAAGTTTTATACTTTGCCAAAACGACACTTATACAATGCCTAGGCATTGTATAGAATGCCTAGGTAAGTAGCACAAATGCCAGGTAAAAATTCTGTATACTGCTCAAAATCACCAGGCATTCTTTATAATGCCTAGGCATTCTATAGAATGCCAGTTTATATATATATATATATATATAACGAAGAATGGAAGCGTGGGGAAATAACCCTTTTATTATGAATTTAAAAATTTTAAAAACATTCTACAATATTACCAAAAAAAAACTAAATTCACAATTTTGACTGATATAAAATGCAATCTTTTTATACACATGGCTGTTTTGATGATATAGATACACTATGCAATATGTCTGGGGCACAATAGGCACTATGTCTAGGCTAGGGCACATAAATCTAAAGGGGCCCAAAACGAAGGTCTAAAAATGACATTTCAGTTAGGACCTCACCATAATTATTATCTGTTGTGGGGCATCGAATCCTTTTAGATACAAAAGACAACCCTGGTCGTACACTTTCAATTATGTTTGTGTCACCATAGTTATCTGGTAACAATAAATATTTTACAACGCCAACAAGCAATGTGCTGCTAGCGACCACTGGTATCACTCGACCAATGTTACAAACATGTTTATATTTAGCCTGCCATATTAAAATGTTAATATCTTATAAGTTTATGCTTACCACATGAACGTATTATATGTTTGCTTCAACCCAGCCAGTAGACTGTCCAAAATATACACACATAGAGAAATAGCTCCACTAAAAACCTCTTTAAATTTTACAGAGTGATCTGTATGTATTCAGCTGTAGATTGCTTGATTTTAATATCACGTTTTATTATCGCAGTTTGTTTTTTAAATTAAACCGCTTCTATTAATTTAAATAAGTATAACAATCTAATGAATTAAAGAGAAAGATGTTTACATTTAACTCTATCAAGCCATTAGAAAGAATAGATTTCTTAACTTGACCGTCTTGGTTACCAGCTGTGCGTCCCTGGTAACTCTAGTATGCCCAATAGTTTCTTGTGTACTTCACGCTACGGATCCGGGCAGATTTTTTTCCCTTTCTTTTCTACTTTTTTTATTATTACACTTTCGTTTATCGATTTCTTTAAGAGCTATAAGATATGGCAGTTGGTGGCCTATCTGTGGCTGCCGTTCAGTCCCCAATATTTAGGACACAGCTGTATATCTGAACCCTAGAAGGTTAAGCTTTGTATAAGGGGTTACACTCCAGGTAAATCGATCCCTTCTTTTAATAGAGTTCAATAAAAGGTTGATAAATTTTGATCAGTGAAATTTTTCAATGCACAGTGGATCAAGCACTGATTTAGTATGAATGAAGTGTACACGTCCGATGTGACTTGTTTTTTACAACTAAGAAAGTTTGTGACAATACATCATAAATAAATAGGGTCATATGAACAATAAGGCTGGTAAGGTTATAATCTTAGGTACTGAAATCTGATTATAAGAATTCTCTGTGATTTTTTCACCACTAATATCAGACGACAGTACGGTGAAAAATCTGGATAACTCTTATCATCGTTTGGAAACAGTCATGTTAATTATTATGTATCTTGTGAAGATACATAAAACATTTCACAAATGATAACGTCATTATATTTCTCAAAAGTTGGACCATATTTTTTGGGGTAAAAAAAAAGCCTTAAGTATACGTGAAACATACTGTGGCTCCGATCAAAACAAATGTAATCAATGTACGAGTGTAGCCATCTCATTATCACTCTCTCTCTCTCTCTCTCTCTCTCTCTCTCTCTCTCTCTCTCTCTCTCTCTCTCTCTCTCTCTCTCCCCTCTCTCTCCCCCCTCTCTCTTTCTCTCTTTCTCTCTCTCTCTCTATTTCTTCCTCTCTCTCCCTCCCACTCTTTCACTACCTTCCTCTCTCTCTTTCTATCCCTCTTTCTCTCTCCTCTAATCCTCAATAAATTAATGTATACAAATACTGTTAAACTGTATTCAGTGCACCCAGGGATGGTGTTGTTACTTTTGGGGCCCCGTTGTAGATCCAGTTGGGAGGGGTTCATTCAGTGATTCTCAAAATTATATAGTTTTAATGACTAATGGTGCGACGTGCGCTGCATGGGGCCCTCTTTATGTATGTGGGGTAGAGGGCGGGAGCCCCCTTTATGTATCTGGGGTAGATGGCGGAGTGTTATTTCCTTGCCCTGTCTGCCGACCAAGGTCTATGTTCAGTGCTATTAACTCCTGGAAGACACGTTATATTAAAACATAGCATTTCATTCTCCAGTACAGACTAAAGATTAACACTAGACTTGTGACATTCATTAATCAGTGTAAGTCATTCACTTTTTTTTTTGTAAAGTTTTTCTATTTTACACCCGATGGCATTAATAAAAATCAAAAGTTATCACATGATATTGCATTTTTTAAAGAAACAAGACTGAAATAGTCCCAGTAAATGAAGTCATAATAAATGTATGTAAATTTATTGGTACCACATGGTACTTTTGGTTTCCGTATAACTAGACAGTAGATCAATAAATAAGAGAACGTCATAAATGTTTATTGTTTTTGTTTTATAATTTGTTCAGAACATTGTCTTCAGCTTCAATATCGCGTTCGAGTTTATATATGTCAGGGCTAAGCAAACCTCAAATCGAAGAGGGTCGGGTTTCGTGTTTTTTTTTAAATAGTAACAGACACTCGAAAGATTTAGTTCCGGTTGGGGGGGGGGGTACTTTTGTATCATAAGGATAAATGGAGCCGTTCACTGGGGACTAATTAAATATCGGGTATTCAAATACGCTAAGAATAGATCGCAATATATACATGTATACAAAATTTAGTCATGATTTGCTAACAGGATTTGATCTGTTTCCAAGAGAACCTATTTAAAACAAGGGGATTTAAGAAAACATAATAAATGAATTCATTGATGTAATAGACTGGAAGGTTTTGAAACAATTTTCTTTTTGTAATGGATAAATATTATTGAACTAGCATCGACTCAACCCCCTGAATTAAGTCATTTAGATAAACTCACATTTGTACATCGATATACTCTGAAAAATGGAAATGAAGTTAAATATATTTCTATTTAGCATCATAATGGAATTATGTATGGTATTGCTAGTACTCTTGAACTGTATGAAATCGATATAACAAGTGGCAGGTTCACACCAGTACGACAAAGACAGTCATATGAGTGGCATTTATTCTTGTATGCAGGCTAGATTCAAAGAGATTAATAAATCAATTAGCAAAATATTATACATGCACCGCCCGCAACAAAATATAAGTTTATCAGCTTCCTTAGAGAGTTGTTAACAGTATTAAATGATTTTGGTAATATACAGTCAGTTTCGAATTTTTAACACACAAAAAAAGATGGTACAAAAAAAGATGGTAAACTCTTATAAAGACACATAGAGGCCTACATGAGAAAATAAAACTCATTAGTCCGACAAATGTATAAGAGACAATGCAGTCTGCTTGAAGTGATGCTAAAGACTTTCAATCGTTAGGTATAACTATAGATATATATCTATAGGTATAACTATATTATGTTAGCAAGCATCTGTTAACTACAACTGTTAATTTTATTCACAATAACAAATTTAAAACATAGGATACTTTTAAAAAAGCGTTGTTGCGTGTGATATGGAAACTTATTTTTTTTAGCTGGGTATTCAGTTGTACACTGTCATGAAACTATACAAATGCTTCATAATGTACTTTCATGATACCCGCAGATTTTCAAAACATTGGTAAGCAATGCAAAACATCTCACATATTAGAGAAACTACTCAATGAAAACGAATTAAAAAGCTATAGACACAATTAATCCCCCCCCCCTTTTTTTAAATTGAATTGCTAGAGATAATATCCGTTCCTCACTAGCTTGAAGTTATCTCACTGAGACCAGCTAAATATTAAAATTGATAAATATTGTGCGAAAAGTCCTCACTTTCGTCATAAAAGGTTACTGCGAAGTAAGGAAGTAGTGGTTGATTCTTCGAAGACGAAGTGAGCAATTAGTTGGGTTTTTTTTTAATGCTATCATCCCTTGATTGGCAATAAATTTATGTGAAAAATGATATTTAAAATTAGACTTACCTACGCAACAAGTCGGGATACTGAAACCGTCTCGTTAGGCTATATTGTTTTGATTTTGTTTAAATCATAGAAAAGTAAAACAAAATATAAAAAAAAATTATTTTATTTTTTCATTGGAACTTTTCTTATTCAGACTTTTGTGTGGGTGGGGCATAATGCCTATTGTAACTATAAGATAAGACGGATACGTTAAAAGATAAGTTATGAGATAAGTTAATAAATTTAAAACTTTCGGTCATTGGATGCCACAAAAACTCAACAAGGAGCCGCATCATGTTAACTTTAATATCAGCAGCTGGCGATGTGTGTGTACATGTACAATATCAATTCATACTGCAACGGCTGAGAATGTTTGTTTTTTTTATTGCTTTACTTAGTAAAATAAACGTGTCAATACTATTGGACTGATACATTCTTTAAATAACTAGAAAAATATCAAGTCTTATAAGAGACATCTTATTTTAAAGATATGTTGTATAGTTTCGCAAGATGCATCCAGTATTGGGACACATCAGTTAAATAAGTTCAGTTGATATTATACTCTCTAAATACCTCTCTCTCTCTCTCTCTCTCTCTCTCTCTCTCTCTCTCTCTCTCTCTCTCTCTCCACGCACCATCTATCTGTTGATATCGCCATGGTCTTATACTGATTTCTGTTTTCTCTCTCTCTCTCTCTCTACGCGCGCGTGTGTGGTTTATTTTTATTGACTATTGTACCAAAAATATTACCACCCCCCCCCCCCGCAAACTGCCACTAACCGTTTAATTATTATTGATCGCAGATTTTATAGCTATCAAAACTTTGAGTCTCTTGTTTGGAACAAAAAAAATTGAACAATGAGTAGTAATAATTGGTCATTTTATAATTGTGAACATTGAGTAGTAAAAAAAAACAGTTTCATAAATTTGAACATTTTGTGGTCAGATAAAAAGGTTTTGTAAACTGAAACATTGAGTGTTCAGAAATAATAATTACAAAAACTTGGTATGGTAAAAAGAACAAAACAATCTAATTTTGACTAAATAAAACGATCACAAACTACTCTAAATAAAAACACCGATGTTCACAAGTTCGAATTTCAACAAGGTTTTAATCAAAACAGAAATAATTGGTCGACTGGTTTTATTTCCTTGCTATTTTTACCTCAAAATATTCAGCTGTATAATTCTTGAAAAAGTTCGTTGTTTAGATTTGTTTGTACAGTGTATTGTATCTTATCTGTAAAGGTTTACATTGTATGGGGGTCCATAGACATTTAAAAGAATTTTTAAAAAACGCGGAAGTTAAATTGTAAAAACAGAAATGTTTTAGTTGAAAATTCCTAGAACAATATAGTTTAGATAGCTGTGATTTAATATAACGCACCCGTGGGCCCTGAAATGGATGTACATGCAGGGACGTCTAAATGTCACCGTGGGCCCTGAGCTCTTTTGACGATGAGGATTCTCAAGAGAAAACAATTTACTCTGTACTAGAAAAAAAAAATTCATTTTTAAACTTTCGTGATTTCTGTTGGTACGTGAGTCCCTAGGTAACGTTCTCACTGGTCCTTTTGGTTGATTTGTGTTGGTACGTGAGTCCCTAGGTACAGTTCTCTCTGGTCATTTTGGTTGATCTGTTTTGGTACGTGAGTCCCTAGGTAAAGTTCTTACTGGTCCTATTGGTTGATTTGTGTTGGTACATGAGTCCTTAGGTACAGTTCTCACTGGTCCTTTTGGTTGATCAGTGTTGATACGTGAGTCCCTAGGTACAGTTCTCACTGGTCCTTTTAGTTAAGACTGTATGTCTATACATCGAACATTTTCTTCAAAAATGAGTTGGTGGGGGTTTAGTCCTCTTTTATATTACAAGAGATATGGTGTTTGGCCTTATATATTGCTAAAATGGGAAGGTGGGGGTGTTCCATAATTTTTCAAGTATGTAAAATGAGAACAGCCCCTTAATTTTAATACTTCAACCCGGTTTTGTAGATAGTAAATATTTCTGTTGTTTTAGTGTCAATAATTAATAGTAAATATTTGACAAGCATATACAATTGATACAGCTTTACCAATTAATAATAGCCAAATTACATTTTGCATTACTAAGTAATTGACCAGAGTCTTCATTGCCGTACAGAAGTATGGGCTCTCTCATCTCTGCTAACCTAGTATTACAGTTCTCCCCCTCCTCCTCGAAAACCACTCAGAACCTGTCAGAAGAATGAAATATTGGTCAATGAGCAACCATAGTTTTCATTTAAAAAAAAAAAGAAGCTTTAAGCTTTTCCTTTAATTAATATTTTCATGATGAGAGACTGGCCAGCTGCAAGGAAGAGTAATCTCTAAGCACTAGTCTTGGGATGTGGGCTAAAATGACTTAACTGTAGGGTGGTCAGAGGAACCCTCTGTTATCAAACATTATTATGGTCTCAAGATTTCCCCAAAAACGTAAAAAAAAGGATATGTGCATTATTATAATTATATTTTATAATATATTAATATAGAACCAATAACTTGAGATGAGTAGTATGGCAGTCCAAGGCCCTAAATAGGATGTAGAGCCAAAGCAAAAGGAAGAACCAACAACTTACCCTTACCCAAGCCAAGGTTTATGCTTTATTTATTTTTTACACTTTTATAACACGTTTTTTTTTTCGTTTTTTTTTTTTTTTTGTAGAAATAAAGGGAAGGTCTTTTTAATCCGGATTTAGCTCTTCTCTTAATCTTGTCTTATCATAGACATGGAGATGTGAAAGAGGAATCAGCTCTGTCATAAAAAAAATTAACTGGTATTTTTATCAAGCGAAATAATTATAATAACATGCTACTAATTTTACTAAAGGGAAAAAAAAAACTTTTCCGGAACTACATCATTGTTCTTCCTGTAGTCTAAAAATAGAAGCTAAACTTTGACCCAACTTGCAACTGGTTGTGCAATTTATTTGTTGTAAAGGTATAAAAAGATATTCGAGTTATTACTGAACGTCCGCTGCTTGGCAAGCCGACTTGCCTAAAGAGGCAAGAAAAAATATTGGATTTTTTTTCTTCGACATTAGTTAGTTTCTGAAACAATTTCGTGACACCCACTTGACTGGTCACACTTGCAGTATTCGCTCAGACTCCCGACCGTAATCATTTGAAGAAATCTTCTTTCATAATTTTATATTCTCATTTTTTTTCTTGGATTTTGCATTTACGTTAATAAAGTGAGGCTCAAGTTGGCCAGCTTCATTGAAAGTTCATCGTTCACATCAAAGATTACGAGTAGTAGTCAATCAATAGTCAACTTTTCTCAAAGTCTAATGTCATTACCTGTTTGCAAGTTTTATATTTTAAATAAATCATGCAAATTTGGTAAATATTGTAGATATTCACACTCTACTAGTGACAGACCTCCTTCATTAAATATAGATAAAAGTAAGAATGACGATGTTCTTTTAAAAGATCAACCTTTATTGAATCAGCCAAGAGAAATTCAAAACAATCAAACACCTGACAGAATTATCAGTGAAAATGAGGAGCCAATAAAAACAGAAAAAAATAGTCAAGCTGAAACTGAAGACATATTAGAAAATTCTAAACCTAACTTGGACCAAGATGGAAATGATCATACTAGAAGAATAAAAAGTTTCTCAAATAATTACAGCCGCAGACCAATCTGCCATTATTATTTGAATTATGGGAGCTGCAGAAATGGTCATTACTGCAGATTTTCTCATCAGATTTCAAACAGAAATTGTTATGGCCCACAGAGTGATGGGCCTTATTACAGTCAGCAAGAAGGTGACATTCCTCCACCATTTAGGAAAAGAGGAGGTGAGTTAAGAAATAATACAAATGTTAAGCAGAAACATGGATCTTTAAAAGATTTAAGCAATGCATCAGCAGACCAAGAAGACAGGACTGTTCATGAAAATGAGCCTCTTGATAGACCTGCAGAACTTGAGAAGAAAGTATGTCCATTCTTTAAAAGTGGTAGATTCTGGAGAGGAAATAAATGTAAGTTTGAACATCCTGGTGATTACACCACAAAAGATTATTCAACCAGGAAAACTGATCCTCGGCAAAACATCAAAGGAAGTTTAGAGCAAGAAAAAGATGGCACTGATCAGAGAACTGATTATAAACAACGGCAGCCAGCTCAACGCTCTATTGGTTTTAAACAGACCTTTACTTATGCTGAATTGGAAGAATTTGGATTGTCAAAAGTTCGAGAAGTTGAAATTTCAGTGATGAAAAAGAGGTTTCCTAAAGAAAAGATAAATATTGTAGAAGATGAAGAGGATTTTTCATTGCAACTGAGCTTTTCATCAACAGATCCAGATTGGGTATGATAATGTTGTTGGAATCATAATCATAGCCATATTTTTAATAATTAGCTTGTAACTAATAAATTAAATTAACTTTTTTTCATCTGCAGCCATTTGATATCACACAGTTTGAATTGTTATTTAAAATACCACAGGATTATCCAAGAAAAGTAAGAATTTGTAGCTGTAGCGGAGTTGTAGAGAAATAAGAACTTTAACATTAATATTTTATTGATTGGAAGCTTACAGAAAATAATAGTTTCACTTAAAACGACAGTAAATTAACTTAATTTTATGAGACAAAGTAATTTTTTTATGTAGTCATTTTTATTTTTGAATTATATTTGTATAGATGATGACTGTGATTGTACCTGGAGAACAAGATTTGCCAGAAACAGTACGAAGGTAGTGAAGAATTTTAAGATTTAAAAAATAATGTTTAATAGTACTAGAAGAAATTGGAATACAATATTTTGTTGATTCCCATCTAGTAAAAGATGTTCATGATTAAGTATAGAAGTTAATGAACCTTTTTTTTTAAGCATCTGTTTTTTTTTTCTCATAACTATTTATAGATATGTGGAAGTGAGTATTAAAGAATGGTTAGAGCATAAAACTAAACAACTTGCATTGGCTGGTAAAGTTGAACTTGTTTTCCGACCTTTCTTACGATGGCTAGACAGAAATATTGAGGATATAGTGACAGAGGCACTGCAACAGGTAATTTTTTTAGTGCCTTGTTTTATTAATAAAAAATATTAAATTTATTTAGTAAAAAAAAAAAAGCATGGGATGTTTACTGACAAAGATAATCAAATTATATTTAATTAGCACTAAACTGACAAAATTATTTTCATATATTTAATTTTAAAGTGTTACATTCTATGTTATTAATAAAGTATTTCTTAAGATTTTGTCAGAAAAACTTATAAATGCAGCAGTTTTTATTATACTTATTTTTTTTTCTAATTTCATTGTATTTTTTATTAGTTGAAGCGTGAATTGATTGCAAGGGCTGCTGGTTTAGAGTTTATACCAGCTGCTAAACTGAAGGAAAGATTTCAAACCCAGAGTGAATCTAGTGATAACATTGGTGATGATGGTGAACAACACTGTGATGACCAGAGAAGCTCAAGTGAAGAACAGAGGAGTGAAACTGAAAGTGAGTCTGATGAGGAGACCCTTGATCAGTCCACTAGATCACTTAATTTGGATCCTGACAAGAAAGGCACTGAAATTGCTTTGCAGAACCTACAATTGAGGGAAAATGCATCTGCAATATTGTTTGAAGCTATAAAGCTTATCCTTCAATGCCAGCGATGCAAACATCATTCAGAATTGACAGTTCTCCCAAACCGAGTCATGTCCATCCACTGTGAAAAATGCAACCAAAATCAGTTTGTCAACTACAGGCCCTCGCTGATACACCAGTTCACATCTATTGTGGGCTATTTGGATGTGGATGGCTGCCAGGCTTTTGACTTAATTTTCCAAGATTGCAGGATTGCTGTAACATGTTTAGGTTGTAGCAAGCCAACTAAAATTGATGTAGGTATTTTACAATACTTAGTAAATTTGTGTTCGTTTGTTGTTTTTTTTTTTTTTGGGCATAATTATTTTATTTGAATACATGTCTTAGATCTTATAAAATTTGTCTCCATTATCATAATGTATTTTGATTTTTTTTCATTTCAGGGAATGGTAAGTGGCCAATTGATAAATGGTTGGTGCCAAGCTTGTAATGCTAGATTTAAGTTAGCTACTGAGGCTGTCAAATTTTCTCAGCTTGTTCCTTCTGAAATTAATACAGGTAATTTTTTTTAATTAATTTTCTACCTTAACAAGTTATTGTTTGTTTAAACTGATTCATTAAATAGCTTTCAAAAGGTAAACATGCAAAACACACTAATTTATTTTTTAATTATTCAATCTTTATTGTTTCATTTTTATTTTTGACAGCTGGAGGTAAAGTAGTGGAAGTGGCGACTGCCAAAAAGAAAAAACCACCTAAAGATCCCGCCATAAGAGAAGGATATCCTCTACCAGGGTTTGGAACTTGCAAGCATTACAAGCACAGCTATCGTTGGCTTCGGTTCCCCTGTTGTGGCAAGGCCTATCCCTGTGATGTTTGCCATGACAAAAAGGAGGATCATGAGATGATAATGGCCACTCGTATGATCTGTGGCCATTGTTGCAAGGAACAGGTATATGTGTGTGTGTGTGTGAATATATATTCATTTGTATGTTGATGAATTGAAATTATTGCTATTGTTTATTGTCAAATTAAACTTGTTTAGACTTGAATAAGCAATGAACCGAATGAAAACCCTATTATGCTTTCAGAATTATTCTGGGTCAAGACCTTGTAACAGTTGTGGGCAGCATATGACCAAAATACGTTCAGCTCATTGGGAAGGTGGAAAAGGTTGTCGAGACAAGATAGCGATGAGCAAGTCTGATCAACAGAAGTACAAAAATATGAATAAAACTCAGTCCAACCATAAAAAAAAGGTGGAAAATGGGCCAACTAAGAAGAATACAAAACTCAGGCATAGCTAAAGATGTATGGCTGAAAATGTATTGATATATCAAATTAATATTTGTCTTGTTTTGATGTTTGTTTGTTTTTTTTTTAATAAATTTTTTCGCCACTTATTTGTAAAGTAAAATGAAAAAATCTTTTTTTTTATTTTTATCTTCACTATGTTATCTCCCATTACTCATTTATATAATATTGTACATATAATTATTTGTTACAATATAGAGTTACATTTGTTTACCAAATAAACCGAAAGGATGGATTACATTTTATGACATTTGATAGGTATATGAAATTTAGCAAAGGAATAAAACAGTCGTTTTTTTGTTAGTACATGTATTTTCATTACCTTGTTTCTCTATTGGTCTTAAATATGTAGCTTTAAAATTGACTAACTATTCAGTTGTAATCTTACACATGTCAGGTTAAAAAAAGCCACACAAAATTAGTAGTATGGAAATATTTAACTTTTTGACCTTTATCAAAACCTTTTTTGTCAATGATTATTTGTTTATATTTTATCTGTACCATACACTTCATTAAAGATATTACCTTTGTGCAGCTATGCTAACAAATTAAAAATAAGTAAACTATATGTGCTGTTAATAAATATAAAAATTTATTTCATTTTTATAAATATAAAAAATACTGTTGTAAGATATTTTAATAAGTTATAATTAGATTTTGTTTTTTCATAATTTTGTACTTGACTATTCTGATGTTGGGTTTTACATAAACAACCATTTGTAAATCAATGATGAAAGTTGTTGAAAGAAATTATTTTTCACTGATTTTCCCATTTTTCATTCATTAAGATCTACTTTTGTTTGTTTAATAATTATTATTTGCATGATTTATGAAATTTACCTCAACTTTAAATTAATGTGCTCGATTCACAATTTTTTTTTTTATGCATAGAAACTCAACTGATCATTTATTTCAGATTGTATCATGTTATTGAAAGCTTGAATTTTTTTTTTAAATGTTATCTTTATTCTTAAGTAGGCAGCTTAATAAAATGTGTATATGTTTGTCATATAGGTTTGGTGAATTAAAAGCTATCATGATAATTGCTTTGTTTTTTAATGTTTTCCGAGAATGGTGTAATACGTCTTTTAGATGTGGGTCTACTGGTTATCAGCTGAAAAGTTATTTGTTGAAGATAGTTAACTTTGAATTTTTTTTTAATCAATAGCTCTCACTTCTGATCAGGATTGATTAAATTTTATTAATATTGGGAAAAAAAAATTATTAACAGAAATCAATATCTTGATTTAGAGGTTTTGTATTCATCTCTGTTTTGATATTGAATTGCTTTATTCTTAAGTTATATGTGATATTAAATGTACATGAGAACTTTTCTTTATTTCCTAAGCAATGGGTTACCTTTCCTTGCCACTTGGTGTTAATGTTACAGTGGAATCAATCTTTCAGTGGGCACTACAATAAATATTGCCTAGAAGACATTCCCAACAAAATTAAAAGTAGCAAATGGTTTTCTTCAGAAGAAATTATCAAAAATCTGTGATGGATTTACTGGTCTGTTGTAGGGGCTCAAAGTCAAATATAATATCCTCATCTGGGTTGTTTTTTTTTTTATATATATACACGTCAAAATTTCTTTTTTGTTAGCTGTATTTTGGGAAGTCTCAGTTAGTATTGACTCACTTCAAAAAACAAGCAATTAAGCCTGTTCCATTCTGGACACAGGACGTGTTAGCGCATTTTCATGTTATGTATCAGTACGTTTGTTAGCTTTCAGTAAATATTTGTAAATTTTGGAAATGTTTATAAATTCAATTGTGTAATGCATATATCTGTAAAAAAAATATTATAAAGACGTTTCTTTATATTTGAAAAAAAATTATTTTCTCTTAAATCTAACTACAAGTGGTTTGTGGTTACTGAAATAGGACTCATAATTGAAAACATTCGAAATTGTAGTCATTTAATCGTCCGAAAACTCCGTCAATTGTTGCATAGCTCTGATACTTTCAATTAAACTCAGAACACAAGCTTACTATTTCATTTGATGAGTTTCTTAATAAATCTTGGTGAAACTACGTGCTGCAGTATTTCGCACCAAATGAATGGGTTATTGAACGTACAAGGTGTAGAATGGGGCTATATATATAATATATAAGCCCCTTCGGAGCCCTGAAGCCCGGCCCTCAGAGGTCCTATCGCGAAATGAACTTTTGATGTACACATGGCAGGCCAAGACCTACAAAATGATATATACATCATGGGTCTAGGACTTATGGTTGCTGAGATATATGGCGCTCCTTTGTTAATATAGCTTATATAGTAAAAAACGGTACTTTATAAGCCCCCTATTACGGCCCTCAGAGGTCAGATCGCGAAATGAACTTTTGCTGCACACATGGCAGGCCAAGACCTACAAAATGATATATACATCATGGGTCTAGGACTTATGGTTGTTGAGATCTAGGGTGATGACGGACAGACAGACAGACAAAACGGGGACAATAGAGCATTTTCGAAAGCATTTTTTTTCGAAAATGCTCTAAAAAAATATTGAGAAAACTTTTAATTTTTTTCACTTGTTACATTTCGCCGATCGGTTGATTATCTCTGATGATTTGACTGATCGCTGTGCAAGGGCAAAAAAAAAAGAATTAATAATTTTGTTGAAATTAAAATTGGGCAATTGGAGAAACGTTTCTTTGCCCTGTTGGTCAGGAAGTTTTTACACATTATTATTTTGGAGCCCTTGGGACAGCTAAATGGTATATCGCCGTAGTGCATGGGTTCTTTAGTAGGTCTACTATTGTAACATAGGGGTGGGCATCTTTAGATTCTGACCTGGGTGACACTAACGCTATTGGTTGGGGGAGCGGGTGTGCCGCTCTCTTCATCTTTCTATCTCTCCTTCACGTCTCATGCACACAACTCCTGTATACATTTCTTGAAACATTCGGTACACCACGGTGACCGGGCCAGCCCAAGGGGTGTAAGGGAATTGGGGGGGGGGGGGGTTAATTTTAAATATGTTCCCATTTATTAATCGACTGGAGAAACTGTCAGATTTGTCAAGTTTTCCAGTCTCATGATCTAAAAATAGTCACTGGTTTTCCCCAATTCCCCCCCCCCCCCAATATCGAAAGGAAAATGGCAGTGTATGCCTTTGACAGGGCCAGCATTGGGTGATATCTAGCCATAGCAAATCTTTGTTAAGCTAGTAAACATTACCATTAGTTCACAAAAAAAAATGTTTAAATAAGAGCAGCCAGAGGCGGCCTAATCATGATTGTTACGTCGCGCAGGATTGTCCTAATGCTAATCCTGGCCACGAACAGATCGTTTTCTAGAAGTATGAGAGAGTAGATGTAGATGTTCTGGTGACAATATTTCTATTTTCACAGCTCACGTAAGTCTCCGCTAATAAGTCAACAAAATACCGGTTTCTTTGCTGATAACACAAGTTTATTATGTAGATATGTTGACGCCAGTTCTCGCATACAGTACTTCAGCTTACGTCCTACTCTTCCGCTTCTGCTATCTAGTTCTCAGTATCGCTTCTCTCTCTCCTCCTCTCTTCTCTCACCTCCTCTCTCTCTGACTTACACACAAAACCGACCTACTTATATACAGTACTCAATTGGCTTTGACATCGGTGATTAATTAGTTGTAATTAATTCTTAGTCCGACTACCTCTACACTCGGGGTAATTTATGTGACGGGTCTGTGGGGGTGGGGAATCTTAACAAGGAAACCTATGACACTTTCTAACTCAGTTATCCCTCGTGAGAAGATTCTGCCCCACGACTTTCGTAACGGTTCCAACTTCATCCTACGTGTCACGGTCACGGACATTCTTTCCCAGGTAAATTGTCTCCGTGAGCTCTCAGTACCACCGGTGACTCACAACTAATTAACATGGGAGGGGGACGATGGGGCGTGCTTTCGCGTAAATTATTCTTCTATCTGGTCACAATGATGCACCCCCTGCCCTTTTAAGCACTCCTTTGTTTTCCGAAAACTGTAAACTATTGTGCTAAAATAACCTACATCGTAACAATGATGATAGAATGTGTGGGGCAAGTGACGAATGCGGGGCCTAGATCCGACACTGTATATTGCACCAAAAATTCTTATCACAAGGCTTCCCAAATGTGCGGGGCTGACAGATACGGTCGATACTTGAACTGAATGAAAAAATAAATTATATCTGGTTACTATCAGTTGGTAACCGTTGTCGCCACATAGGGCCCATTCACACCTTATACTATGTATGAGGTCGAAGGGGTGTGTGGGGGGGGGGGGATAGTTGATGTCTGTTATATAAGGTAAATAAAAAATAAATGTGTGCATTTTCATTGGAGACGGGGTTGGGTGTAGGAAGGCTCTATCATCCTGGGTGTTGTTATATGAATGTATATCGGGTGGAGGGGGGGAGTATTTTGTTATCATGTTTGTGTCATATAGCCTTATGAGTGACACGTTCTACTACTCACGCCTCCATACCCCAAGTGTTAGTTAGCTACTTACTCTCACGTTGATTATAAGGGTAAAACAACATATGCAATTGTATCAGTCACTTTATCAACATTCTCCATCCTTATCACATACACATGCATTTAGTCAACATCCTCCGTCCTTATCACATACACATGCATTTAGTCAACATTCTCCGTTCTTATCACATACACATGCATTTAGTCAACATCCTCCGTTCTTATCACATACACATGCATTTAGTCAACATGCTCCGTTCTTATCACATACACATGCATTTAGTCAACATTCTCCGCCCTTATCACATACACATGCATTTAGTCAACATCCTCCGTTCTTATCACATACACATGCATTTAGTCAACATTCTCCGCCCTTATCACATACACATGCATTTAGTCAACATCCGTTGGTGTATATCTCCAGACGCTAAACACAGAGGACGGCGAACTTTTTGACCCTCCACCCCCAAGGCAGAGATGTTCTCGCGGATTTGTCTGACATTATTGTTATGGCAATATTTCTTATTGTTATTTTTACACACTGCTCGAGGGCGGGGAACTACTCATGTTTGAATTACTCGGTATGGTTGAATTTTTTTTTAGCTTACCCCCCCCCCCCCACCCATAGATTCCCCCACCCTATCCCAGCATTTTACGGGTTAGAAAGCCGCCCTACAATATACAACTTCGGGACAGAGAAAAATTTTTTTTTCTTATTTATACAGTCCGTGTTGTCATTTTTTTATTGCCGTTTGTAAAAGGTGTCAACTAACACGTAGTTGTATATAAATGTAATGCATTATGCAAATCTTCGATCTGCTACAATGGTAATGTACCGACACTATCAATATTAAAAATTTAAGTATTTGTTATTAAGCGTGGGTGGGGGGGGGTCACTGGGCGCTGCTCCAGTGTTCTTCTAAGTTAGAAAGTGACACGCAATAGTTAATTAATATGGTTACATAATACCCCACAACTATTCGTGATGTGTTAAGTTATAGGCGACATGGGTCGGGAAACTATGGTCGTTTTAAGAGCTTTATCTAGTTCATTATTTTGCTACAACTAAGATACGCCCTTTTTAGGGGCGGTGCAGCTTAAAAGAAGAAAAAAAAACTAATTATTATCAACATCCTTATATATATATATATATATATATATATATATATATATATATATATATATATATATACATAGGCGCAACTATACCAAAATTTCAGGGGGGGGAATCACTTGTATTACAAAAAAAAAAAGTAAAGGGGTCATGTGACATGTATCATGTGACTAATTTTGGTCTAATCTTTTAATTTTTTTTTATTTCGGGGGGGGGGCAATGCTACCAATGCCCCCTTGTTGCGCCACAGTATATATATATATATATATATATATATATATATATATATATATATATATATATATATATGAGTTTGTGTGGCGTGTGTATGTGTGGGTGTGTATGTGTGGGTGTGTTTGTGTCTGAATTTTTTTTATTCAAATGTACAGGAATAGGCCACAATTTTTACCACCGACGTACCGAGTTGAAAATCGACAGAACAGCCAAACTAAGAGCAGATTGAGTGCTTATAGAAACTAATATGAATTAAATATACTTATAATAAATAGTGTCTGTTGAATCAAACGAAAGTTTGTAATTGGTCCACCTCCATAGTTTTCCCATCCATGTAGCCTGTCAGCTTAGTGTTAGGTCTTTCCCACAAACATATAGCCTACATCTAAGGAAACACAGCGGACAACGAGTTGAAAAGTTCGGAATATTTCATAAATAAAAAAATCTATTTGAAAATAAATATTCGGTTCACTAGTAAATGGTGAAAACAAACTTTAGTTACTTAGCCAATTTAACAATATTCAGAGGAAATATTTCTAAAAATAAAAACGGGAGCGGCATTTAGCACACTGCAGACATTTTTCACCGTTTTCAATTTCCACATCTTCTTTCTACTACATAATCTTCTAGTCTGGCGTACGTATGTGCGAGCGTGTGTATAACTTCCGCGGCTAAAAATAGACTGGGAATTCCAAAATTTTAGTCTCACTCAAGGGGAGTAAACCCTTGCTTGGCTAAAAATAGTCTTGGGAATTCCAAGTGGTGCGCAAATTATGTAAAGTTGTAAAGATGGTCAAAGGGATACAACTCAATTATAAGGAGTCACTCGCCGATCCGGGTACCGGGCCTTTGATCTAGTAGCTTAATAATATACATTGTAAATTGACGGTGCGCATTTCTGTAAAATTGATTTTCTGTGGTGTTGTATGTAAACTTTCTGAGTTTTTTTTTTTTACTGAAGCAACAGTTAAGTAAATGGTGCGTCGTATTAACATTATATATAATGAAATACTTTTTTAATGGATTTTTTTACTAAACTAAAAAATAAACACTTAAAAACATGAGTGTTAAGAATGACAAGATAACAAACAGCACTTCATTCAGAAGTGTTTTCATTGACAGCAAACTAGTAACACTTACAGAAAAAAGTGGTATAAATCGGCTTTTGTTTTTTAATTAATTAATTTTTCAAAGTCTTCTGGCCACTTGATTTGTTATAAGCCCGGACAGCATGAGGAACTTACGCACTTAAAGTTATTCTCACTCATCTCAGATCTAGCTTTGACCGATTCTAATGTTTTGAAGTTCAACATTCTGTAAATAATATTATTTCAATGACTGCAACGATAAACGAAAATTGCCTCCTAAGCAAACGCACTTTTGGTGGCCCTAGAATATTGTACATTTGAGAGGGAGGCTAGGCAATTCGTACCTTTGAGAGGGAGGCTAGGAAAATTGCACCTTTGAGAGGGAGGCTAGGCAAATTGTACCTTAGAGAGGAAGGATAGGCAAATTGTACCTTTGAGAGGGAGGCTAGGCAAATTGTACATTTGAGAGGGAGGCTAGGCAAATTGTACATTTCAGGGAGGCTAGGCAAATTGTACCTTTGAGAGGGAGGCTAGGAAAATTGTACCTTTGAGAGGGAGGCTAGGCAAATTGTACCTTAGAGAGGGAGGCTAGGCAAATTGCACCTTTGAGAAGGAGGCCAGGCAAATTGTACATTTAAGATTGCTTGCGAATGTTGGGGGACGCCTAGTTTGAATATCTGTTTCAGGGGTGTGCAAACTTTTTGAATCGCGGGTTGTATTGGGTTTCGTAAATTTGACCGCCGGCCGAACCAAAGAACAGCTGAATGGAGTGTTTATATGAACTGATTGAAATTAAAGGTAAACGTCATAGAATTAAAGGCCAGTGCTGTGCTGCTCTCTGAAACGAGTGGCGGGCCGACGGCCAGATTAAACAGTACGGCGGGACGACATTGGCCCGCGGGCCGTACTTTGCCCGTGGCTGATCACTCTGGACAGCTCTGGTTGCCGCCCTTCGACGATCGTCACCCCATTACTGGACCAAAAAGTACTCAAGTGGTGAAAGAGCCGCCCCTGGTTGGCGGCAAAGTAAGTGCCGTTCATGGAAGGTCTCCCCCTTAGTCCCCCCCCCCCCCCCACCAACTAGTTACGTCTATTATACACCCATCTTGTATTATGTAAATGCAATGCGTTAAATTTGTTTCCCCTTAAAAACGTCTTCATTGCAGTGGGTCTGGAATTTCTCTGCATTAACGGTAACAAAGGTGGAATATGAACACAAGAGTCAGCCCTTACATTTACTGTCATCTTTTAATTACTGCATGTATTCTGTAATTGTGTTTCTACCAATTTATGACCCGAACCACACGTGTCACGCGCGCAGTTCTCGTCTGTACAACTTATTAAATATTGATGGCATGGTGGTTCAGGCTGCTCCAGTGGATACTAAATGTCAAAGACTTAATGACACACGAGAGTTTAATATCTAGTGTTGTTTTCGTTGACGAAAACTAAAACTAAAACCTTCGTTGACGAAAATGTTTACTAAAATATAGTGTTGCTTTCGTTAACGAAAACTAAAACCTTCGTTAACGAAAATGTTAACTTTTCGTCAACGAGAACTAAAACTAAAACTAAAATTAGAAGCAAAACTAAAACTAGACGAAAACTAAAATTATTACAGAAAAAACGAAATAAAAACTGAAACTAAAATATGACCTGGGACTAAAACAACACTATTAATATCAACACCAAATGGACTGATTGTAAGTGGCATCTGGTCAGATACCAACCAACGCAATACAAAAGGCTGGATAGGTCTTTGTGGGTGTGGGTGTGTGTGTGTGATGGCGAGTTAAATGGTGTATCCTAAAAGGTTCGAATCTCAAAGACGTTCATTATCCCATGCGATCGTTTCGTGGGAACTATAGATTACCTCTGGCCTCTTTAGTCTTGAGCCGGCCTCTGTAAGCAGACTGTGGCCTTTATAGACTGACTATAGCTTCGGTCGGTATACTATGACCTTTGTAGGTAGACTATTACCTCTGTAGACAGACAATGGCATCGGCCTATATAGACATACTAAGGCCTCTCAGCAAACACACATTAAAGTTTCCCCTGTTACCTCTAGACAACTTTAACCTCTGTTGTCTTGATTTCCATAACTCTTCTTCTATGGTGATGATCTGGCTGAGCTCTAGTTGTGAGCCCATTCAGCATATGCCGTAGGTTACCTGACAACACGATAAATCCTTCTCGTTAGTGGGAAGTTTTCTCATTCTTACAAGGAGATACGTAACATTGTTGACGTCAACTTTTCTTGACCTCCCCCCCCCTCCCCCTTGTCAACAATTGTCAAAAATTTTCTGACCCCCCTCCCCCCTATTTTGTTGACGTAATTAATGGACAGCCCCCTTATGATGCCACTAAAAGATGCAAGAGAGCAGCAGGTGGTGTTACTGACCCACCAGCTGCTGACTGCCTAGCTGAAACTTTTGATGAAAACATTTTTTGAAGACAAAAAATAATGTCGCTTGATGACTTGTAGATATAAACAAGCAATTAAGCCTGTTCCATTCTGGACACAGGACGTGTTAGCGCATTTTCATGTTATGTATCAGTACGTTTGTTAGCTTTCAGTAAATATTTGTAAATTTTGGAAATGTTTATAAATTCAATTGTGTAATGCATATATCTGTAAAAAAAAATTTATAAAGACGTTTCTTTATATTTGAAAAAAAATTATTTTCTCTTAAATCTAACTACAAGTGGTTTGTGGTTACTGAAATAGGACTCATAATTGAAAACATTCGAAATTGTAGTCATTTAATCGTCCGAAAACTCCGTCAATTGTTGCATAGCTCTGATACTTTCAATTAAACTCAGAACACAAGCTTACTATTTCATTTGATGAGTTTCTTAATAAATCTTGGTGAAACTACGTGCTGCAGTATTTCGCACCAAATGAACGGGCTATTGAACGTACAAGGTGTATATATAATATATAAGCCCCTTATGAGCCCTGAAGCCCGGCCCTCAGAGGTCCTATCGCGAAATGAACTTTTGATGTACACATGGCAGGCCAATACCTATATACATCATGGTTCTAAGACTTATAGTTGCTGAGATATAGCGCTCCTTTATTAATATAGCTTATATAGTAAAAAACGGTACTAAGGCCCCTTTTACGGCCCTGAGAGGTCAGATCGCGAAATGGAAAAAAGTCATTTCTTGGCAGGCCAAGACCTACAAAATGATATATACATCATGGGTCTAGGACTTATGGTTGTTGAGATCTAGGGTGATGACGGACAGACGGACAGACAGATAGACAGACAAAACGGGGACAATAGAGCATTTTTTTTCGAAAATGCTCTCAAAAGAGAGCATTTTCGGGGTTAAAATTGAACTCCATTGACACAATGAGACAAACTTTGTCTGAAAACATAAAAAGAAATGAATGTGTAATACGTGAAGCAAACAAAACAACAGGTCATTTATGGAATTCGTAACAATAACAAATTCAAAAAAAAAATTGTTTTGTTGACTAATTGTAAATATTTAAATTGGAAAAATATTTGCATAGATATCTAATATAGGCCTATGACAGAATAGACAGAACGCATTGCGTGAGTCTCTTCGAAACAGTTAAATGTATTTTATAATTTTAAACCAGACGGCCACTGAAAGTGAGAAAACAAGATACATGACTAGAAACAACATTAAGAAGACTGGTTCGTTAAAGAAATGTAAGAGGGCTTATTGGCAAACACTGCACGTCTACATTCCAAGGGAGGTATAAGAACAAAGAATTACATTCTGCGTGTTTCAAGAAATGAAGCTGCTGCCCGCACATGGAAGAGTTGTAGTCTCTGGCATGGGCGTATTCATGGGGGGGGGGGGCATTTGCCCCCCCCCTACATTTTGAAAAAATGTCATATAAGAGGGGGCATTTGCTCCCCTCCTTACATTAAAAATAAATGTCATTAAGTTGTTATTTGCCCCACCCCCCTGGAAAATTTTTGCCCCCCCCGGAAAAATTCCTAGCGACGCCCATGGTCTCTGGGAAATTCAAATTTTGTAAACATTTGAAACCAACAAGGTCTATAAATAAATATTACTTTATGATGTAAAGCTTTCCATGCCAGAAATTAGGGGTGTGCCGGAATCCGGTTCCGCCTAATTTTGCACTATCCGGTAAAATCCGGTTCTGCCGGATTTACATGTATCCGGAATAACCGGATTCCGGAATCCGGAAAATACCGGATTTCTGAATTTGCCAGATTTTGTGACTCACGGACCATAATCTGAAATAAAAGTAATTCTCTTTCCCGAATTCTACACGATCACGATACATTAATCGATTGTTTCGAGCGGTGAGCTTGTTTGATGTTTTGAACATAGAGTCAGCACCGCTAATATTGGCCAATCGGCCCAATTCCATACATGATAGTGCGGGGATGAGTGATTATTATTAGTGACGTCATCTTAACCGCAATCACCAATGACGTTGTAACAGAAATAATAAGCAACTATACTGCCCAAGCGCCTGGCCGCCAAACCGCCACAAAATAAATAACAGAAATGAATGGTTTTTGATAAATTCAACATTTAAGTTATTTAGATTTCTCTGAGAGATGGAAAAGATGTCTTCTTTGTTATTAAATTAAAATGCATCACCCACGAGATTTCCTGTTGAAAAAATAGTTCAAATATGAATATCAAATATTGTAAAATGAAAAAGAGAATATTTTTCCATTCTGAAATTTCCATGAAGAAACACTAATTCTCTAACACTAATTAATATAACAAGTCACTGAGTTGGTAATCTAACCCTAATGTAACGTCTTCCATTAAAAGCAATTCCTTCCCAATTTTTTTATTTTATAATTCTATTTTATAACAAAGGTTATAATTCTATTTAAATTATCGTTCACTCAATTGTTAAAAATGCGTATCATTTTTGAGTAAAAATTAACATTAGGTTAGCGATCTAGTATTAATTTAAAGGTCTTTGGTGATCTCTATGTCACCAAGCCATCTTCGGCGATTCTCGCTTGCGCTATGATCTGTGCTCTTTGGTTTAAAACAGGCTTGCAAAGCCGGAGCCGGGGCCGAGGAGCAGGGAGCCGCTACATTTTGCTGGGGCCGGAGCCGAAAAAATCTGGCGGCTCCACGGCTCCCAAATGCTTTTGTTTACAGCAAATTTTTTTTTTTAGCTTTGAAATTCCAAATTTGTTTGATTGTTTGCCTCCTACAATTTGAAATGTTGTTATTTTTACGAACACCCCAACAGTAACAGCGTTAAAATGATAGCGTGCACGCACATCACCACAAGAAATCTTTAATGGGGAATCGTTTTGTGTTCGTTTTAAATATTGTTTACCCTCCAAAATTTTTTTAACGGCTTGTTATTTTGTTATATATAAAGTTAAAACAGTTTTATTTCATAGAATAATTGTATCAATCATTTAAAATAATTTTTTACTAAGACGACAAATAGAACGCGTCATTTTGTATTATTTGACCGCGAATCAGGCCCGTAGCGTGTGTGGGGGCCAGGGGGGGGGCTTAGCCCCCCTTGCGTTTTGTCTGTCCCCCTCTGCTTATTTGCTCTACTTAGTAAAATGTATTACCTGCCCCCCCCTGCTATTGCCTGGCCCCTGTTGTAGAATTTTCACGCTACGGGGCTGCCGCGAATTTGTAATAGACTAAAAACAAAATGATCGCTTTCTGTATTTAACAATTTTAAGATAAACAGAATATCTGAAATAGAGTAGATAAATTTATAAGGCTGTGGCTATACGGACCCGGGTCCAAATAAAATGCGATAGTTATTCGGACCCGTGGCAAATATGGACTAAGCTTAGCTATATTTAAACTTTATTTGACGGAACCCGAAAAAATAATAATACAGATTCCGCTTAGTGGAACCCTAGACACTGAGTAACAATTCAAACAATTATATAAAAAAAACAATAATGAAGTTTATGTATAGCTAAGCTAAGTGCATATTTGCCACGGGCCCGAATAACAATCAGACTTTATTGGGACGATTCCGAATAAAAATCAGAGTTTATTGGTACCCGGGTATGAATAATCACTTCGAATTTATAAATAATAAACATAAATACTGAAGTCTTTAAAATATTTTAAATAGTGTATCATTTTACTATTTGCTAATTTGATCATTGAAATAACTTTTTATTACTTATGAAAATGGCGACTAGTGAAACCTCGGTCGAAAATAATGATATGATTCTGGATGCACTGAAACAGTTTGTTTTTACTAAAACCGACATGCGTATATTTTTCAAGTTCCTGACTATGGGGCAGCCCCGTAGCGTGAAAATTCAACAGCAGGGGACAGGCATTCTACAGCAGGGGGCAGGCAATAGCAATGGGGGCCGGTAATACATTTTACTAAGTAGAACAAATAAGCAGAGGGGGCCAGACAAAACGCATGGGGCCCTGCCCCCCCCGCAAGCTACGGCCTGCTATGGGGGTGAACGCGACAAAATTTGCATAATTTTTTATCAGCGGCATGGTTGCGTGGCGCAATTACAAAAATTTTTGTCTTGTGTGATACTATCTTAATAGGGAGCCGGAGCCGTGCCGGAGCTGTTAAATTTGTGGGAGCCGGAGCCAGAAAAAAATTTGGCGGCTCCGCAAGCCTGATTTAAACTACGGTATGACGTAGCCGCGGCCCGCGGCGCTCAGCTGGACTTGGAGTAACTTAACACTGTTAACAAACTAATAGTCATTAGTTAGTTATCAACATCTTATTCTTACTTCTTTAGGCATGAATAATGGCTTTGTCAAATGCCAATTGAATTCATTAAAATTTGTATTTCAATTTTCAAACTTGTAAAGTTCAGAAATACAGAATTATTGTTCTCAAATCTCAATTACATTCAATCTTGTTATTTGTTTTTTTTTTCAATTAATTAGTAATTTCAATACACATCATAAACTATGAACATTTGAACAATAACAATAAGCAATAAGCATCCATCATCCAATGAGCAAATGACAAGACGAGATGAACTCAGATGATGAGTCTGACTTTCTCCTCAGATTCAAAACAATTAGTGCACTACAATAGTTCTTCACTTCCAACTTCTAATCAGCCAATGTCATTTAGCCATTTAGGCCAACTGTTCAGAAGGCATCCAACCCCTCAGATTTACCGGTATCTGCAAAGTACCAAAATCCGGAATCATAATCCGGATCCGGTACCGGATCCGGCGGATTTCACATAAGAAAATCCGGATCCGGATCCGGTTGGAAAAAACGGATCCGGCACACCCCTACCAGAAACCAAAATATTATAACATAAACGAAATTTATTTTTTTGTTTCATCTCTTGTAGTTTTGTTATCACAACAATAGTATGAGATTTTTGACTGTCCACAGAGCATGCAACTGGACAAAGTTCATGTGCATTTCTAAATATAAGCATCGTCTCGGCTCATTTGTTTATATGACTTGTCAAAACATTTTGACACATTTTTTTAGACAATGTGGCGCGCTGTCGTTAGAAGGTAGTCCTACGAGTCGAAGGTATTTATTTCACAGACTTGTGTATAGATATTTAAACAATAAAAAAAATACCCGACATTCAATTTGTCTTTACTAGTATTTTAATGACCAAAAAAAAAACCTTACCTAATGAACTGTATCACACGCCAGCAGTGTATTTTAATCTGATGCAACTTTTTAAAGCATTTTCGAAAAAAAATGCTCTATTGTCCCCGTTTTTTAGAGCATTTTAGAAAAAAAATGCTCTATTGTCCCCGTTTTGTCTGTCTATCTGTCTGTCCGTCTGTCCGTCATCACCCTAGATCTCAACAACCATAAGTCCTAGACCCATGATGTATATATCATTTTGTAGGTCTTGGCCTGCCATGTGTGCAGCAAAAGTTCATTTCGCGATCTGACCTCTGAGGGCCGTAAAAGGGGGCTTATAAAGTACCGTTTTTACTATATAAGCTATATTAATAAAGGAGCGCCCTATATCTCAGCAACCATAAGTCCTAGACCCATGATGTATATATCATTTTGTAGGTCTTGGCCTGCCATGTGTACATCAAAAGCTCATTTCGCGATAGGACCTCTGAGGGCCGGGCTTCAGGGCTCCTAAGGGGCTTATATATTATATATATAGCCCCATTTTACACCTTGTACGTTCAATAACCCATTCATTTGGTGCGAAATACTGCAGCACGTAGTTTCACCAAGATTTATTAAGAAACTCATCAAATGAAATAGTAAGCTTGTGTTCTGAGTATAATTGAAAGTATCAGAGCTATGCAACAATTGACGGAGTTTTCGGTCGATTAAATGACTACAATTTCGAATGTTTTCAATTATGAGTCCTATTTCAGTAACCACAAACCACTTGTAGTTAGATTTAAGAGAAAATAATTTTTTTTCAAATATAAAGAAACGTCTTTATAATATTTTTTTTACAGATATATGCATTACACAATTGAATTTATAAACATTTCCAAAATTTACAAATATTTACTGAAAGCTAACAAACGTACTGATACATAACATGAAAATGCGCTAGCACGTCCTGTGTCCAGAATGGAACAGGCTTAATTGCTTGTTTTTATAACACATAAAATAGATCGTATATAGCTACTACCACCTGGCCAATCAGTACGTTTATGTGGGTGTATGCAGCAGAGATAAGCGGACAGCGGACGCGTCCGCTTGCGGACGCAGATCCGCAGACTTTTCCAAATCCGCGGACTGACAGCGGACGCTTCGTATGGTTAAGTTGCGGACTCGCGGACTGACGCGGATCTTCTTTAGCGTTACCATAAAAAATTTCAATTCATTTAAACAGCTAAATTTCAGCAATGCGGACGCGCGGACTGACTGCAAACCAATGTTGTAAGATTCTGCGGACGCGGATCATTGATAGAAATCAATGGACGGACGCGGACGCTAAATTTCAAGATCCGCACACCTCTGGTAGGCAGTGGCGCCGAGAGCCAACATGGGTCCCAGGGCAGGACATCATTGCGGGCCCCTTAATAAACAAAAAGTCGTGAAAAAATTGACATGGTCGAGGCGGCCGGGCCCCTTTACAGATGCGGGCCCCCTGGCAATGACCCCCCGTCCCCTCTCGGCGTGCCTGGGTATAGGGGTGTTCCTCTGCAAGAACTCAAAAAAGAAAAAAAGAATGAAGTTTCAGCGGACCCGTGAGAATACAGGGACATAACAACAGGGGCGGCATTAGCAGTATGCAAGAATCTGGAACAAATGTTTAGTTTAGTTAAGGTAGACCCCCTCCCCCCCTCAGACCCCACAAAAGGCCGTTACTGTCTACTGATATAAGGAGGATGGCTGTTATATAATGAAGGGGGCGGGCTCTGAATTTCATTATAATAAAAACGCTTTAAGGGGACAAGAGAAAGAGGGTACATTTATTTGTTTGTTTTAAAAATAGGGTCAATAATTTTTGTGTTCGTCTGTATAATACGTGAACGGTACGCCATGGGTTAATACGGTCAGGCTCAGTGGCGCAACAAGGGGGGGGGCATTTGCCTCCCCCCCCCCGAAATAAAAACAAAAGATTAGACCAAAATTAGTCACATTTCGTACGAATGCTTGTAATGTAAGTAAGTTGTATCTCATGATGTTTAATACAAGTGATTTTTTTTTGCCCCCCGCCCTGAAAGTTTGGTCTAGTTGCGCCACTGGTCAGGCTTATACACATTTAAATGGGTACCTGACTTAATTTCTCCATGTTCGTTCGTCTACTCCTGGTCTGACCCTTCTGTCAAATTTAAAGACCCCTTTACAGATTATGGGCCTATTATTTGTCGGGACATATTTCACGCTTGCTCTATCAAAATCGAAACAAATGCATTGCTTTACTGTCATTGTTTTAATGGGAAAGACTGTAAAAGTCCTGGTTGATGACATACACGAAATGTGGGAAAGTGGCAATCTGTTGCCGTCAAACTGCAGGAACAAGGTTAATACTGTGGAGCGAATATGACTGGCCTTTACAAATGTTTACAGGCACTGTCAGATATCAGATGCTAATTATAATTCTAGTTATGTGCTGTGAGAGCTGTACACACATAGAACTTAGTTTTTGTTTACAGTGGATATGTAAAGTGGAAAATATATATATATTTTTACTTTTCGGTTAATTTTCAACTTTTTTGGTAGTTTGTCGTAAACGATGGAAAAAAATACGTATTGTTTATTGTGCATGTAACATTTAAAGGTCCTGCATACACCAGAGATAGATATCAAGAGCAACAGCATAAAATGCATTATGCATTGAAGTAACTGAGGTGTATAGTCTATTTCAGTATCATACACAGAGGCGTAACTAGGGAGGGGTCCAAATTTGAAAGTCCCCCAGGGCCCCAGCTTGAGGGGGCCCCAAACATTTTATACATTAAATATTAAGTACATTTTCTCATGTCATGATGTCAAATGTCAAAATGCAGGGGCCCCCAAAGAGGCCAAGCCCCCGGGTCCCCAAATCTCTAGGTTCGGCACTGATCATACATTTTTTCTCATTTATAATGATGTTAAGATTTTGGTCAAAATTGTTGTCAATGATTGACTAAGTCTCACTAAGTCAGCAAGTCTTTACAAGTTATGGACATATCAAATAGCACACGGCTCTGGTGCTTTGACATTTAAAGTGATTTGCAAAATGCGGGCAAGGACTACAGAGGATGATAAATGATGAATGTTTTAGACACATCCCCAGACCCCAGTATTATTGTACGCCTAAGTTTAGCTCGCACGGAGAACTACAATAGCTAGCTACCACTCTGCTGTATTTCGTGTCGCAAAACGATTCGGAACTCAAAATTATCTGATTAAAGCTTGTGAAATAAATTGGTCAGAAGCATTTCTATTTTGACCCAATAAATCAATTTTGCACTGTATTTTCACTATGATTAAATGTTTTCATACAGCTTAATGAAAGATTTTTCGAAGATATTATATCACTATGATAAGTAACTCAAACAGGGAGGGAGGGCGGGGGCAGATATTTTGCTATTACTTAAAATATCATAACCGATCTTTTGTAGTGTTGACCTTATCACTATTCAGAGATAACCACCTCCCCCACTAAAAGCAGAAACATCAAAGAACTTCCGTTAAAAAAAAATAATCAATTACTACACATATGCAAAATAATTTTAAAATAAAGGTTAAAAAATACTTAAGTGGTGTAAAGTTTTTAAATTATTTAAGAAAATATTGTTGTAAAATGCGTAATTTAAGTTAGAGTTATAAGAAATAGCTTTTTGTACAAGAACTACATTTGACACAAGGAACTTTGAGCGTAGGTTTCTAAGTGAGTAACTCAATTCTTTTATGTATTCATGCTCTGACCAAAGCATTGGCCCGAATATTTTGTTTACAGTTTTTTATGTGCCCGATTGTCCTCATGTGTGTTCATATATGGCTTCAGAACTTTTATACCTCGTCTTTTTGTTTACGATAACATTAACATGCATACACTCACAAGGTGGGTCTTCATTTTTATTCATTTTTTGTTGATAAACATCTGTCTGAACGTTATTCAACATAGGAGTGTGACCTCGCTCATAGAAGAAAAACAACATGGCGCCTGCCCCGAGCAGGGCACCCTCTGAAACCAGGCCAAGTGGACAATTTTTTTTAATAACGCAACGAATGCGTTAATTTTAAGTAAATGTTATACCATGCACATTTGATGACGAATCAGCTAAAGTTTACTGTATTCGGTGAATCTATATAGCAAAGTACCATTATCACAACGATTCTCTCAAAATACCTTGCTTATAAAAACAACAACACTACACTTTTTTGTTTGTTTGTAAGGAGGGGTAATTGCAAATGTTATTTGTCCTACAAAAAACAGATTTATTAAAACACATTGAAAACCAGTAATTTAAAATAAAGGTGGATTTTTTCTTAATTTTATTTATCAGATTATTTTAAAATGCGTATTGGTATATATTGATTGTGTGTAGCAAAAACAGGGCGGGGGGGGGGGACGAACAACAGTGGAAATTCCTTTGCTTGAGCTAGTCAGTCATTATTTGTTTGTTAAATGCATTGTTTGAGTATTTTAATTGAAATTAAAAAAAAATTCTTAAGAATTTTTTACTACTTGTTTAAATTGATAATTTATGTGACATAACTTGGATTTCAAAACAAGTGATTAACCACTATTTCATTGATGATGTTGACATTGTGACAATTAGCAAATTAATAATTATAAACACAATTTGAAACATTGGTTAATTAGCTTAAAAAACAATCTTATTAACCTTAGATTAAACTAATTAAAAAATTAACCCTTTGTAAACATAAGTTCATTACTTACATATATAGAGTCTAGACTTAGCAACTGATTATTCATTATTATCTTAAGAAAATTAAGCTAATTAAAATAATATGAGAAAATGTGAAATATTGGTTTATGTTAACTGAAATAAAAAAAAACAACTTAATCTTTATTTAATGTCTCCGATATTTTACAATATTCACTTAGCATATTCACTTATTTCGGTTTTTAATATTTTTTCCTTAACTTTTTACTTTTATTAAATGAAATATTTTATTATAATTTTTAAAATGAAATGAGGTTTCCGTAGATATACTTCATTGTAATTTATTTTTACATTATAAATACAGAGTGCATGGATTTCTCTGAGATATTCCAAATGAAATTTTCAAAATGACAAAAAAAATATGTTTTGTACATTTTTTATTGCACAGTAGCATTGATTTGTTTTCAGAAAGTTCACCTGAAGCTGATTTGGTTTTAGTGCCTGGCCCACATCGTGTTATAATTCTTGACCAAAGAGCACCATTACTGCTTAATTGTTCTGTTAATATTACTGGATCAAATCAGTTACATAATTACATATGGATCAAGGATGGTAAACTGATTGAAGTCAATCGAAATCGCCGAAAACCAAGAGTTCGTGAGACTAACAGGAACAAATTTAAGGATTTGAATCGTCCACTAGTTAGTATTTTCCCCAATGGTTCATTGTATCTTCCAAATGGTGCTTCATCTTTACATGGGATAAGAAATGCAACCAAAAATAGGAAATTGGATGGGATATATGAATGTATAGTGAACACAACGAAAGGTGTTGCTTTAGCAAGAAGAGTCAGAGTTTTCAGTGCAAGTGAGTACATTTTAAAATTTCCTTTTCTTGTATTGTTTTTTAAATTTCATTTCTTAACGGCTTAAATTTCAAAAAAGATTTTACATGAAATTTGAAACTTCAAACTAGTAAATTGAAATAAGCCCTTGAAAATTGTTTGTATCCTGTTAAATGTTTTACTTTTGTATCATTATAAATTGCATTAATTTTATTTTGCCTGCATGCTTTTTTGTTGTTTTATTTGGTAGAGAATCCTATTCATTGTTTATTTGTGGAGAACTGTTTTACTGTGATGATTCATGTCTATATTTAGAATACTTTACTTTGCTGTTTGTAACATTTATATTTCTGATTGTCACCTCTCCCTCTTTTTTTTGCACTATTCTGAAATTATTCTTGTTATTCTGATTTTTAAAATTTATTAATATTCTCTATTTTGAAAGTTCAACATTGTATTATATACATCTATTTCCTTCTTTAGTTTGGCATGTGTTTCTAAAGCACTTAGTGTTGCCTTGAAAAATAAGGATATTTCACACTTTTTATTATGTTGCAGGTCTTTTACATTTCTGTAGCTTTAAGTAATTGTGTATAGTCAATATATATATATATATATATATATATATATATATATATATATATATATATATATATATATATATATATATATATATATATAAAACTATATATAATACATTTTAAAAAATAGCTTACAAAGGATAAAAAAATTCTTTAAAGGATTATGGGAATTGGTTTTCAAAACAAAAAAAAAAGCAACTAGGCAGCGAAAAAGAAAATGTTCTGGGGTGAGGGAGTATACAAAATGTTTCTGTCACTGCATCAAAGTATTATGTTGGATGATTGTGGATGAAACTCTTATCTCAATGCTTTGCTCAAAAATAGGACTCACTATTGGGACTTCATTTGAAAACTATTACAACAAGAAAATATTTCTCAGTATGCCATAAGTTTTTTTTTTCATATTAGTTTCCAAATAGATTAACTGTAAAAAGAGAGAGGTAGTTTGTAATGGTAAATAATGAGGTTGGCTTTCATTTACAAATGCAGCTAGTAGTGAATTGCTGTTGACACATTTATTGAACCATAGGTACATGTGTGCACATTTTTGTTTTAAATTCCGTATGGTATCTTAGTGCCTAAATTTTCATGAACTTAACATCTCATATTGTTTCTCATATTTTTTATTTGATTGGAGTGGCTTCAGTATTTACCCTAAATAATCCAGCTGTTATGAAGTTTTTATATTATCACATTCAAATATCAATGTTTAATGCCTTAGGTCCCAGCTTTCGAGTTTTAGTATCTATAAATGATTTAGAAAAATTGTTTATGACTAAACAGCAGGTATGCTAGACACTTTACAGTGAAAATTTGTTAGTCAGTCTTTCTGGAGTTTTATTTCTATGTAGTATAAGTTTGTTCCTTATGTTCATTAAATGGACTATTGATACTGTACACACATCACTACATTTTATAAAAAGAACAAAGATGTGTTTCAGTCGTTAAACAATTTATGACTTTATTGGTTTAATTTTCAGCTATCCTTTTTTTTTCTTTCCCTATTTTAAACATTATTTGTCTGGTATATACAAAATCGGACACAATTTACATCCTTTTTTTTTTCGTTTGTCGACCATCGGTAGCTATGTATCGTTGGCAGCCATTTTTCTTTTCGTAGATTCGTTTGTTGTTCACGGGAAAATGCTTCCTATAACGATTTTGCAGATTCTAATATTAGATCTCACATATCTTGTCGGACAGTGACCAGTTTTCGACAGGATATTTTGACTGAGTTTTAGAAGCAGTTTGTTCTTTCCTTACTCCCACCCCCGTCTAACATTATTTTTGTTCTCCATGTCTTTGTTTTACCGCTATGGTAATTCAGATAGGAGATGGATACTGTTGGCAGCTTATTAGTAATTTATAGACACTAATAAAAAAAAATGCTTTTACTAAGAGGGTATCTCATTGAGATATTGTTAACCATACAAGCTCCATTGATTGTACACACTCGTTCGGCTGTTGGGCAAGTTCGTATTTTTTAGCCCCCCTTTCTTCTGCTTAACTACATAAATCAATAATTTGTGTGAGAGAAAGGTTGCTGTACAAGAAAGGGGAGGGTAAGAGATGGGGAACCAACAGACACGATCCTTAGTGGGAAAAATTGTTGTTAGTGCATTTTATCTGGACAAGAACTGTATACAACATTTATCGTTCAACTGTTTATCTGCACATGAACTGTATACAACATTCATTTTTCCAGTTGTTAGTGCATTGGTCTGGACATGAACTGTTTCACTACTCATTTTTTAAAGTATCCGATCTGCAGCTGTCAGAAGTGTTGACGGTATTTGTTACTTGCAAATTAAATCACCATATTAGATAAATGTATCTGTGTCTATATCTGTGTAAGTGTGCTGCGTATGTAAGCAATCATCTGGGTCATCTATTTGTGTTGTACAATATGTCACCTATAGTTAGTTTATTTCAAAGGCGAGAGTATTGTTTTTCTTTACACTCTTTTATGGCAAAGCCTCTTGGTTATGTAATTTTATTTATCTAAAAACAACTTAACTTTGGACGGTGTAACTTCACAAACTTTATAATATGAGCCTGCACTAAATGCATGTATGAATTATTCCTTTGTAATATCGCACATTGGTGGGCCTAACAGAGTCCTATGCTGTGTCATTCACCCGAGCAGTTAATTATCAAATTATAATCTTAAGACGACAGGTGTAAAGAATATTTCATTATTATTTCATCGGACTTGAAAGATACATTCAAATAAACAATTGAATATTCTTGGCATAGAGGTTAGAAACGGGTCTTGATTTTCTTAATGCATATTCATCTTAATACAACTCAGTTTGTGAAATTTAACATAATATTAAATTATTACACCATTCAATCGGTGATCAGTCCCGGGTTGCGAAAAGGACAATCGTCCAAGTTGTATAGCGCAGGTGATAATAAAAGCCCCACTTATAAAGACTAAACAAAAAGATGTTATTGGATTATGTATGTGTAAATATTATGATAGGTTAACTTGCCATTGACCAGTACTAGTCGATAATTTAGAAGGTGAGAATCCCGTTTAAATGCATGTATATTTCCTACTTATCTTCATGTAGTTTTATGCCGTAAATACATAGAGCAATAGTGGTTATTTCTGGTAGTGTTGTGACTCAACGGACCGATAGAGCATATATAGTATATCGGACCCCCGAACACCCATCCGTTATTCTTTAACCTTGCGAAGAAGAACTAATTTGACAAACGATTGTTAAAAATGTTGTTTTGACATCACACAATTTTATTATGAAATATAACAACTCATGTTTGTTCAAGGCATTTCCTAAGTTTATATTACGTACAAATAATTCAAAGTAGAAATAATCGAATGTAAAAACAAAATGGGGCGGGTTAAGGGTTCGACATATATCCCCAGTGGTGCCTCCATGGCCATCGAACTATCGGCAGTCAAACCCATTAGTGGTCTCTAAGGATCTAAGCGATAAACATTTCGCCCCTTTCAGAGACATACACACGAAAAAAAAAACAACGTTGGCGCAAAGAAAAAATATTTGAGTGTAACCAGACATCAGTGACATTTCCGAAACAGTAATGTTTTATTGTTATTATAATTTTCGAAATCATTGCTTATCAACTAACATTAAGAAAACAACCTGTAATTTTGTAATATTACCTCACGTAGTCAATGTTCTTAAATCTAAAGATGATTGACAAATCTTCCATCCACAACACACCTTATTTAACAGCTGGATAGGCCGAGCACTAAATAAATTTATCTCCAGGTGTTTGTGTCGGGGAGTGATAATCTTGACGAGTCACGCGAAACATTGTTTTTCAAATCTTCGTGTCTCACCTCTATTTTGTGTGTCATTATTGTAGCACCCATGTAGCCTACATGTATAGTCGGGGTCCGTGGGCTGGCAGAAATAAAGGATTTAATCCTTGTCGGGCAGTGCTTTTTTTTTTTTGGTAAAAAAAAATGCCGGTACTCAGTGATGGATTGCCTAACTTTTAACTACCAGTTCGCACCTATTTTAATTAGTTATTGCTGCGCAACTTTACCAAATAATTCAATTTTAACAAATTAATATTATAATATAATTAATAATAAACGAACATTAAAATAACAAGTAACAATTTTTTCCCAACATTGAAAAAGGTGCCGGTACGCTGTACCGGTGCGTACCGGCACTAAAAAAGCACTGCTTGTCGGGTATTACAGCTGCTTGGCGATAACGTACACTATTGTATGTATGTGTGTATATATATATATATATATATATATATATATACTTTCTTTTTCTTACCGATTGTTTATATATTTAAATTACATACATTAAACATATACAACATACGTATGCACGCTTACAAGTGTTGCGCTATAGTCCAGTATATTTGTTTAATAGTATGAATATATTTCCCTTTCTTATTATAAAATCAACATATACTTTTGATCAGAAGAGGAAAAAAATGTTTCAATAAGCATTTATTAAATGCAGTACCTAGATAAGTCTATTTTATGAACATTTTAAAGCTGTATTTTTAAATTTACTGAACATATTTGGGTCGATCATTCGACTCTAAGGGCTTGTAAAAAATAACGTATGGTTACGCGTTTGATCATATTTGTTTTTAGTTCGGTATCGGTAAAGTTTGCCAGTTTCCAATCAGTTGTTAAAAGAAAAATTGGTAGTATATCAAATATCGATCAGTGTAAAATCAAATCGATTGCTAACATTGATGCACACATACCCCACTTACACAAACACACACACACACACACACATACACACACATAAACACACACACGCCACTCTTTACACATGTAGCTTCTATTTTCATTTAACACAATACAATTGTTCGTGTAGGGTACACACACACACACACCACACTTTCTATAGCACATGGCTTCTTATTTTCATTTAACACAATAAAATTGCCTGTGTAGGGTACTACACACACACCACTTCTATAGCACATGTAGCTTCTATTTTCATTCAATAACACAATACAATTGCCTGTGTAGGGTACATTGTGGCTCTTTGAAGCAGGGATGAATTGGTTGTATCTTTTTTCCCCCACCATGAACATACACAGTTTTAAAGATGTATTTTAAATAACATATAATTATTTAGCAGCATGTATTGCATGGGCCTAATATGAAATAGTTTTCGTTCACATTTGAAATAAAAAATGTATGTAACATAGAACTGTGAATTTATAATGTCCCTGGGGTTGGGGACCACTGACTTAGAGCAGTGCTTCTCAAACTTTTTTGAAGTCACGGCTCCTGTGGAACGCCAATCAATATATCGCCGTCTCTATTTTTTTTTTTGGTTTAGATTACTTAAATTTATAATTTTAAACTTCTATATGCAAACTTTTACTAGTCAATACATGCTTTTTCTAATTAACAATGAAATAGTGAATGATGCAACATATAAAATAAGCTAGAGTGTATTTTAAATAATATTAATACTATTTACATACAATACAATAGACACTATATTTTATGTGTCACATTTTCGAAATTCCACGGCCCCCTCCAGACAGTCCACGGCCCCCTAGGGGCCGTGGCCGACCACTTTGAGAAGCACTCGACTTAGAGCATACTTAGCTTCTAAAGATTTGACTACATAAATGAAAACATTTGGCCTTTTAAACTGGCATACTTTACATATTTCTCTACAACAAAGATATACGCCGCTTCTCTAGGCTAGCAGTCACCAGGGTACCTGCACTGGTGTGGTGAATATAACGGACAAAGATTTAAGTTTTAAGCTAAGTAAAGAAGAAACGTGTGCACAAACTTAGGTTCCTTTCTACAGTGTCAATGAAATGCACACCGTTGAATGTGTTTAAATGTGCGGATATTAATTGAAACTGTTACAGTTTTTTTTACATCGGCGCTTTTCAAACCATGTTCCGTAGAGCAATGTAAATGTTCAGCGAAAATGTGATTTGGGAGTATTAGAGGTGTAACTGTCCGCACACCGATTGTCGATAAGTTAAAATATTGTCGAGACCAATCTTAAATTCTTCCACAATTCCACCAGTGGGCTGCAGCTCCTGATGCCATTTTATTTTACAACCGCTATCTACATCATTCAATAAATAATTTCTACTTACATTTTTTAAGTTCCGGTTTCCCCAATACCGAAATATTTTTATTTATTCTTGTTTCACATTTCGTTCACTTTTTCTTTTGTCGGCTAAATCGTGACACGCGATGATAGTGAACGGCGTGTTAACGGGCATTATGACCACCCCCTCGCCCCTGCCTGCTAATACTTCAATGTATATACATACAGACTAGCTGAGCAAAACATTTACCTGAAAAAGTAGAGAGTAACATTTTCAACACCTTCTTCAAGTAGTTTAGCTTTCGGGAAATCTTTGAGCAGGTCCAGTGTACTGCAACATGTGTATAAGTCACGTATGATGGCACGTATGATGTTACATATCGAACACACTGTGTTGCATGTTTGAGAAACATATAGCAGTGATTTAATTCAATATGACAAACAACTTTTTAATATAGAAATGTATAAATTGAACTTTCTAAAGAGGTTATTTTTTATCATAAACAATTCACTATAATGTTTTCTAAACATTTAAACATTGAAACAATTGAACACAAACCCATTACAAGTTATCTTTGTTCCGAAAGACACATTCATCTATTATAATTATCAATAAATAATGCATTTTTTTACTAAAAACACCGGCATCTTTTCATACACAATAAATCCATATTTTGTATGCATGATCACATGGTTATATGGCATTACACATTCATAATCAATCTAATAATGTGTAATTTAAAGCAAACCCATATTTTGTAAGACCAAATCTATCCAATATATGTATTCAGCGAAACAATCTCTTCTATTATCACACCTAAGTATATGTAGCCTACCATATCAAAGTGACACATTCCTTACCGCTACACCCAGGCACGCATAGGGGGGCAGGGGGGTCATTGCAAGGGGGCCCGCATCTGTAAGGAGGCCCGACCACCCCGACTCATGGCGTCAATTTTTCAATGACTTATTGCTTGACATGCCTGCAATGATGTCCCGCCCTGGGGCCCGTGTTGGCTCTGGCGCCACTGGCCACACCTAATCTAAGTATATGTACCATATAAAAGCGACACATCCGTCTATTGCCACACCTAATCTAAGTATATGTACCATATAAAAGCGATGTGTTCTTGGGGCCTCTTCGTCGTCCCTTGTTGTCATCAACATGGCCAGGTAATCGTAAATATTAATGGCAAGTATGTCACAGTGGTCAGTGTTGATGACCGTATATTTCCGTTCTGATCGTGGCTCAAACATGCTCTCTTGCTGAGGTAAAAGAGAAAAAAAATGCTATATATACTATTGACATATTTACATTGTACGAGTACATACATTTGAAACGTAAATGATACCATACTTAGCCCGTTATTAATGAAATATACCACTGGTTTGACTGGACATAAAATGTAATGAACTAGTTGTATTAATCACGATAGTAAGGATGCTGGGGATGGGATGGGGGGTACATGTCTGTTATGGGGGGTGGGAGGTCGGGGCAGAAATATGGAAATTCTTGAGATCATTTAAAAGGCGAAACATACTATATAGGCGGGTAGCGCGCAAATATTACTTTCGGTGAGGTAATCAATAACTTATGATACATTTTTCTATGTCACTTTTTATATCCTCCATAGTCGGGTGTGTTATGACCATATATGTATCACGGAAGACATAGTTGATAGTATTGCAACCGATATCCTGCGACTTACAACCACCAGCAGCCAGAAATAGATGTACGATCAATGTAGTAACATCATAACTTATATCATAACATCATAACTTATATCATAATTTATATCATAATATCATAATTTATATCATAACATCATAACTTATATCATAACATCATAACTTATATCATAACATCATAACTTATATCATAACATCATAACTTATATCATAACATCATAACTTATATCAAAACATCATAACTTATCATAACTTATATCAAAACATCATAACTTATATCATAACTTCATAACTTATATCATAACATCTTTACTTTTTTTTCTTGAACCAGCAGTAATCAAAATTGGCCCGAGAGTCCTACATTTCATTTAGAATGTACATAGTTTTATTACTCTTTACATTTACATAGTGATGATTTAGAATCTCATTTTGTGAATCTGAATCGACAGCATCCAAATATGTAGGCCATTTAGAGATGACCTTTTTATTTTCGAATGCGTGAAAAAGTAATTGGAAGGAGTCATTAGAACAAATGGAAATATGCTAAATTTGTTGAGATTTGAAATATTTTAAAATGAACGAATTTATGCCTATAAGATATATCGTTAAATGATTACTTTAAACCTTGGTCTCTTAGACACTGTTAGTAATATTTAAATAAATTCAGAAATTAAAGATTAAAACTTGTAGAACACTTTACTAATACACATTTTTTTGCATTTATCTAATCGATACGTTTTACCTGTCATCATTTTTCATAAAGTTTAAATGCCTAAAATAAAATCATTGATTTATGACGTTTCTAGGCCGAGTCCGTATTCACTACTACTATTAAAGTAAAATGTAATAATACATCTTCTGTATGTTTGTTGTCTATATAATATTAACTTCATGGAGCTTACAAGTACGAACGTTGGAAAACAAACAAATGGTACATCCTCAATAAACAGATGTAAACAGCCGTACGGTCCGATGTCCACAGAAATGACCTACCCAAACACCATGTCTTTCTTTAGCCATTTTATGATGGTTGGTCACCTGGCTCACCAATCACTGAGCTGCCAATTAGTCTGGTCATTTGGCTGTAAATATAATAAAATGGACAATGGCCATCTAATTATTAGTGTTTGTGTGCATCAAACCATTGACCAATGATTCTGGGGTGGGGCTACTGCTTAATGCAATTCATAAGGGGGACTTCAGTTCATAAACCTGTATGATTTTCAGTTCTTTATATACGATACCACCTACTATTTACTTGATAAGATCTTTTTAAAAAAAAAAAAAAGAATGAAAAAAATGAAAACCATATAAATGGCTAATACTAAATATTTATAGTCCAAATAATTCTATTTAAGAAATTAGATGGATTGGAAGAAGATTTAAAAAAATTACAACTTTCAAATGTTAAGAATATATTGTAAGAAGAGGGAGGGTTGGGCAAAGATTTCAAATAAAAAGAAACAAATAAAAACAATAACAAATAAGAACAAACTACCACTAACCTTTACCACGTAGTAATATGTAGAAATCTTGAGCCATGTGACACTCACGTATTATCACTTTATCTGCAGCAGGGACCCTGACATATAAATGTTGTATTCGTGTAAAATATCTATCTATAAATAGAGCTAATAGGCCAGGAGTTTTAGCAACCTACCCAGAATAAATTCTTACAATGGTTTAAATGCAGAATCTGACACATATATATGTGAAGATTAACTGGTATGAATGACACCTAATGAAACTCATTAAATTTTTTCTACAGCATTGGCAAAATTGCACGAATTACACGTAACTTTCCACTATTCACGGTTCTGTGTCAATAACCTTTTGGTAAATCTGAAGTAGGCATAATCCACGTCAAACTGTCAGCAACCGTGCTCCAGATTATGTTATATAAGTATTTAAAATGAAAGGTCAAATAAAGTGTAACCAATGTGACCTGCTTCCAGTGGCGCAACTAGGAGGGGGACGGGGGCTTGAGCGCCCTCCCGGCAAAAATCATCAAATACATAATTTAAGTTATAAAGTTACAAAAAGAAGACCGTCAAACTGTCTTTTCAACATGTGAGCCCCCCCCCCCCCCAGCATTTTTTGCTGGTTGCAGCCACTGCCTGCTTCCATTAGTAGACCAACGGTTTAACCGTATTGACGAAGCATTAGCTTCATAAAAGTAATACATAAATTTTTATGTTTGTTGCATTATATAAAAACTACTTCATAAAACAAACCATAAATAAATAAATAATACAACACTCTGAACTGAAGGGAGTAGCAACCCTGTAGCGTGAAAATTCTACAGCAGGGGCCAGGCATTCTACAGCAGGGGCCAGGCATTCTAGTACAGCAGGGGCCAGGCATTCTACAGCAGGGGCCAGGCATACAGGGGGCCAAGTAATACAAATAAACAGAGGGGGCCAGACAAAATGCAGGGGGGCCGGCCCTGCCCCGCACGCTACGGGCCTGGTGAGTAGTATGGCTTTCAGACTCCGGGTGGGGCAGGCATCAATCCGCTGGTGAAAGTCTAAGTAGTGGCAATATGGATGTACTTTTCCTCATGAAGCTTCCATCCCCATTCTGTGTGATTCAGTATTGCTTAACAACATCAAGATATGTTCACTCTTCCAGCCACTGAACAGCACGGAGTAAGTAACCGCCGTCTACAACATGAATCGAACTGCTTGGTTTCAATGATGGTTCTACACCCTGCAGATTTCTTTACCGAGCTGTGATTTATCAACTTTCAGCATGTAGTTATCTTTGAACAGAGAAGTAGGAAGTGTTGACAGCTCATAGCTGAAATATTTCTCCATATCAGGCAGATCTGTTATGCATTGTGACCAGAAGCCTATTAAATAGGAACTGTGGGATCAACACCTGTCAAAGCTTTCTTGGAATTTGATGAAGAAGCATTGTTTACTTGTGCTAATGTTCTCATTTGAGATTTTCGGCACAAACATCCTTGAAGTTCTTGCCGCTCATGTTCTGAACACATCAGCGCCAACTTCTTCAGCATTGTCGCAGTTGATATTATCAGATTCAGATGCTGCAACACCCGATGGTACGCTGTGGAGTCTTGTGTCAGAAGTATCAAATTGATTATGACTTCAAGAATACGAGAACTTTTGTGAGATCGTCATATATCTCTATTGATCCTGGACTTCCCTCTTCCGGATGCTGGAACTGCTCTATGGTAAGGTCCGGTCCACTGTTTACTACTACGCCGTCCAACATGTGATCCTGACATGAGCTGCTTGTGTAGATCTGGATGTGAGTTAGGTGGGCCCATCATCATCTCCAGGTAGAGACGAGCACACTTGGCATAATTGTTGTGACCAGATGCTGCGAAGAGATTCACCATTCTCCTTGATACTGACAAGATGTAGTTGATAGTTGCCCATTCGTTCTGTCCGCAGCAGAAGCTTTAATGTGGCAATGTAATACATATACAGAAGCCAAAGGTTTTTACAATATAAGCTATAGTAATAGTTATGTCATTTTCAGGCCCCATTCTACACCTTATACGTAGCTATACGAGATAGCGGCCCTAGGGCCCCAAGAGTAGCTATCCTAACATAAATTTGGTTTAAATAATTTTGTTAATGTCTTTTAAGTGCTGGGCTTCAGTGTTTTTGAAGGTACCGTCTTATCTTTTCAGTATTTTTTAATAATCTTGTAGTTGGCAGCTGCTTTTTTTTTGTAAACAATTCAGGTCATCTCTTAACATGGCTGACAGTATTTTATATAGAATATAGAGGACCTTTTTACAAATTTATTTAATGCATTTAAACACAATTTAGGTATTCAAAACAAGGGGTGTCATTAATCCTCGTTATGTTAACTAACTAGTTATTACCAACAATTTCACAAACGCTTGTAAGACATTAATTCTAGGTACGTAATGTAATATTTATTTAACTCCTGGCCTATAATATATTTGAAAAATTCAGTTCAGGTTATATACATTACACCCAAAGACACGAATGAGACATTTACACTAGTAATGACGTAAATTCTTCCCGTCTCTTTACCTGTCCTGAGTTTTTTTTTCCCCTGGCTGCCTATGTTTATGCTCTATTTTTTTACTTTAGGCTCGTCTGCAAATGACGTAACGCAAAAAAACGACATTTTAGACCCCCCTCCCCCCTTGTCACAAAGTGTCACAAATTTTTCAATTTCCCCTTATGTCACGTCATAAGTTTAAATAAATTAAAATACTCAAATTAATGATTTATTTTCTTTCTGTTATTTTTGGAGACAAATAATGAACTTTTTAGCGTATTAAAAACAGTTTTTGAGTCAAACCCAGTCAAAAAAGTAATAATAACTATCGACATTTTTAAGATACAAAAATTTCATAACGGTCAATTTTCAAAATTTCAAGTTAAGAAGAATTGTAATCTTGGCAGAAAATTCAACCAAATTTTGGATTCCTCATAGATAATTATTACTTTTTGTGACGTCAACAAGTTCACAGACCCCCCTCTCCCTGTCACAAAATCCTAGACCTAAGCGTTACGTCATTTGCGAACGAGCCCTTACACAAAAATTATTTGACGACGACTTACTCGATCAACTAGGCTACCCTGGCCAGTCGTCTCTGAGAGCCTGCCGGGTACTCTCAACAAAACTTCTTAACATTTGTAACGTACGAATGACCTGGGGAAAAGGGGAAATAATAACAACGAGTTATCAATAACTAGCTAACCAATGGAAATTACTATCACAATATTTAAACATAATTTAATAAGTCTCATTTTTTGGTAAAAATCAACTGAATAAATCTAAATAAGTAAAAGAAAACTGTAGACGGCTTCTGTTGTGAGGTAAGGTATTACTTGAGTGTAAGGTATTACTTGAGATAAAGGTGGCTATTACCAGTGCTCTATTTACTGCCGGGTTTGCCGGGGATACCGTTGGGGTTGCCGGGGATATCCCTGTCACTGAGACCTGTCATCCCCTGCTCTGATTTAGCTATCCCTGCCGGGGATGAAATCATAGACATTTATCCCCGGCTCTGCAGAATTTTTTTGTTCATCCCCGGCACTGGTTTTTTTTCTTAAATCGAGCACTGGGTATTACTTGAGATGAAGGTATTACTTGAGATGAAGGTATTACTTGGGATGACGGTAATTACTTAAGATGAAGGTATTACTTGGATGACGGTAATTACTTGAGACGAAGGTATCACTTGGGATGTCGGTAATTACTTGAGATGAAGGGTAGGTTACTTGAGATGAAGGTAATTACTTGAGATGAAGGTATTACTTGGGATGACGGTAATTACTTGAGATGAAGGTATTACTTGGGATGACGGTATTACTTGGGATGACGGTAATTACTTGAGATGAAGGTATTACTTGAGATGAAGGTATTACTTGGGATGACGGTATTACTTGGGATGACGGTAATTACTTGAGATGAAGGTATTACTTGGGATGAAGGTATTACTTGGGATGACGGTAATTACTTGAGATGAAGGTATGACTTGGGATGACGGGGTAATTACTTGAGATGAAGGTATTACTTGGGATGACGGTATTACTTGGGATGACGGTAATTACTTGAGATGAAGGTATTACTTGGGATGAAGGTATTACTTGGGATGACGGTAATTACTTGAGACGAAGGTATTACTTGGGATGACGGTAATTACTTGAGACAAGTATAACTTAGATGACGGTATTACTTGGGATGACGGTAATTATTTCAGATGAAGGTATTACTTGGGATGACGGTAATTACTTGAGATGAAGGTATTACATGAGATGAAGGTATTACTTGAGATGGAAGGTGCAGACACTTGGGATGACGGTAATTACTTGAGATGAAGGTATTACTTGGGACAGACGGTAATTACTTGAGATGAAGGTATTACATGAGATGAAGGTATACTTGAGATGAAGGTATTACTTGAGATGACGGTAATTACTTGAGATGAAGTTATTACTTGAGATGAAGGTATTACTTGAGATGAAGTTATTACTTGGGATGACGGCATCACTTGAGATGAAGATATTTGGGATGATGCAATTACTTGAGATGAAGGTATTACTTGAAAGATGACGGTAATTACTTGAGATGAAGGTATTACTTGGGATGACGGTATTACTTGGGATGACGGTAATTATTTCAGATGAAGGTATTATTGATGAAGGTATTACTTGGGATGACAGTAATTACTATATTTGAAGGTATTACTTTGGGATGATTTTAATTACTTGAGATGAATGTATTACTTGGGATGGACGGTATTACTTGAAATGACGGTAATTACTTGAGATGATGGTGGCCATTTGGGATGAAGGTACATTTGGATTACGGTAATTATTGAGATGAAGGTATTACTTGGGATGACGGTAATTACTTGAGATGAAGGTATTACTTGAGATGAAGGCTAACATTTTGGGATGACGGTAATTACTTGAGAAGTATTAATTTGAGATGAAGGTATTACTTGGGATGACGGTAATTACTGAGATGAAGGTATTACTGACAGTTTTATAATTACTTAAAAGTGTCGGTTTTGCTTGAGAGCTGATAAGCAATTCATGGTTTTTAAAAGTCTGGAAATAGAGACACTAGGGAAAGGGTCTGTCGAGGGCCTAAAAGCATCTAATTAAATAGTTGTGTACTGGGAGCGTTACCCTTCAGCAGCGTGGAGTGGGGTGGGGGCCTAAGGGTTTTCCTGGGTTTCCGGGTCCATTAGAACAACACTTCTTATTAACGGAGACTTCCTGATATTCCATGGAAAGTAAATACCTGCCATATCAAGATTTTAACATAAATATTATAGTCACCTTGTTGCTATAAATAAACATTTTAATTGTGACATTTTTCATTGGGTATTTAAAACTGATGATCTTATCTTGAACTCAGGGGTGGTCTTGGGGAGGGCGGAGGGGGGCATGTCTCCCCCCCGTTACCGCAAGTTTGTAAGACATCATTAAATTATCGAAATATTTTTGTTGTAAGACCAATTTTTAACAATGAAACAGTTTGCCCCGCCCCCCGGGGGGGGGGTCAAAGTTTTTGCCCCCCCGGGCCCGTCAAATTTGTCTCGATCCGCCCCTTCTTGTACTGATAAATAAATCATTGTTTTATGAATGAGATCAATGTTAAATAAATAGTAAACGGTTTTAAATGTATCCGTAAAAACATTTTTTAACTGTGAGAAATTTTCATCAATAAATTTTGTATTCTAAAACTCTGGTGACTGAATAAAAAAATACACAACAGACGAAGAAAAGAGTTTTTTCACTTTTTTACCTCATTTATCTCTTCTTTCCTTTCAACCAAGGTTTTGTAAGGATCAGTTTGACAGCCATACTGAATGTAATAAAATGGAGAGGAGAAGCTATGTCATAACCAGAGTATGGAGACGTTAACTAAAAAGTTTCACTTTTTTTTAAAGTTATGGGCAAGAACAAAGTAAAAAAGTTCTGTCTAAAGTGTATTAACTGCTCTTAAGCTATAAAAACTAAAAAGCTGAACGTAAAAAGATTGAGTTAGTTTAGAATATTTTCAAGATACTTAATTTTACAATATGTTTTTTTTTCATCTTTCTAAGTCAACAACTTAAAAGTTGCAGTGGTTCTCAGGGAGGTGATATTGTCGCAAATAGGAAAAAGTCGATCGCTAAAGTTACATATTGTTGAAGCGTTACTTATCAGTATTTTTGATGCTATTAGCGACGAGCAGCTATTATTGCCATTAAAGCCCGAAATATTCACACAAACTTCTGTTTTTGGGCTCAAAAAACATACGAACGGATTTGATTATGCGACCAAATTCCCCTCCCCCCCCCCATAATATGCTAAATCAAGTTTAGGGATGCTGTTAAATTATTTTTATCTATCGCATATTGACGTTGTACTCACTCTTTTGGAATAACTTATACTTGCTTGTACTCACTCTTTTTGACAACTTTATACTTGCTGGTACTCACTCTTTAGACAACTTATACTTGCTTGTACTCACTTTGACAACTTATACTTGTTGTACTCACTGTCACAGGTTGTGACTAATATGTCGAAACCATCCCCTTACTCTCCAACCCCTAACTTAATAATATTACTAACGTTATAAGTATTATACCATGTATAGTAAATAATATACGTTCCGCCCAGTTTCCCTTTTTTACCCCGCTCGATGTCCAGTTACTACGGTCTTGTCTATACGACGTACTTCCCCCTCCTCATCTAGGCTCCACCCCTAATTTGAAAGTTTGAAAGAAACATATATTATATTTGATTGGCTACGGGTCACGTGGGAGAAAGGGATATGAAGAATGAAATATAGATTCGTAGGCATTCGACGGAGGGTCTTGGTAGCGACCGGTCGATTTGTGTGGCCTCCTGGGTGAGCGATAGAGAGAGAGAGAGAGAGTTAACTAGTGATAACGTCCTTGTTCCCCTCTATTCATGTTATATTGGATTATTTGCTGCAGTTTGAATTATCTTTGTTATGATAAGTCACCAGATCCCTGTTACGGATTATGCCTTAGTATAATAAATATCTTGGTGTTGTACACACGCTTGTGGAATTGATTATTCGTCACTTGTTATACGTTTAATTGTTGGTGAGACTGTGTGTGGTAGAAACACAAATACAAATACGAGTCATCATTGAGTCAGCCCTCATACTCTTAGCAACAAGCCAAGGGCACCCTCATCGGGGTCCTCACACTCACTCTTTGGACAACTTATACTTGGCTGTACTCACTCTTAGACAACTTCTACTTGCTTGTACTCACTCTTTGGAAAACTTATACTTGGTTGTAATTAATTTTTAGACAACTTATACTTCGTTGTACTCACTCTTTTGGACAACTTATACTTGGTTGTACCACTCTTTTAGACAACTTCTACTTGCTTGTACTCACTTTTTGGAAAACTTATACTTGGTTGTACTACCTTTTTAGACAACTTATACTTGGTTGTACTCACTCTTTTGGAATAACTTATACTTGGTTGTACTCACTCTTTTGGACAACTTATACTTGGTTGCACTAATTTTGGACAACTTATACTTAATTGTACTCACTCTTTTGGACAACTTATACTTGGTTGTACTCTTACTCTTTTAGACAACTTATACTTCTGATTGTACTCCACTCTTGGACAACTTATACTTGGTTGTACTCACTCTTTTGGACAACTTATACTTGGTTGTACTCACTCTTTTTGACAACTTATACTTGGTTGTACTCACTTCTTTTAGGACAACTTATACTTGGTTGTACTCACTTCTTTTGGACAACGTATACTTGATTGTACTCACTCTTTTGGACAACTTATACCTATTGTACTCTCACTCTTGGACAATTTATACTTGGTTGTACTCACTCTTTTGGACAACTTATACTTGGTTGCGTCAAAAATTTGTTTTGTTTTCCCCTGAGCTGCTCCAACTTTCAGCGTGGTATTCTTGTGTTGCTCACAAACTGGGCCACGTCTTTCAATATAAGCTTCGTGTCACTGGAACTGAGAACAGAATGATGGCATTCTATAGGGACAGATGTGTTGTACATAACAACTTACATGACATATATAATGTGTATAAAAACATAAATGACAGATATGATTTGCACAACACTTACATGATAGATATGATATGTATAACAATATACATGGCAGATATGATTGTACACAGCTACTTACATGACAGATATGAGATGTGTAAAAATCTATAGACACAAAAACTTACATGACAGATATGATGTGTATAAATCTATAGACACAACACACAAGCTGAATGACTCTGCGAAATCTGAATCTGATCTGGGGAATAAATGAGGCAATCACTAAAAGGTAATTTCTCACAGAGGCGTCAACAAGTAGCTGCCCCCCCCCACCCCTATCCCAGAGTCGGCATCTTTCAATAAATATAAATAACAGAATGAATAATTACAAGATGTTTTTATTTCGACATTGAAATAAATATTTGTAAATTAGGCCAAGGTGGGAGATGATCTTGTCATTTCTGGCTTAAACAAGGACATTGGAAAAAATAATTATGTGCACTGTTTGAAAATGTAGCATTTACAACATTATCCCTTTTATATCTTACAAGGCATTGCCTTGTTGTCAATGGAGGGTGCATTAATTAATGTGTCTTAGCTGGGTGTTACCCAAGTACAGAATGTGAATCTTAATAATAAGTTTTTACTAAAGAACACGTGATAAATAAAAAATAGTTAAATGGGGTACTTTATATCTTTTATCAAATATGTAAACAGGATTCACGCTATTAATCCAAAAGCACTACATTGATAAACATAAATTTAGAAAGGTGTGTTTACCGAATATAGTATATTTTACTTTGTTTATAGTTTTAAATGATTGATAATCATTTTCTAAATGTGTCTTTTTTTTTAATAAACAGAATTAGAAACAAGGGCTTTCAATACTTACTATTACATTACATAGGGCTTAGCTAGTATATTATAAGCATACGTTTTCTAAGTAAAATAAATTGTTTACATTAAAGCTGTATTTATTTGAACTCACTAAATACCAAAACAGCAACAAAAGTATTATTTCAAGAAACCACACAATGTAAAACAAATAGCACCATATCAACAAGAATGCACTCACAAAACTGTTCAAACCCTTACAAAAATTATCCAATCATTTAATTATTGAAAGTCATTGGCTAGAAAACACTACACAAACGGTCAAATAAAGAAATGAATCTAAAAATAACCAGTCTCACGTTACGTCCCATTCATGAATATCATTGAGCCTAAGGTTACAGTTTAAAAGCTTTACCGTGACTCAATGAACTTACCGCGGCTTGTTTCGTGGACTTGATGTACTGCCTTAACTTTAGTTTCATCAGATTCATCCCAAACAGTTTCCATTTGAGTTCTCGGAGAGCTTCGGCATCGTCCTGATCTGCCGCATCTTCAGTGTCTTCAATTTCTCCATGAAGTTGATGATGGGCGAGATGATTCCTTTCTGTGTGACAGTCGGGCCGAAGTCTTCCTGCCTGGAGACGTGAGTGACACAAGTAGACGTGAGTGACACAAGTAGACGTGAGTGACACAAGTCGAGCTATATTGAACAGTGTAGACAGAAGAAAAATTCCGAGACTAACATTCTTGACGTAGTTGTGTTGTAATCAGTGCTCGATTTAAGAAAAAAAAACCAGTGCCGGGGATGAACAAAAATTCTCTGCAGAGCCGAGGATAAATGTCTATGATTTCATCCCCGGCTGGGGTATACGAGCTAAAAGCAGAGCCGGGATATTAGATCTCAGTGCCGGGGATATCCTCATCCCCGGCGGTAAATCGAGCCCTGGTTGTAATGGGAGTTAGGTGGGTATACGTAGCTATCTAGACTTCACGCCCTGTTAGACAGAGGTGGCTGAAACAGTTGCTGGACTTACATATTACAGGTTGTGATTGATTGATATTTATTTTTAGCATGACTGACGAAAGTTTTATTTTTAAATGACTGAAACATTAAAATTACATCACAAAGTGAAATTAAGCTTTGATATGTGTCCTTGTCGCAAACAAAAATACGAAACTAAAACCATTGATTGACAATGCATTACTTCAATATGACGCTTACGTTATCAAATTACTCCTGGACATACAAACGGTATTATAGCCATATGTCAGTTAAAGTGGACGTCATAATGAACTGACCATTAGTACTTATAAGTCAAGCATTGACCACATTTATTTAAAGTCTGACACTGAACACATGTACTTACACTATGACACTGATCACATCTACTTACAGGTCTGACACTGATCACATGTATTTACAAGTCTGACACTGACCACATGTACTTACAAGTATGACACTGACCACATGTACTTACACGTATGACACTGACCACATGGACTTACACGTATGACACTGACAACATGTACTTACAGGTCTGACACTGACCACATGTACTTACAGGTCTGACACTGACCACATGTACTTACAAGTCGGGCGCTTTCGACTTGTTTGCTGCGATTATGCTGTAAAACACAACATATACAAAAATTCTATTAACGCTAGCTACCACACACACGTCACAAATAATATTCTATCAACAAATGTCCATTTGAATTAAGGACCGACATTTGAGTGGTTTTTTTTTACTTTTAGCTATTAAATGTTCTGAAATGTTGAGCAATTTTCCATTCATCTGGAAAGTTTTACTAATAAAAAAATAGCTAGAATACGCTTCTTTGATGCATGAATTATAGCAAGCAAAAATCGCATTTGTTTTCTTATTTTATCTTTTTCAGAGCTACTTTGAAAGAAATTTTCAGGCTTGTTAATGGCAAAGATGCAGTTATTTTTGGCAGGTATATATTGTATAAGTGTTGGTAATGTGTTGCGGCTTGTGGTGGAGGGGGTTGTTACGGTTGAAAGCAGAACTTCTATTTTTGTCAGGGTCTACTTACCTCTGTAAGCTAACATTTAAATCTGTCCTGTTTGGTTTCTCTGAAAATACATATAAAAAGAAACATATGTAATTTGTTTTTGCTTTTTTTTTAAAAGTATTTTAACATGCATTTTATTTTATTTTTTGTATTTCATTTTGACTTTGATAATAAACCAGGCTGTAAATGGCGGCCATCATATTACCCTTTATTTTTTTTCTTATTCAGTCATTATTACTTTGACTTACATGACGGGTGGTCGGGTGGTGAGCGCTCGACTGTCGACCGGAGGGTCCCTGGTTCGAATCTCAATGGAGAACCTTGGGATTTTTTCAGGTCCTGGTGAAAGTCCCGAAGTCCACCCAGCTTTAAATGGGTACCTGACTTGCTGGGGAGTAAAGGCGGCTGGGCGTTGTGCTAACCATAACCTCCACTGTTGAGGTTATAGAAACAGACGAGTTCTACACTTCATCTACTCTGATGGCCCGTTAGGGTTAGAACTTACTTTATCACTTTGACTTACTCTTGTTGGAGTTGCTAAATTGTATTTTTCACTCTTGTTCTACCTATAGCTGTGTGTGGATGTAAGGATGAGTTGAAATCTCTGTTCTACCTATAGTTCTGTGTGGATGTAAGGATGAGTTGAAATCTCTTTAGATCCTATAAACCACTAATGGCACTGTTTATTCAGTACCCTTCTTCACCATCGGTTTTATGTGGTGCAATGACCTTCAGGGCACCACGGGATATATGGCGGGTACTTTAACCACGATGTGAAATATCCTTTGGTTCTCACTGGATATCGAACCTGTCGAGCGCTTTCACCACACAAATATCCTCCCCCTACACCATTAGTTGTAACGTGAGTATCTTTGAATTAGAAAGGAGCTGCTTCCTTTCATTAATGTATCGTCATCACGCAGAACGGGTCCAAATTGTAACGAAATACATCAAACAAAATTTAATAAAGATTCTACTTCGAAAAAGACACTAAACTTTTTAATGGTAAAACAGTTCATTCCCTACTTTAATTTCAAACAATTAGTAACAATTAAAAATAATTACGCCATCAATAGCCCTACTTCTAACGAGGAATGCAAGGAATATTTACTGTCGATTTGACTATGGCTTTAAATATTGTGCATAGACTTGTCGTCTTTGGTTCCCAGTTTATATTGCTCGTGCTATTTAAATCTGTATAATGCCGATGTGAAATTGTCGCCAATAATGTCTTTTGTCCTAAAGAATCTAACGATAAGTTTATTAAATGTTTTAGTCATGTATAAACGTTCGCACAGGGCCTAGAATTTTAACTTTTTTTTCAGGTAGTTTTATTCTTTTTATAAAAACAATCATGCTTATGCACACAGACACACAAGGCGTGGTATTATGGTTTTATGCACACACAGACACACACTGCGTGGTATTATGGTTTTATGCACACACAGACACACAAGGCGTGGTATTATGGTTTTATGCACACAGACACACAAGGCGTGGTATTATGGTTTTATGCACACAGACACACAAGGCGTGGTATTATGGTTTTATGCGCACACAGACACACAAGGCGTGGTATTATGGTTTTATGCGCACACAGACACTCAAGGCGTGGTATTATGGTTTTATGCACACACAGACACACAAGGCGTGGTATTATGGTTTTATGCACACACAGACACACAAGGCGTGGTATTATGGTTTTATGCACACACAGACATACAAGACGTGGCATTATGGTTTTATGTTCATGGTTTCTTTTTCTATTGGAATTTTAGTACATGTAATAATATTGTTTTTCTCATAAATTTCATTGCTTCAAGACATATGAAGACTTATGTATACTTTGCACAATGTACGAGGTACTAACCGTAGGATAATATCTGTTTTACAACAAAAGAGCAAACATATCAGTGGCGTAGCGATCTTAACTCGCACCTGCACAATATCTTTTAGCGCCACTCCCATTCGAGAACCATGTAGTATTATATGTAAAATATACCATTTGCGACCTTTTCAGAGTAGCGCCCGGGGCATGATGCCTCCTTTTTGCCCACCCCTTTGCTACGCCACTGAAGCATACAAAAAACAAACTCTCCAAAAAATGTAAAGATAAACACACATATAGACTCATATCTGCTTTCACGTGTTTAATATTTTTTTTTTAGAAATTAAAGTCGAGTTCAGCTTATGGAGTTGTGTTGTTTATCCTATAACGAAAAATGAAACTAAAAAAGACGTCTGTTCGATAAATACAACTTATTTCTCCTTAGATAAAATTACAGCAAACAACAAAAAAGAAAACACAATCTAATACAAAATGTTATGGTACACATGTTAATCTCCATTTCTGATCCAAAAGTGAATTTATTTTATTGTTTTTTCTCTATTTAAAAAAAGTGTTTGTAAAAAAAATCAGCCATATTTGATGAGTTTTGTTAACATGTGTTGCTTACATAGTATTGAATATAGCGGTTAGCATGCAGCTTTTATAGACAGCAAATGAACCAAAACAGCTTTAAGTGCAAACTTCCTTAATCGCATTACGTTTCACACTTGTGAAGATACTTTATATTGTGTCTATGTTTATGTTTTTTTTTTTAATGGTAGATATCTTTGAAAAAAGTTGTTTTCATTTATCTTCCAACAAAATTTGTCTTAGAATAGTTTATGAAATGTTGCAACGGGCTACATTTCAGTTAACAATCCTAAATAACTATTTGAAATATATTTGTAGGTCATTCAATTGCAAGTGAAGTAAATATCAAGGGAAATGGATGCTCAGACAGTGTAAAAAGAATTGTTGGTGTAACAAGTGGTAAGTAATGCTTTTTCCTATTTCCTTGACTTTTATGCTTCCTGTTTTTTTTTATTACTATTTCCCGGAGTATCAATTTATATTTGCGTTATAATAATCTAAATAATTTTTGCAGTCTTCTTCTTTCCTAGTGTATTGGTGGTCGTAGGTTTCATTTTTATGTTAATTAGGGATTGCATATGCTCTCATGTTTGTTGACTGATAACATGTATAGTCCTTATGCCGTGTGGGACATGATTTGGTATATTCAATACTTAAGGAATAAATCATGTCAACACTGGGCCTTATTCTGTGCCCGTGGAGGCCCTTCTTGTGAAGCCATTTAGGGTCCAGTTTACTTAAGACCAGCTCTGACTGCCTTGTTCCCTCTCAACCTTTTTCACGACTGTACCCCAATGAGACTAACATATGTCCATGCGTAAACTCACACATAAGTTCACGAATAAAGGAATTTATTTTTTTTAAATGAACATGATTACCTTTCTAATGTGATACTTGGGCTTGTTTTTGACCCATCAAAGATGTGATACGAAGATAGATGCTTCTGGAAGCTAGTATAACATTACTCTCAGGCTGGAGGTTGCTTTTGCTCTTTGGTTTTTCTTGAATTCAAAGCAGATCAAGCTTTTTTCACATAAGTATTTTGATGGAAAAACTACTATTAGTGACAACGCTGCATTACTAGTCTTCATATTATTTAAGCACACTTAGCCAGTTCTTGCTTTAAAAGTTCTGTCAGCTGCGATTTCAAAAACTTCTCTTTCACTTCATCAGAAAGTTCTGCACAGAAAGGATTTAAATACAATAGATCTGGGCACTTTCCGTTTAAATTTCAGGAAATTATATCAAAATTTCATTTTCTATATTCTTCATATGTTTGATGTTTGATTTTTCAACTAAACATGACATAGTTGGAAGATTGCAAAATCTCAAGTAAAATTTCTGTTTCTCTAATAGATAAATATGTTACAAAAAGCTCGCATGTTTTTAATTGAGGAAAATATTTTGCTGTTTTGTCCTTAAAGTTTAATTTAACTTTTTTTTTTTACCTTATATCCTACAAATATTAAAAAAAAATTATATTGATTTAAAAAAGCATGAGTGCCATTTGGTAATTTCATTTATTTATCTTGAAGTTTATCAATAAATTTTTGTAAATGATAAATTACAACCAGTATACTTTAAATTTAGTAATGAATAGAGTTTGAGGACGTATGAAGTCCATAATATTTTCATGTCATAATTTTTTAATACAAAAGATTACACTTTTATTTAATCAAAGTAATGTATATAAGCATTTATTTGATATAAGGAACACACTTTTTTTTACTATTTAGTACAATTTAATAAAATCCTTTTTTATATAAAAAAAAACTTTTTGGTGTCAAAAGTAGCCTATTTCACTTGTTTTGTTTGTAATCTTGATATAAACTAATTATTGGTGTTCCTAGTATGAGACTTAAAAAAAAAACTGGGTTTTTTTATGCTTTATATTGTTAAAAAAAATTCACAGGATTTGGTTATTAAGGTTTATATGAAATATTTAAAAAAGGGGCAGTATTTAGATACTGTGCTATACATGTGACAACTTAATCTCTTTCCACAATTTCCCTCTCTATTTAAGCATTACCCAAAAATGTAATATAGTTTCGTTCTTCATAAGATTTAATTAATTAACCTTAAGATTTTAAAATTGAGAATATACAAGTGTATGTTAATATCGAATTAATTGGGATCTGAGAAGTTTGTGATAATTCATTTCATATTTCTCAAAACACATCTGAGAGATGCCTTATAACTGCCAAACAGAACAACTTAAATAAAAGCCTATTGAAAGAGAATCCACGTTTTATATTATAACCTGTGACGGCTGTGACCCATGGTCCATAGATAGCGGCTACCTAGTAAGTTTTGAAATACAACCTATGTTTATGCCAGTACAGCTTCCTAGCAGGGTTCAGCAAACTTTTAAATCTATTACCCCAAGGATGGGGGAATTCGTCATCTATTTTGTGCCCTCATTTACATTTTCAATCTGTTTTAGTATAAAAAAAATGTCTTTATTTATTTCGTTCTCATTTATAGTATGGGCAACCTTTTTTTTGTGTGTGTGTGTGCCAAACTTTTTTTGTACAACTGATCCGGCAGTCTGACAAATAAAAGTCCACGATGAGCATATATTACATGGTTAGTCTTTCTCAGTATTCTTGGTAATCATTCTTGTGTTTTCCTATCACCTTTTCCTTTCATGTTTGAAGTATATGTTTCACGCATAAGATTTTTTTGCTGCATGCAAGAACGCTGTACTAAAAACTGAATACCTGTAATATTATTTTTTTTAAAAATACTAGTGCCCAAACTATCTTATGTACAACAGAACACGGATATAAAACTTAACATAAATATCTAAGTCACCTGTACTTGTAAAATACTATTTTCTGAATGGGGTGTATACAATTCCTTTTTTTTTAAATGACGCATTTTTTTCAGTTATGCGAATATCTGTCTGTTCGCCTTCCAGGCCACCCATCACACAATACATGCGCAGCACATTTTTTTCAACAACTAGATCTAGGCCTATAATACGATTACTTAAATGTGGTATGAATCTATGAACCCAAAATTATTACGGTAAAGCCCATTACATTAGGCTTTTGATTTTTAATTCTTTTTAAAAAAGGTCATAAGAAGACTTTCTAAATGATAGGTCCCAGTGTTATGTCACGTGGGGTGAAATATTTAGAACAATGTATTAGCATACGTCTACCAGATTAGAGGATTAAAAATTGGGAATAGTAGGGATGAATATCACAGCAACGGCAAGTCACAATTTCCTTAATTACAGCTCGCCACATTGATAGTTAGTGTAATGAATTAATGTCAGCGCCCTTAACATAGTGCAGTAAGACCCCGATTAACGCAGATGTGCTATAACGCGGTGTGTTGAAAACATTAACTGATTGCTTGCCGAAGGATAGTGTATCGCCAGAAAATATCTTCCACGCAGACCAAAGGACGAGGTATCCCAGGATTATCAACGAGATAAGCTAATTGTTGGTCAAATTGTCAATCTAATGGAAACAGCAAAACTAGGAGATGTAGATGAGCAGGATATTGAGGAGCTGCTGGAGGTTTCTGGTGAAGGCTCTGCTAACGACGACCTTACGGAACTGGCAGGACAAGGAATTGAAGAAAATGAAAACTGGTTTTGAAGACGATGAACCTAAAGAATGACCCAAATTTTGGCAGGAGTGCAAAAGCAAGAAGCAGTTTTGGATGCGATCGCCCGCTACCGATATTTGCTTAATGAAAGAAAAAGAAAGCGACAAATGACTAGACGATTTCTTGGCCAAAAATATCAACAATATCAGAATAGCCAGGATCTTCATCACTTATAAACTTTATATATATTTGTGCAAATGTTTCTGTTTTATAAAACATTATAAAAAATGTAAAGTACTTGTATTACAGTTTAATATTGAAGTAAAATTTGTTTATTTTTGGTCGTATATTCCAGTTTCCCTATGTTAAAATGACCTCATATAACGCTGTTTCGTTTTAGCTGGCCAGTGTCTGACGGTGGCCGACTAGCAAACATTGACCGTAACATATATATATATATATATATATATATATAAAATGGCGTGGGGAGTGGGTTTTAGAGAGCGCAGCGTGTTTTCAGAAGTACGTTGTCTAGTTTTATTGTATTCTTTTTGTTAATATGAAATACTCAAGTATTGTCTTTAACTAATGCTGACTTCTTTGGAAATATAAGCATATTCTATTACATTGCATTAAATTAATATGCATCACAATTTATAATCTCTTTAAACTTGTGTACGTTACAATATATGCTTAAAACTAATGTTAACCATTTCCGTGTTGCTTCATTGACGAGTAATGTGTTGTGTGCTTTTGTTAATGAAAATCGATTGCAGGATGTACCGGGTTTTTTTTTGTTTGTTTGTTATTGGGTGTAAGCATTATACGAGGGAATATCGTTTCTGACGCACTGTCGTCTAGTAGTGGTGAGTCGTGCCACCTTGATACATTATTCCGTGTTTTTCTAGTGTTTAGAATAGAAGACTCATTGTAGGACGTAAACAGATATGTTGTGATAGTCAGTTTGAATTGATCTGTTTTGGCTATTGATTAAAAAAAAACACAACTTGTTTTTGAAAGTTGGCATGGAGTTGACATCACCAACAAGTAAGTGTGTTGAATAAAATATGACTTCTGCGACACGCGCGAGAACATTTTGTTAACGGTATGAACTTTTCTTTATAACTATAAATCAAATAGGACTTCACACGATCAACTTTGACATATATGGCGCTAACAAATTGGGGACATGGGACCAGCTCTAGACAGTGCATGTGATTTGCACTGACGGCGCTAATTAACTGGAAACATGGGAGCCGCCCGCAAAGTTTTTGGAGAGTTCCTCCTCAAACAAATGATTTTGCGTCCCCCATTAGATGCTGTCAGTCCCGGAATCCCTAATAGCTGATAGTTATTCGGATACTGAAGAGAATAGCAAAGAATAAAATGGTGTTCTAATGCGACGCTGTTTATTCAATATTCCATCTGACTCAGTATCTGAGAGCGGTCAGTGAACAGGCTTTTAAGAGTTCATTAACACAGTGTTACAAAAAAGTAGGGCGAGTATTGTGAATTTTGATTATTTGTTAAATTGGGAAGTACACTGAAGTAATGTTTATATCATGAAGCGTACGTGTGACTAGCGTTGAGTTAATATGTATTTGGCCCACATCCCTGCTGCGATCGGGTTTTAAGTAGAGAAGAATTTAAAATATTGCTTCCCCCCCCCCCCCCAGCTGATTGACTTGACACAGTATGGTCTCTATTTGCAAGTTCCGACCAATCTTAATAGTGACTTTATAGTATACACTTAAAATTATTATTAACTGTAAATAGGCTAAATGTTGAGCGTGTGCGTTGGGTACCGGTTCTAATCTTTGTACAGTCTTGGTTCATTTTTATTACGTTAAGTAAGACATACATTCCGATTGCAGTTTGTACTTGATGATTTCTTTTTTTACGTATACCGAAAGGAATGTTTCTTAAAGGGGTCGTCATGACTCGACTCTGGTGGATCGTTTGCCGTTAGATCTGAAGTTAATCATAAACCGAACCAGTATTTGATGCTGTATCAACACTATAGCCATTTAAACAAAGTTAACAAAGTATATTTTATCATCTTTAATATCTATTCGATTAATTTTGTAAATTCTAATGATAAAAATGCATACCTTTAGTTTAAGTTTCAAACTAATTGTATAATTGTGTGGCACTTTTACAAATTTATTTATCAGGATACACGAGTTATCGGTTGTCCTTTTACAGTAGCAGGTCGCGACTCAATGGAGGGTTGCAGACGAAATTAAAATTTTTTAAAACGTTGTAATGAATTTAAATTTATTTGAGCCAGAGTTTATCAAGTGCATTAATACAACTCGATCCATACTTACAAATATAAAAGATGTTTAATATGCAAACTAGAAGGGGGGAAATGTATTTATGGATATCATGACGCTTTCATTCTCTTTCTTTGATTGTGGTTTTTCTCTCTACACCGGTGGATCTCGAAAGCAAAATCTCCATCACTGTTCTAAAGAGTGGCTAAAATTAATTAAATAAAATGTCAAAGCTTCCAATATCTTGCTGGTGAATACTATAAACACGACCTAGTACGACTTAGTCATCGTAATGTAGCCTGGACTACTATACGTGTATCTGTAAATACATATGCCTTTTTATATATTTAGAGAGGTGTGTACTCAAATTGAAGTTACTACCAGGTTACTTACTATAAGCTGTGCGCTTGTGAGTGCACAAATCGCCGAGCACGCGCACACATGACAAAAACAAATCCTAGTAATGATTCATTTAATAGGCCCATTTACCGTTATGTTTACACATGGGCAATATTTTTTTTTTGCCGCACACAACCTGCGGACGATTAGAAGGGACAATGTTTACAACCATGGCTATAGATAGATATGTGGAAGAAGTGATACCGGATTCAAAAAATTCAAAATTGTACATTTTATCGCTAAACATCAAATTAAGGATAGATAAATGAAAAAAAAATCACGTTTGAGATCATAGCATTCCCGTCCAGGCAGTTACACAGACAATACTTTTCAACATATAAATATATCTCTTTGTCTGACTGTTTGCCTTTTTCTTCATGGCTAGTTTATACTACATATTTCGCTGGGATTCCTTTACATTTAGTTTATTAAACGAATGTTACATATTTAGTTTTTACAGCGCTTGACTGTATAGATATCAGACAATAACGTCAATGTATTTGATTTTTTTACAGCTTGCAACATTCCGTCCACTAAAAACACTGAGGGACAACCCTATCGTTTGAATTAGATATTATTTTGTTGGATATCCTTGTCCATTTTACAATACAACTGTTATACTGTAAACAATAATCTACACTAGAACGATAGTTATAAAGTTAAGAAAATGCTCCTCAATAAAGCCTATCGGGGTCAATCGAACTAGAGTTCACTTGTTCCTGATGCCATGGCTATCCTATGAAGTGGTTTGACTAGTATAATTCATACTAGCCGTCTCTACACTCCCCAACTAATGCATGCACCTAATTTTTAGCTGTTTGGATTTAAGGACATCGACCAGACCCGAGATAAAGTTCCAGCATTCACCTGGGCTCGAACTCCGTGACTTTCCACTCGGGAATCGAGCACTTTACCCCACTGCCTCCCCGTCCCGGAACATGTAAGAGGTCTATGGTTTCATCGCAATAATGTTGATTAAAAAAAGAGAAAAAACGTAGTATTGTTTATAAGGCATGTTAATTTGTAATCCAAAGAATTGTAAAAGAAAACTTGTTTATATAAACTCTCGGTCGAATAAAATGTCAGAGGAGCTTTGGTCAAAGCAAGAGAAATTTTCCTTTCTCTTCTCAATTCCAATATTTTATGTAACTATTTCTCCGTCGACTATGTATTATAGGCTATATGCGGCACAGAACATGTAGGATTAGGATACTTTATGCACATTCCACGATTTGAGTGATTTTTCGGAATATTGGTTATTTGTGAACTCATGAGACTTAGTATGTTACTGGTGCACATAAATGGCTCATTGTTTATCGAGAATCTCATTAGACTTTATATTCAAAGTCAGTGAAAAGAATTAAATTTAGTTTTCCTAACAATGAACCGACAATTTGTTTGAAATCTATTATTCAGTTTTTTTTAATGCGATATTTATTTCAATAACATAATTTATTGTTTTGTTTTTATTGCACCATATGTCTTTCTAATACAACTGCTATCGTATATCAATATTTAGGTACTACACTACTAGAAACCCATTCACAGCAATTGTGGCATTTTTAGATTCAATGGTAGTGGACTTTTCAAAATAAACAATGCACTTTCGTTACAAATATCATGCATCAAGATTTTTACTTGATCCATTTTCAACATTTAAAGACAAGGATATCTATAATACAATTACTTATCACTTTTTGACAAAAAATTTACTTTTCATTCGTGCCGCCAATAGTAAATAGATTCACTTTACATTAAAATGGTTGATAATTGTGTTTTACCGATGTGCTTTTGACAACTATGATTGTCGTAACCATTTCCTTGGTATTGAATGTTATAGCGGCAAAGTCTTTTCCTTTTTTTTTTATTAAACCCTATTTAAATATTCACATGCTTAGTTAAGCTGTATAAAGTCATGCGCTTTTCAGATGGGGAAAAAACACATCGTAATAGATCTATTGTGTATTGTGTGTGTGAGGTCCCTGTAAGGATGAGATAAAATCTCTTAGATAAAATCACTAATAGAAAGGTTTTTGCAGTGCCTTTCTTTCATTCCCACCATGACCTAAAAAAATCCATTTGTCCTCACCAGTTATTGAACCAGGGACCCTCAGGTCGACAGTCGAGCACTTTACCACACGGCTATCCGTCCCACATTGTATGGATCATGTCATTTATGTGCGATAACTTTGTCAGCAGGTTCGGTAACCGAATGGACATTTTAATACCAGGAATGGGGGTGGAGATAAAGGTGCCGAGCAGTGGCCGCTGCTATATCTCATTTCCTGCTGGGCCATTTCTGTACGCTGCACTCGTATCATTTACACAACGCAAGGAACGCGGGTCACAATTACGCTATGCAAATCAACACAAGACTGTTATTGACCGTTCTAGAGTTCCCTGTCCTACATAAGGCGCTATTGTATGCTGTTGTTGTTTATTAAAGAAAGGTTGTCTGTGTTGTGTTAGGGATAAATGGAATCGGTGCTTTTTTTTTTATCCGAGCTGTATTTATTGATTTCTGTAACGATCGTTATTGTTGTGCTGACCTATTCCTAGAAAAAACGAAAAAGCTGTGTCGATACATCTTCGATTTATTTAGCATACTGCTAGCTTATAAATCATCACAGTTTACCCAAATATTAATTGTATCTTTGTGTATTTTTTCAAATCGCTATCTCTTGCTGGAATCGATGAAAATTAAGTTAGAAAATAGAAAAATGTATTGATAAAGATTATTTGAAGTGGTTATCGAGCCTATTTAGTGTAGGCTCTCTCTCTCTCTCTATTTTTATTGGTTTTTATCCAGAGACAGAATGTGAAGTCAGATAATAATAACCGCCACACATTAACGTAAATATACGAACGCCTTAAAAGTCGAACAACTCGGAAAACGAGCTAAATATATTAAAAATCCTTAGAATATGAACGTGCTTTGAAATTCTTACATCTGGAGTGTCGATTGTGTTTTTAGTGATTTCCCCTTTTTTTTTGCAATCTTGCCATCTTAATACCAATTAGAACATCTCTCTTTGTAGGGAAATTTTAGTTTGCATATACCTTGCAAGGTATCAATTCATTTTTTTAATTTAATGAAAGGGTTAAAATCTGATTTAGAACTTTGATTTAGAATTCAAACTATTTACAGCATTGATGATCGGATTTAAGAATAGATAACGCATCTGGCCGGTGGCTAAAAACTGAAATATCGAGTTTGTGAAGGAAAAGCGACGGATCAACCCAAATTATATGATTTACTAACAAGTTTCTAAAAACTAGAACGATTTGTAAATCGAGCGGTCGCCTGCAATGGTGTGATTCTGAAGTATTTATGTACCTAAGTAAGGCATACGGCGAAAAATATACTTCATTGTATTAAAGTCCGGCAGATACCTCCGTCCCTAGGTTGGCTGAGTACAACAGATGCCACCTCTGACTGACGGCATAACATATGTACGTAAGAGTTTTTGTTGAATTCCAGTAACGGATCTATCAATTGTGTATTATTTATAAAGTTGGGAGGGAATGGGAGCGTTTAAGCCACTTCCCTTACTCCCCCCCCCTTTTTTTTCTTTCTCTCTATATATAGCTCAAGTAAACGGTTTTCTTTTTCTGATTGGGTCCTCTAGCAAATTTTATAGAATTTTTTTTCCGCCTTTCTATTTGAAATTGCTTAGTATTTAACCTTTTGGACCTCGCCGACCACTACATTTTATTCTATGTTATTATGTTAAAATGCAATCACCGATTTTCTTCAGCGCATTATTCTAAGAATTATAAAACAAGTTTTAATTGTTGATTAGTAAATATGATTAATGTGGGAAAACATTTCGCATAGCATATTCTGCGGATCGGCGAAATTTCCTCGCAGCCCACTAGTCGCTTACTGCTAGCCAAGTTCGTCGAAACTGACGATATACAATATATACAGTAAAAGTCTAATGATTTTTGACAGTAAATGAATCTTTTAATAATTACCACCTTTACTCCCCCTCCCATTTCTGATTATAGTACATGTACTTTATATGCTTCATTGATTTGAACGATTGGCTGTATTTCCCTAATGAAAGTGGACTGGATTCAAAACTTTGTTGAACTAAATAGGGACGATGCTGTGTATAACAAACAGCAGAATGCCCCATCATCTTGTTTGTTGGATTATGGTAGTGGCTTCCAACCAGGTCAGATGGTTCCGCAGCAAATGATACTTTGACAACATATCCATTCTACCGCAGTTAAAAAAGCTGGTATACATTACGCTGAAGAATGTTTAGAAGTTTTACATGAAAAAAATGTGTACACGTAATTAGTGTGGAAGGGGGGGGGCGTATCAACCTATTACTGGCCTGAAATTTCTTCTAACACGAAATGTAGTAATGAGCCAGAAAAGTTGTTTTAGAGAGATAGGTTTAAATTAGTGTCACAACAATCACTCATAAATACAATCACTCAGTTGTGTGCACACACGCAAATACGGTCACATACAATTACGCAAGAGCACATCTGTAGTTCGACTTGCTCAGCAGCTGTTGCCAAAAAATTCACATTATCTTGAAATCGGGCTAGTAAAAATATTTCATTAACGTTTTGTCTTTAGGCTGATACACGTAGTGTTGTTTTAGTCACAGGTCATATTTTAGTTTCAGTTTTTATTTCGTTTTTTCTGTAATAATTATGGTTTTCGTCTAGTTTTAGTCTTGCTGCTAATTTTAGTTTTAGTTTTAGTTCTCGTTGACGAAAAGTCAACATTTTCGTTAATGAAGGTTTTAGTTTTAGTTTTCGTGAACGAAAGCAACACTATATTTTAGTTTCAGTTTTTATTTCGTTTTTTCTGTAATGATTTCAGTTTTCGTCTAGTTTTAGTCTTGCTGCTAATTTTAGTTTTAGTTTTAATTCTCGTTGACGGAAAGTCAACATTTTCGTCAACGAAGGTTTTAGTTCTAGTTTTCGTCAACGAAAACAACACTAATACACGAATTATCTCCTCTTGTATAACTTAATGTATAACATGATATATACTAGAATTGTAATTAAGATCTCTGTTTAGTACACACTCTTCAAATCTTCCTAATATACTTTCTGTTGAAAAGGTTTTCTGCAATTTTTGGAACGCTAAAGAAAAAAAATATTAGCTAATAAAATGTTGTAAGATTTTATTTGGATATTAAAAGTTTTAATAAGGATGATGTTTATAAAAGTTGCCAGCAAGACATATCGTGTTACCATTCAGTTAAACAATAAATCAATTAACATTACTCAAATACCAGTGCACCGTTAACATTTTTTATAACCATTTTTCTGAATACAAAATAAAAAGGTGTTGGGTGACATAAACCAGTCTTTCTTAAAGGTTGTGTTCCAATGGATCGCGAGCTGATTTCAAGTGGGTCGGCTAGAAAGTTCAATACTATATTAATTGACCATAAACACAATACACATTAGGTTTTCTTGTTTTTTTCTTACTTTATTGGTGGGTCACGAAAAGCAAACGCGTCTCTTAGTGGGTCGCGAATCGCTAAAGTTTGAGAGCCAGACTTAATACAAGACAGCAAAGGGAAAACTTAATAAAAGGAACATTTTTTTTTTCATACACGATGAACGGGATGATTGTAGATGATAAAAGTATGTTTAATTTTTTTGTGTGTTTAAACATTTCGCACATATTGTACACATTAGGTATAATGAACCATATCTGTTTCACTTAGTGTACAAATACACAATTTCTTCATTAAGCGGTGAGTGTATCATTGAATGACACATCCTGACCCCTTTAGTGCCACAGTGAAGTAAGTTCGTGTAAAAGCGTGTATTTTTTAGATCTAGGTCACTAAAGCAATCATTCATCCGTCATAAGTGTGTTGAAGTTTAGAATGTCGAGATATTGACAATTCTATTCTTATCCAGCAACACAATGTCTGTAAATGCTTACATCGATATACATGTAGCCATATATATATATAAATAAATACACATATATTAGGGTGGTGCTTAGGAACCACTAAAAATTAAAACCTTGATTTCTTTAGGTCTCACCCCTTTAAATTGTTCCTTTGGATGTAGAAACATCTAGAAAAAAAATTGGTGCTGATATCTTAATATTTAGAGGTAGCTCAATGTAGCCAAAGTTTAGGTAGGCCACGTTCAACAAGTAAACAGATCACGCTTTTGGAATTTTTGGCTTTTTTTAATCAAAGATAGTTTCTCAAACACAACATTAAACAGTAAAATGAATTATTAAACAAGCACAAACAATCCTGCATCTACAATATTCTACCTGTAATTATAGTTCAATGTTATCAGTCCGATAAGAAGTCATTTTGACAATGTTTGTTTCTTAGTGTCTGGATAGGATTATTGATGCTGTTGAACAGTTTGCAGCAGGAACTGAAGTTGCTCCTCATCTATTGTGAGGATTCCACTATACTCTTGAATCAATGCTACACCCCTCTCTGCATGGTCGTTGACAAGCTGAATCAGCCGAACGGTCTCCAAAGATCGTCGATAAACTTTATGGTTGGTCCACTCATCTGGGTCAGCATCCAGGAATCCAGTCTGAAGCTCCATCATGTCAAAGACTTTGGCGACACGAAGTCCTCGAGCCTCCTGTTGTTGAAGGATTCCAAATCAACAGAGATTAGCTTGATGTCCTCTGGCTCCTCTTTACTGCTTTCATTCATGGAATTTACCATGCATCTTTTTGTTTCCGCCGATACCCGATCATCGAAGAATGCCAACCCAACCAATTCAGGGGACAGGTACCAGAGGTGCTTTGAAAACTTGTTGGATGCAGCATTGGAAACAGCTCTGTTGATTCCGGAGTAGCTGAGAATTGATTGGAACAAGAGCATATCATTGTATGGAGCAGCGGCTGCCAGATTAGCCGTGAACCAGGCTCTCATGTAGACAGTACAATAAAGTTGCACAGCTCTTGAAGACCTCTCTCTTCCTTGGTTGTCAGTCTGAATTGCCCTTTGAACATCCATATCTTCAGGCTGTACAGAACCTTCGACATCCATCGAGCATGGTGCATTGCAACAAGAGCAATGAAGTGCACTCCTCTTTCAGGCACGACTCCAAGAAATAGCAGAGCAAGTTCCAGGAACTCTCGATAATCATCTGTTGGCTGCTACTCTTGAATATGCTTCTGAGCAAATTCAATCAGAGAGTTGTGCACATCTTCTAGCGAAGTAGACACGTCTGAATTTGTCAGTGATGTTTCATAGTTTGCTCTGTCAATGAACTGCCAATGATCCTTGAAGCGTTTGAATAGCAGAACCTCAGGAAATGAAGTGGCACCTAGACAGACTTGGAAGACTGCGCCCAGAATCAGTTCCATAATGTGATGTCTGCAAGCAAGTGATAGAAGACCTCGCTGAAGTTTTTGCTCCAGCAGGATGCAGGTACCACTAATCCGACCAGTGTTGGAACTAGTAGTATCAAAGCACATGCCTCTGATCTTGTCACTAACACTCCAGTCTTGCAGAGCTTGAAAGACAGCTCCGGCCTGTGCAGCACCAGTTCCGAAGGCAGTTTCGCAACAGTTAACAACTGTGATGCTCCTTTCCCAGAAACAATTACAGGAAGTCTGTCGATGCATTCTTTATTTGTGAGATCCGGAATCAACTTTCCATCCCAATGCACAACCATAGGATAATCAGCTTGGCACATTGCCAATAGTTTCTAGGTGGTGTAGGTAGGCCTATACTGTGTTGCTAATAGTTTCTTTGTCTAGGCCAGTGGTCTGCAAACTTATCAGCCAAAGAGCCAAATATGAACATTACACCAATTTAAAAAATTGGGAGTCAAATATGCTTTTATTACACTAAATAAGTAGTACACTAAATAAGTTGTATACTAAATAAAACTAAATGCCAGAGCCGCACTTAAAGAGCTCCGGAGCCGCACTTTGCCGACCACTGGACTAGGCCTACTAGGCCTGCTGTGTATTAAATTACCATTTCCAGGCCTATGTACATGTTTTATATGCTTAGTACAGCAGTGTAGGACAATCCACATAACTTGAATTAATATTATACAGTGTTATACACACAACAACAATGGAGTACACTGTGTATTTTCATCACGGTCCAATACTCCTAAACTTTGACGCCATTGAGCTACCAGTAAACATGAACTGAATACCTTAATATTTTATTTAAAGAGTTTCTATATATAAACGAACAAAAATAGGGGGTGAGAGCAGAGATTTTTTCAATTTCGTTTCTAAGCACCACCCTAATATATATATATATATATATATATATATATATATATATATATGAGAGAGAGAGAGAACTTGTGTGATCTTTAAACCTAAATCTGATGTCTTATGTTATTTAAGTATTTAAATTGAAAATAAACAACAATGCAAATTATACTAAGTCTAAAAACATAATTATCATAAGCTTTAAATAGAAATTAGTAACCCTATTTGCACAATACAATAGGCCGATTTTCATTAGATTGGACATTATTTTTTAATCCTTGTTTAATTAAAATATGTCTTTCCGAGAATTCGGATTCCATATACATTGTAATTTTGATTTTTTTTTTTTTGTAAATTGATAGCTTATTTGTGATAAAATAAAATTCCCATTTCTAGTAAAGTTGAAATAACTTGTTGCGAAGATTAATTAGTGACTGGAGTAGTTTTCGCATTAGAAGTGTTTAACTGCATTAGAAGTGTTTCTTAACTCTTATATTTTGTATTTTTATCCGAAGATGGAATTGTGGTTGATTTAAATTCAACTAGTTTTCTTCATTACTTGATTTTTGTTCACTTTGATTGGCGGGACGGAGGGTTTGTTAGGAAGGGGGTTGGGGTGCCAAGAGAAGTTAAAAATAGCTCAATAGTAATACAACGACATTCGATAAATACACATACACACACACACACACACACACATATATATATAATGTATGTATGAAATTGAGTAGAGTATTACTGATAGACAATAATTTGATTTCATTGTGGATGTATTAGAAAGCCAATTTTCTCAGCCAAACGAAAAGTGTGGTGTTCTAATTCTTTCATTCAAAGAAATCATGCTATTGTGGACAGCTGATTATTGATTTTGCATTACAACTTCAATGTCCAATAATTTGCTGGCCACATCGACACGTGACAGATCCTAGTTCACTTACACAGTAGTGCCGTAAACGCGTACAGAATGAACTATTGGGACATTGACACGCGGAGGCTGTTGCAGTTATTGAAGAGTTGGTCATTGTAACTCTCCCAAAAATCTAATCTGGATTTGGTAAACGTAAAGTTAGTTTCATTTTTAGGATGCGCTGAACCAACACCGCTGCTAACACCTGCACAAACACTTTCTGCTCTAATTCCCAAATGGAAGATTCATCCTTACTGACTTGGTTGTTATGTATTTAATATGATTTATAACGTTATAAAATTTGAAGATGTTCTCTATGCCCAATTGTCAATTGCTACCGTTGATTAAAAAAATTATCTCGATTTCATCGATCACACGAGTGACCAATGAAGGGAACTGGCGAAGGACACATTTGCACTTCACATTTCATATTAACCATCAGGACCATCACAACTGTATGAGTAAAATGTAAAATCAATTACGTTTGAGGTCTGCATTAAGAAATAGTACCAAAAAAAAAAGTCTCGAGTTTCTTAAAGATTTTTTTTTAGTTTTTTTTTTAAATTAAATTGGGCATCAATCAAAATGACCGGTATTCAAAAAAATCGCTTCATTATTTAAAGGGGCAAAAAAAATCACAGCTACGTACGATACCATTAACAATTTTATGTCGAGGTAGTGAAGGATTATTTTCAGCCAGAAAGTGCAAGGTACCGTTACTCATTGTGTATGTAAGGTTACCCTGACACACTTGTCTCATTATTGACATGGTATTTTTCCTTTCATTATTTCATTTCCTCCGGTGTTTCGCAAGGGTCGATTTCTTTGTCTTTCCTCAATTTGTTCATGTGTGTAATGGTTGGGAAAAAATGTGCGTCAGACGATTGGTAAAAACGAGCAGCTAGTAGATGTGAACTACTCGCTTTCACGTAATCACTGTGTCAATAGGTGAACCACTTTATGCAGCAACAAGTTTGTTCTTTATGATAACGATCAACGTGAAGCACACACAGAGTGAGCCAGACAGGTTAGTATTCTACTCTCAACAGTGTCAACCCACCTCTGTACTTTTACACCCATTAATCAATATATCAATTGATGTATCAATAGGTTAACCATTTTACACGCACGCACACACACACACAGAGTGAGCCAGACAGGTTAGAAATACTACTCTCAACAGTGTCATCCCACCTCTGTACTTTTACACCCATTAATCAATATATCAATTGCTGTATCAATAGGTTAACCATTTCGCACACACGCACAGAGTGAGCCAGGGAGGTTAGAAATGTCTCTCAACAGCAACGTCATTCTACTTCTGTACTTTTACACACACACACACACACACCATCAATAAATCAATTGCTGTTGGGTGAAAATGACCTCGTTCGATCAATAAAAAAACAAAACAACTTTCTTCCAATGACTGACCTGCAAATTATACTTGTTTCTTAGCTTAATTGCATTGCTCGTTAAAGTTGCAAGCCTGGTGTTATAGGCGGTAATTGAATACCTCTAGATAAAGCTTGGTATTGCATTGTCCACTCACACACCTTTGCTCATGTTTTTCTATGATTTCACGCTTCAATTCAATTGACATCATCTTCTTCTGAGCACTGACCTTTCGGACCCTTGGTTGTAAAAAGAAATGTGAATAAGTGCTGTAAATGAACAAAAAGCACAAAATGCGAGCACAACTTATCAAAGATACTTCGACATTGAGGCAAGCAATCACACTGACTGAGGCGCAGATAACTGGGTCGTGTGCATCCGTGTGCAGTATCTCAAATGTTTCTGGCATTTAAAAGCAAAACATCCGCTCCCTTGACGGCTGGTATCTACAAAAAAAAAAAAAAAAAATTTGTATGTCTAGGTACCACTTTATATCCAAACTCAGACCATTTGAAGGCCTAATGTATCTTACCTCACTATTCTCCTCTCTGCCACACACGCTCCACTTTGATTGGTTGTTATTTAGGAAGAAATTGAAGAACTAATCACATAGCCAGTTATGTCTCACCTGTCAACACAGATAGTTTACATCCTGCTATTGCTGTATAGGCAGGTGATTTTGAGGACGAGCTCATTTTGTGTGTGTGCACTGTGTGTGTATGTATGTGAGCATGAGTGCATGTCTTCTACTGTCATTTAAAGCGAAGGGAACACACTGGTGACTGCAAGTCTTAATTTGCAACTGATATGACGTTTTTACTTAGATGTTTTTTGTACAAAGGTAGATTTTATTTTTGTTATAGGGGAATATCAGTGCTGTTTGAAGGGTGGTGGTTGTTTTATTGTACACTGAAACATATCATGAAATGTATTCAGAGCTGATTTAGGAAGGTACATTTTTTTGTTAATTGATTCAAACATTCTCTCACAGCCATCCCTTCCCTCCCTCATCACATGTTGTGTTTTATAGATTTTCTTTTCCAGTGTAAATAAAAAATTCTGTTTAGAATTAACTAACAAAATATAGAGGAATGAACTTTATGGGATTGAGAGGAACATTTCTTTTTTATCAACCATAGCAATCATAAGACAAACAGTAGCTTCTGATTGGCTATTGTAATGAGTCATTAAATTTAATACTGAATTGATCACTGCACTCATTTCTCCATTGTTTATTACATTGATAAACACTTACTACATGTAAAACCCATTGTTACTTGAATTCCTCTTTTTTATAGGTTTTTATTCAACTCTCTAGGTCTGGCAGTTCTAAGTTTTCTTTGGGATCATTTAAATCTGTTAGCACTAACTTCAAACTCCTATCTATTTGAAATTATCTATACTAGCATATATATTCACACAATAAAGTAGTAAAGTAAAGTAAAGTTCCCTTAACCCTAACGGGTCATCGGGGCAGATGAAGTGTAGAATTCATCCGTTTCTATAACCTCTGCATATGAAGGGGTTGTGTGGTTAGCACAACGCCCAGCCGCCTCTACTTCCCCAACTTAAAGTCAGGTACCCATTGTAAGCTGGCTGGACTTGTGGGACGACTTTGAAACACATTTCACCTGGAAAAATTCGACATGGTTCTCACCAAGGATCGAACCCAGGACTCTCAGGTCGACAGTCGAGTATCTACACCACTCGGCCACCCGTCCCACCTATTCACACAATAAACTATTTTTAAAATGTTTAGTCGATTGGTGGAATCCAGTGATAATTACTTTTTTTGGTAAATGTTTTATATAAAGAGCGATATTGTGGAAATAGATTATGGCTCCCATTATCCATGGGTTTGTCAAAGTACAGAGTTCTGAATTTTTTTGTTTTTTTTATGAGCTATTTCTAATATATATGAATGAAACTGTGTTTGTTTGTATGTGGTATATGTGTAATCAAATAATTCAAATGATGCTATTTTATTATTAACAACTTGTGTCTTTCACTTGATTGTAGGTTCCAAAAATATGACACTGTCAACCCCCCCTTCTCTCTATCCCTGTCATATTATGTCACACTTCAGCTGGCTTACCATGCCCTATCTACCCTGCCATCCTAAAAAAAAGTTACATGTGGCATGTGTACTGGGTAATGCTTGCTGCCGAGTAAAAAAAAACAAGCAATTAAGCCTGTTCCATTCTGGACACAGGACGTGTTAGCTTTCGTGTTATGTATCAGTACGTTTGTTAGCTTTCAGTAAATATTTGTAAATTTTGGAAATGTTTATAAAGTCAATTGTGTAATGCATATATTTGTAAAAAAAAAATTATAAAGAATTTCTTTATATTTGAAAAAAAATTATTGTCTCTTAAATCTAACTACAAGTGGTTTGTGGTTACTGAAATAGGACTCATAATTGAAAACATTCTAAATTATAGTCATTTAATCGTCCGAAAACTCTGTCAATTGTTGCATAGCTCTGATACTTTCAATTAAACTCAGAACACAAGCTTACTATTTCATTTGATGAGTTTCTTAATAAATCTTGGTGAAACTACGTGCTGCAGTATTTCGCACCAAATGAACGGGTTATTGAACGTACAAGGTGTATATATAATATATAAGCCCCTTAGGAGCCCTGAAGCCTGGCCCTCAGAGGTCCTATCGCGAAATGAACTTTTGATGTACACATGGCAGGCCAAGACCTAGTTGCTGAGATATAGCGCTCCTTTATTAATATAGCTTATATAGTAAAAAACGGTACTAAGGCCCCTTTTACGGCCCTGAGAGGTCAGATCGCGAAATGGGAAAAAGTCATTTCTTGGCAGGCCAAGACCTACAAAATGATATATACATCATGGGTCTAGGACTTCAGTTTTGTGCTGTTTCTATGAATCAGTTTTATTCTTTAATTACGTAATCTTTTTATATTGACTATAGTGTGTGGTTCATTTTAGAATTTTGACAGTGTAAATAATAAATATGGAAAATAACTCGCGTTTTCTTCGCGGTTGTTCTGATCATGATAAATTGGATAAGTGGGTTATTTACTAATTTATTTTTTTTTGTAACTTCAAAGGAAAAGCAATCGGGTTAAATTAACACATTTAGGTGTTGCATTAAAAAATTTTAATCACATACCTTTGTCAATGTATTAGGCAGTTAATCAGCAGCCCAGTTAATTTATCTTCTCTTGACTCAGCATCTAATGTTCTAATAATTCACACAAAATTAAAGGTGTAAACATGTAAGTAATATTTAAGGCAATATCATCCTGCTATTCATTGCCTCTTGAATCTTAAAGAAAAATTACTATTTTATTTTCACTGTATCTGTCTCTTCTTATTAAGTAAAGAATTAATGATACGGTCTTATACTTTTCTAAAAAGGAACATTATATAACCCACATTGTCAGCATTGTATTAAGCTTCATTATATTCACAGATTACCAGCCATTAACTGAGCCACCCCCAGAGGATGCCACAACTATAGAAACTGCTGGAGCCAGTTATCCATCACCTCCACATTCAAATAGACAAATATTTATTAATCAGATAGAGCCTCAAAGATTTTGTTCCAATCATATTAGGTGAGACAAGATAAATTAATTTGGCTAAAAATGAAAAAGTTAAGGCAATGACAAAACCTTTGAGCAATTTTAGTATAAAAAATATTAACATGGAATTTCTGTGTTAGAGTGTTGAGTCTTTTTTGTTGTTTTTCTTTTTTTTTTTTTTTTATTTAGACTAACCATGTTAATAAGCCAACAATTTCTATCTGTGATTTTTTAAAATTAAGACAGAATATTTTAAGATTCTCACTTCTAGAGAAAATGAAATGGGAATAGGTTTGTCTTATTTTCTGAGTATCATGAATATCTGTGCATTTCTTACTACTCATATAAATTTATGGGACTGTTATAAAGAATGAAAACAAAAAGTTTCATTTGCTTTCAAAAACATTACAAACTGGAATTGCAAATTTTAATTATTATTTTTGTACAAGGTGTGCATTGTAAAAAAAAAAATTTTTAATCAGGCTGCATTATAAGTGACATTTTAATTCTTTTTTTTTCCAAGGTCTCTTCCAAATTGGCTTGCATGCAGTGCCATGCAGTCTTGCCATGACCATTAAAACTTTAATATTCTTGGACTATTTAAGTAAAAAAAAAGTTTTTCTTTTCTTTTTAGTCCTAGTAAGCTAAACCTACTGTAAAGAATACACCTGTGCATATATAATTTACATGCAACATGTTACAGGGATTATTGAAAAATATTTATGTACACATACAAAATATGTATGTGGATCTATGAATTTGTAAGATTTCTGTTAATCAGAAAAACTACAGTTTTAACCACAATAGATTTAGGAAAGAAATAAAAAAAATTAAACCGTTAAGACACACATTTTTTATGATAAGAATTAGGGTGACTACTTTTAACCTACAATTCCTACTGATTAAGCACACCTTAATTCTCACTCAATATTTCAGTGCTAGAATTACTTAATAAGAGGATCATTTTCAGATATAACTATTTAAAAGGTTGTTTTTTTTTTTTTTTTTTGAAAAAAAAAAAAACTGATTGGTATGGCTTTTAATACTCTCTGTATCTCTGTTAGCAAGCATTAGTTGCACTTACTATCTCACTCACTGATTGAAGGAAGTTGAATTAGGCATTTTGTATATATATTTGTTGTAAACAAATATATAATCAGAACCTGTTTTCTTATAACAGAGATGATTACTGATAACAATAATAAACACGCAAATGCCCAAAAATTGTTTAAAAAAAAAAAACAAGCAAAAATGTTCACAAAGAGTGGTTGATTAAGAAACATGTTTTTTAAATTTTAATAACAATTTAAGCACAGAAAGCTAATATTCTGTCTTGATGTTATTTTTTGAATGTTTAGACAAATGAATAGCTTTATATTTGCAAAAATGTTATAACCGTTGTCTTTAATTCATACTTTTAATTTCACCATTTCACTTTTTCAGCATATAATTTACATATTTTATATGATGTTACTGTAATATTAATTCTTTTTCATAGCCTAATTTTCTTTCTTTTTTTTTTTTCTTTTTAGCACAGCAAAATACAACTTCTTTACATTTCTTCCCAAATTTTTGTTTGAACAGTTTAGAAAGTATGCTAACATCTTCTTCCTTTTCATCGCTCTTATGCAGGTAACATATCTATTTTAAGCATATATTTGAAATTTTAAGCTATTTCTTTAATATTTATCTTGGTATCTGTTGATGTTTAATACATTAGTAATAATTGGTAATTTTTACTAATATTTTTTACAGATGTATTTATTAACATTTTTTGAGTACATTTTCTAAAATATTCAGAAAATATCACAAACTTAAAATCCTATAAAACTCTTTTTTATAGCTCTATCCTTTTAGCTATATAATAAAAATATTCTACCATCATTTGAGTTAAAATCGTGCATTTTATAGTGAAATATTTTTTTCTCTTATTCATATGCATCTATTATTTTTTTTAAGTAGTAAAAATGTCAATATCATTTTCAATATTAGCAAATTCCAAATGTCTCTCCAACTGGGCGGTATACTACTGCTGTACCATTGATGTTAATCCTTACAGTGTCAGCCATTAAGGAAATTATTGAAGATATAGTAAGTTTTCTTAAACTTTTTTGAAAAAGGGGAATCAATAATAAGAATATCTGTTAGAGTAAAAGTTGTTCATTAAAATCAAAAATCAACTTCAAAAACCATTTCATAACACAACTGAAAAGCTGTCTACATTAAAAAAAAATGTCTTGTATATATAAACCATTTCTTTGTGAGAGCTTTAACCGTGTATTTTCTTTTGAAGTAGAAATTTTATTTAAAAAATTTGATGTGGCATTTTTTGAGTAAGTTTGAAAAAAAAAAAAATTTTAATAAAATGTGTACTGATTGGCTGAGTCTGTGTGAGTGTGTATGGGCATGGGTGTATAGGATTGTTGTGCACGCACAGCTACATAATAGTATGAATGGTCAGAGGAGAAAATCACTGGTTGACTAGTGATAGAATGAGATCAAGAACTTATGCATTAATGAGTGTGTATTGAACGTGTACTAGGAGTAGATGATCACCTCTTGTGGAGACAGTTAGTGTAGGTAACTGGTAGGTAGAGGTGAATTAGTGCTATAGGAGATAGCTGTAGTTGTAATGTTTTATTCAAGCGTGTGATTAAAGATTTTTTTCTATTATATTTCGAGTTGGAGCTACTGTTAATTGTCACATACAGAGTTTCTGTGTTATTTCTAATACCCCTATACAAGTGCGCAGGTGACAAAATTGTTAATAATAATGTATATTTTTTAATCATTTTTCTTAATTATTTTTTTTCCAGAAAAGACACAGAGCTGATGGCAGTATTAACAACAGATTAGTAGCTGGTAAACAAGTTAAATTTTTGACATTTTTAGTTGTAATAATAAGTAGTTTCAAAAAAAGCATCAACAATTGATACAAGGTAGCTTAAATACAAACCAGAATGGAATTAAAATTTTGTTAAGTAGTTAATGATCATAATGATTTGTTATTTTTTTTGTCTTTGATTAATTAATGTTTTTAAATCCCTGAATGAATGAATCAGTTCACAGAAATGGTAAATGGCAAGATATACAATGGAAAGATGTTCTTGTGGGTGATATTGTTAGAGTAGATGATGGTTCCTATTTCCCAGCAGATCTGTTACTGTTGTCTTCTAGGTGAATACACTTTTCAACTTTTAATGTTTATTTCCTTGATGTAGTAAAGGTGAAATATTTGTTAACATTTGTTTATAAAAAAAAATAAATCATCCTTGAAAACATGATACATTTTGAATGATCTTTGATTTTGAAGTTTTTCAGAACAAAATTTTTCACCTCAGTCCCAGTTAATTAAAAAAAAAAAATTCTGGGGGGTAATTTTCATTTTAAAATAGAGAATATCTGCTAAAAAGAAATTTTATACATCCATGCTTCCAGTGAACCTCAAGCAATGTGTTATATTGAAACTTCTAATTTAGATGGAGAAACAAACTTAAAGTTAAGGCAGGTTAGTTAAATTTCTTTCTGTTTTTTTTTTCTAATTTGACCTTTTTTACTTAGCTGTAAATTTGAATAATTTTTTTTCTTTTTAGTCATATAAATGTTGTAATTTTTTATTTCAGGGCTCACCAGCAACTTCCTCTGTCGTTACGGGTGAAAAATTAACAGAGTTGAGGGGTATGGTTGAATGTGAGCAACCTAATAGGTTTCTCTATGAATTTGTTGGCAATATTAGAATAGGCTGTAAAAGGTAATGTTATTTTATATTTCTAGCCTACTTTTTTCCCTATCAAAAAATGTTTGTTCTTAAAATACATGAAATAATAGACCTGTTCATACTATCCTGTTGTGCTTTTCTTTCTTCAAAACAGCTACCATCTTCATAGCTATCTTAAAATTTTTGAACCAATAAGTACCCTATATACTCGCATATAAGCCGCCCCCTAAAACTGCTTTAAAATGGCCAGTTTTTGCAAAAACCTGCATATAAGCCAACAATACAATTGTCTAATTTTAGTCCATATTGTTTGCACACCAGTGGCAATCCGTAACCAAGGCTGGGGGTAGATAATATGATGGGCATTCGTTTGAGAAATCAGACGGTGTACCGATGACGTTGGCTTCAACGCTAGCTCTAGCTTGGTTACGCTAGCTCTAGCTTGGTTACGGCTCGCCACTGGTGCACACACAACCACGCGGTCGTGTTACTCTAACTTTATTCTATGCATTTGTATATAGAGAATGTCCAAACACAAATCTATGTTTGATTATACTTCTAGAGAGAATTCCTGTATTATTAGATTATAAATAATAGATATATGATTATACAGTGAGCCTAGACAGAAATCTATGTTTAATTACACTTCATGAGATTGTTATTATAGTATTAGTTAGGAAACCATAGACATAGGAAACATTTTCTGGTTTTTTTTAGTATTTTTTCTTAATTTTATGCCATTTTTTACTTTTTTTTAACCAAATTCTCTAGGGTAATATTCATGCTCAGTATAATTATCAGCTATGTATAAATTAAATTCTTTGAAGTGACACCTCGGTATGTGTGTATATATAACTATATATATATATATAAGTACTCTTTATGCATTGCCAAATAAAGAATCAGATAGCGATGAAAATGTATGGCTGGAAACTTGGCATTAGCGTCCAAATAAAGAATCAGATAGCGATGAAAATGTATGGCTGGAAGCTTGGCATTAGCGTCTGTCCTTGTGTGCATTTTGTTTTATGTGCATATAAGCTGACCCCTTGATTTCAGTATTGTATTATATAGTTCTAAACTTGACTTATATGCGAGTATATATGGTATATTTTATGACATTAAACTATCTTCTTTTCACTTTTAATGATTCCTAAATACTTAGTGAGCCAATATCTACTAAAGCACGAGGCAGAAATAGCCTTAAACAACAATGGTCTGATGTTATGTGAGTTAAGTTCACTAACATTTAATTCTCTTTACTTGTTATAAAATCGTTATAATTTTTTAAGAAAATTTGAATTTTTTTAACTTTTATTTTTGGAAAAGTCATTAATGTCTTTGTAATACCAAAAAACTTTAAATGATGATTAGTTGGAGCATTTTATTTAATTTTAATCTACTTAGCATTAATTTAAATTTAAAAAAATTAATCCGCTTCAAAAGTCAAATTCTGTTGCTGTGAATGATTTTAATCAGGACACAACTCTTACCTTGAAAATTTACGGAAGGATATTTTATCTTAAATGTTTCAGAGTCATCCATTATCACACTTAAAATTATAATATCAAAATTTTTCAATTAGATGTATTTATTAGTTATATGTAAATGCATTAAATCACCAAATTATCTAAGTTTTATCATCCAAAAGTTGATTGGTTCAGAAAAATAAACTCAGCTCCAATAAGAACATCAAAAGTTTAATTAATTTTACTGTTTGAAAAATAAATAACTAGGATAATTATGTTGATTTCCCACTAAAAACATTTCATCTTCTAAACCTAATTAATATGATTGGTTAGTTCAAAGTAATTTAGTACAGGTAACTTTTTTTTAATGGTACTTTTTTTTTACATCTAATTGTAATGTATTTCTTTACTTTTCAAGTTATTTGAGTATTGTTACATTTTAAAGTGGTTAAATTTACAAAGTAGCTCAATAGTAGGTAAGCATGTTGTATTTTACATTCTAGGGCAGTCCCTCTTGGTCCAGATCAGATTTTACTTCGAGGAGCATGTTTGAAAAACACCAGCTGGATTTATGGTAGAATTTGAAATTAATTTTTCCTTAAGATTTCATCTAATAATAGTTTTTTCAACAGTTAAGAAACTATATTTTATAACACAATCATTCCCTAAAATGTGTGTTTATTTCATCACCTATTTACCTTTAGCTAGTTATCAAATATAATTCTTGTAAAATGTTTTCTGGAGAGGTGTTTATATTACACTTATTAGCAAGATCCACAGTCAGCTTTGGTTTCATTCATACTGGTCCTTATAGATAACATGCTTGAACCAATATTGCAATTATTTTTATAATGGCCCGTTTCTACTGTTGTCCCTTTTGGGTTCTAAAAGCACCCAGAGCTCTTAGTTTTCCTTAAAGTGACATTAATGTGATGCAGCTGTGACCAATCCCTCATGAATCAAAACAGCGTCATGACTATTCATCAAAAAAATACCTTTTTTTGTTTTAGATTTTATAACAGAATGTATTTGTTGTAGTAAATAAAAATGTTTTGAACAACCAGGGCTCACTGAGTGTTAATATTTATATCCCCTTCCCTTTTATGTTTCATCACTTTCTCAGGGCTTGTCATTTACACTGGTCATCAGTCAAAGTTAATGTTGAACTCAACAACTACTCCACTAAAGCGGTCCAATGTGGAAAAGATGACTAATAAGCAGGTGAAATAGTCATTGTAATTAACACCTATCTAACTTCAACCTCATTTAACTGATAGGTTATAATATTAAATACTTCGGATGATGAATGATTTTTTTTTATTTCTATCCCCACCAGATATTGCTGCTGTTCTTGCTGCTGGTACTACTTTCACTTGTTTGTGCTGTTGCTAATCATATATGGGTGCTATCCAATGAAGATTATCATTGGTATCTATTTTTTCATGGTAAATATACATTTTCTTGACTATGCTCTCAATGCTTATAATTTAGTAAATAATCTCTGTCAAAATTTTCACTTGATACCTATAGCTTAGTGGATTTATTACATCTACACTTCATCATTTTGTTTTTGGGTGGCAGATGTTTATGACATTTTACTGTCCAAACACAATATATCTCCTGTGTTTTTTATTCATTAGTCAATTTTTATATTTTAATATGTACATGTATATTCTTTTCTCCAATCACCAATTTAAATTGAGTGTTCACTATCTTAAACTGATTAGTTTGAAAATTCTACTGAAAATAACAATACTAAAAGTCTGGTGAATGATTGCAACAATGTGGAACTAATGAGCCATATTTAATCTATATCAGAAATATTTTTTATTCAAATCTTTATTCAATTTTTTTTAAATGTATAAGGCCTTTTTGTAGTGTTAAGCTGGACTGACAATTTAAAAAGTGGTATTGAGGAAGACCAGGGATCTGAATTGTGTGTTGATATTGATAATGAGAATATGGCACTATTATCAATGTCTGCTCATAAACTGTGAACAAAACTATATATATTTTTTTTATTAATGCTTCTCAAAAGAAAATTGAATGTTTTTTTGGTAATTAGTTTTATAAGGTTTTTGAATGTTTTAAAAAGTTCATTTAAAAAAAAAAAATCTTTATGCATAAATGAGTCAATTATTCAGCCTTAAGTGCTGCATCATCATCTCTGTTTAAACTAACTGTTCATACATAATGTAGCCACTTACATTCCCTATCATTTAGATAGGTAAGTACATTTATCAGTGTTTTTTAATACTTTGGTAAAACCTTCTATAATATATTATCAATCTAAATTGTTAAAGTTTAAAATTCAGTGTAAAATTTTCACATTTAATTTCATGATTAATGGAGAAGGCATTAAAAAAGTTAATTATTTTTAATAGATTATCAAAACTCTTTGTATTATTATCATTTTCTTTAATTAAATTGTATCAATATTAATAAATATAATCTTCAACTACTAGAATACTTGTAGATTGTCATGCATCAGTTTTAAAAAGGTTTTATTTTTCTTCACAAACCAGCTAAACTTGAGAATATTTATATTGGTAAAGTCATCTTATCATCACATTTTGTTTAACATTTCATTTTTTTTAAATACACATACATTGTTTTATTTGTTGCAATATTTATAAGCTAGCAAGGCATAGTCCTTAATATTCCATCCATCTATGATTGTTGAAGAAGTTACAATCTGTAGATGTTTTATATTACCACAAGCAAACTTAAAAAAACATAGAATCTATCCACATTATTAAATAGTTTTATCTGTCACATTTCTTTTTCATGCAATTACATTAATTGGAAGAAAGAGTTGTGTTTTATAAGTTTACAAAAATCATCTTTATTAAAACTTTTGCCAGAGAAAATATAATATTCATCAGTTTAAAATTAAACTTTCTTTAGTTGTTATGGTTGGTAAGTTTCATTGTCAGTTGAGTTCTTAAATCGTTAGTATATCTTCATCTCATTCATTCATTTGTATAAAAAACATTCTTTTACTGTATCAAAGTGCTTTCATATCAGTGTTGCTTTATCCAAACATTTTTTGTGTGTAAATTAACATACTTAATTTTATAATTTTGTGTTTGGCATTCCAGTTTAAGAATATTCTTTAAGACGAATTTGAAAGCCTTTTTCTCTTAATGAATTGTTGGTAGATACTTTATAAAAGAAGTACACCAGTTAGATATTTTTCTAACTGAACTTTGCTTTTACATAAGTAAAAAAACAAACTACCAAGTGGTTGAATTGTTTGACTGAAATGTTTGAAGATTTTCAGTTTTTGTTTTAGTTTTATTTTGTTTTCGTTTTTTCTTTAGTATATAAGATGATAATTAATTAAATCTTGTTTGGTATATGCCTATTTCTCATAAGGGATAGATCAAAAGTTGATAGTGCAAAAGTTCATTATTTAATTAATGCCTTACTTGAAATAATTTTTTTTTTACATATCATACATTTTATTTTTCTCTCTTATTGGTAATAAAGGAAAAAAATAGTTCACTTTTTAATATATATTTTTTTAAGAGACTTTCTGTTAGGTTTTATATTTTTATGTGATGATTAAAGCCTTTACTTTCAGATTTGGTAAGAACCAACTTTGGTTACAATTTACTCACTTTCATCATTCTGTATAACAACCTGATTCCTATCAGTCTTCAAGTCACACTAGAAATGGTCAAGTTTGTCCAAGCTATTTTTATTAATTGGGTAATGAACATTTTGAAATGTGAACATTTTATTTCAAGAGCCATAGTACAATCAATTTTATTTCATATCAGTACTCTGGAAAGAAAAATATTTTTACCTGCTTGTAATGATGCTAAAAATAGAGCTTTATATAGATAGATATATAGGACTTAAAATATATTTAAGAAATTTTAATGAAGCTATGCATCTATTTTTAAATCTCACAATCCTAATTTTTGTTTCTATCTTAGGATCAGGATATGTATTATGAAAGAACCAAAACTCATGCTAATGCCAGAACATCAAATCTTAATGAGGAATTGGGCCAGGTGAGGGAGTCTTATTATTATTAGAGATTTTAAGAGCATTTTCGAAAAAAAATTCTCTATTGTCCCCATTTTGTCTGTCTGTCTGTCCGTCATCACCCTAGTTCTCAACAACCATAAATCCTAGACCCATGATGTATTTATCATTTTGTAGGTCTTGGCCTGCCATGTGTGCAGCAAAAGTCCATTTCGCGATCTGACCTCCCATGGCCAAAATATAAGAGTCTTATGTACCGTTTTTTGCTTATATTTTAAATATAAATAATAAAAGCTAATCAAAGGGGCGTAATCATTATTTATTTTTGTAACAGTTATTCAACATGATTACTTCCCTCTCATTAAAAATGCTCTAAAATGTCCTTTGTCCGAAACGGAAAAGACTTAAATTGCTTGTTTTTTTATTGTAACCTTTTTAAACTCCAGCAAATCTTTTTTAAATATTACATCCAGACAGATTAAAAAAATTGCTAGCAAATAAATATTTTTTCAGTTATTCAGTGTAGAAATGACATCAAAGAAATTCTTAAATTGTCAACAAAAAAGTTCTTTTTATTCCAGATAAAGTTTTTATTTTCAGACAAGACTGGAACCCTAACTCAAAATATAATGAGATTTAGTAAATGTTCTATAGCAGGTATAATTTATGGGTAAGTACAAAAAAGGAATTCTCTAGCTTATTTTAATTATAGGTCTTTTATAAGAAAAGTTAAACATAAAACAACTTTCATTTAAGATGCTTCAAGCATCAATAGATCAAGATTTTTCTCAATATTAAATCTAGGTATTCTTTTAGTCTTGAGCATTTCTTATTGAATCTAAAAATGAATAAATTGTGTCATCTTGATAATTAGTTTTTTTTTAACTCTTCGCACTTATTTTTTAAAATATGCTAGAAAAAGTTTTTATCTTAAATCTTTTTTTTTCCCAATTAATTGTAGCTATCAACTGCAGTAAATAAATATATCTACATGTATTTGTAAATTATGTAAAGAATATTACAGTGTACATGTATTTGTAAAATATGTAAAGAATATTACAGTGTACATGTATTTGTAAAATACGTAAAGAATATTACAGTGTACATGTATTTGTAAAATATGTAAAGAATATTACAGTGTACATGTATTTGTAAAATACGTAAAGAATATTACAGTGTACATGTATTTGTAAAATATGTAAAGAATATTACAGTGTACATGTATTTGTAAAATATGTAAAGAATATTACAGTGTACATGTATTTGTAAAATATGTAAAGAATATTACAGTGTACATGTATTAGTTTTTGTTTAAAGAAGTTTTTTTTTACTTGAGCAGAAACAATGAAGAAAGTAAAGAAAGCTTTAATGATGACACAGTTATAAAAAATCTCAAATCAGGACATGTATGTATTTATCAGTGTAAATGTAAATGATTGCAAACTAAGAAAAAACTACATACATTTTAAAATTATTGAAATTTACTTTTCAAGGAAACCGCCCCTGTGATAGCAGATTTTTTGATGCTGTTGGCTATTTGTCATACAGTTGTTCCTCAGATAGATGAAATCACTGGAGAGATACATTATTTAGCCTCTTCACCAGGTAATTTCATTAATTAATTTTTTTTTTCTTTTAAATTTTATGAACTTTTAATATATTTAATGCGAAGTTCTAAACTATAACATGAGTAAAATCCATTAAAATATTTTTTGGTTTTTAAGTTATCAAGGTTTTTATACTTTAAATGTTAAACATTTTACTAAAATCCAAAACATGTAGCATAAAAATAAGAATCAGATCTAAACAAAATAATAGCCAATTAATAAGGCTTTGGTCCTCCTGAATTTCTTCTCAGAACTGGTATATTGGGTTTACTTCCCAACTTAGTCAGGGAGTATATTACAATATATGTCAAATATTGATTTTTTAGCTACTGAAGAGTCAAGCAAAATTACAATAACCACCATTATTTTAAATCATAGATGAGGCAGCATTAGTAAAAGCAGCAAAACAAATGGAGTACGTATTCACAACAAGAACACCAGAATATGTTATCATTGATGTTGTGAGTATTGGAATGCATCATACATTATTATTAGAGCTGCTGTTCGATTAAAAAAATTGATCGAAATTAACGCATGATTAAAAATTTTAATCGCAAATTAACGCACATTTTAATCGACACAATATAATACAATTGTTTGTATTCAAACTAATATGTCATAATATCAAAGCATAACATTGGCATAATAAACAAGTCATTTTAATTTACGAAAGAGGTATAATGAATTATAACATATTTATTAAGCATTAGCATATAAGTCTATTGAATCAGCTATTGAGACCAGTTTATGGACATGTATCAATCACGTCAATGATGCGAATTATTTTCTTTTTATTTAACAACAATGCCTAACCTTTTTTTTTTGTAACGCAGTTTCCGGACTAATGACCTATGTCAACCCCTCTTCCCTCCCTTCCTGTCATATTTTGCTTCACATCGCCCACACGTACGTCTGTTTACCCTACCCTCCACTTCCCATCCAAAAAAAAATACACTCGTCATTTATATCTCAAATGTAATTTTTCTTTCATAAAATAATACCATAGCCAGAAAGTTGTCGCTCACTTATTATTAACACGTTTTTTTTTCTTTATTCCAAACCCCCCCCGCCCCACTCTTTCCCCATCAAGTCACATTTTTAACACACTCTCTCTCCACTTAAAGATGTACCAAAAACAAGTTGACACCGGTTCCATTGTTTCAAACTAGGAGCACGCGTCATAAAAGACAATCCTCTTGTTTTAAGGTCATACAGCTGCTATGATTTTACGTAGACGTGACGTTTACCCCACCAATACTACTACGGTCGTCGAGTTGAAGGACAAATTTACTTTTTCTTTTGAAGTTTTTGTTTTGTGCGTCGATGTTACTCTTTTATTCTTTCATTCATTTACTTTCTTACTATCAACTATAATTTCAATGTTTTAGTGAACAACAGAAAAGAAAATTTTATTTTATTATCGGTCTGTGAGTTATATTAATAAAAAAATATCTTGTAAAATGAGACTCTTTAATGTTACCGTATGGCAATTTTCAAACGTTCAAAGCTAAAATTTTGAAAGGTCGGCTTTCATTTTTCATCTTCTGTTGTTCTTTCTTTCGTGTGTCAACATTAAAGATTCTTTCTTTCGTTTCATTTTAGTTATAGCAAGGGAACAGGAGGTTCACTTGTCGAAGGGCTATATAACAAAACATCTTCATTTTATATTACAATTGGGGCTTTTGTCGACGTACCTAGGGGTGAGGGTGTGTGTAAATTGTGACAGGGTGGGGGTGGTAGATCTACTTAATAAGTGAACGCAACTTGTAGCGTGAAAATCCGTTATTTATCGATATGATGAACTTTCAGCATTTTGGTCAAATTAACGCATTTAGGTATTGCGATAAAAATTTTAATCGCAAATTTTTTTTGACGCGTTAATCGCAAATTAACGCAGTTTAATCAGCAGCCCTAATTATTATACTTTTCTTCTGTACACTTATTTTTGTTCTTGAAACATGTATATTTTATACCCCACAAGTTTTCAGAAATATAAGAAGGGGAATAGATGCAATGTTAGGCAATCTATATTTATCACTTGTTTCATACTTGACGAATTAGTCTTTATGCGAGTATTATTCAGAGTTAGGCTATCTTTAATTATCACAATCTATACAACTCTTATTCTGATGTATGTTTTAAAATGCCCATGAAAATAAATCTTTTAATAAACTGTTCTTTGCACCTTTTTTCTTTTAAGTAATAAATCATTTACAAGCACATGTATTTAAAAAAAATAAAATATTATTAAATTACTTTTCAATTTTTTTATTTTAAATAATATCTGTTTTATTCTACAGATGGGTGTTCCAACAAAATATTTGATTCTCAATGTTTTAGAGTTTACAAGGTAAACAACAAAATTTTAGTAATATTAATTATATTTGTTCTTTTCACTAACTGGTAATTTTTAAGTTTCCTTTTATTTCATCAGATGGGTTTTCCCCTATTTGCACAAGAGCATTTTATTTCTTTAGCAATCTGTTGGTTTTAGCTTGAGCATGGCTGTTATAACCTCCCTATCATAGTACAGTGCTCAAATATAAGTTATATTTTAATTTTTCTGTTGTGCACATTTTATTGTTTCAAAAGGGTTTGCTTTAATTTTTGTTAGTTTATAAGTTTTAAGACTTATTAGTAGTATCTTCAAACTCATTTAAAATTGTAACATAATTTTGTTATTACATGTATATAAATATATGTAGCCTATATGTCAATATTTGTTTAAATTTTCAGTAAGAGAAAAAGAATGTCAGTCATAGTACGTACACCAGAGAATAAAATCTTGCTGCTTTGTAAAGGAGCTGTGAGTATATGTATTTATCAAATCATTTTTTTTTAATTTCTAAAATTGTGATAAATGAGGATTAATGAAGAGGTCTTATTGTGCATCTTATTCTCATGAAAGTTGAGGGCACCATTGGACTGGTTACACATCGTAAGGATGTATAATATTGTTTTAGTGACACTGTGTTAATCACCTGCTGAGTTATTCTAAACTCTGATGACACTGGGCCAGCTCAAACTAGTCATTGAATTCTGCTACATAGTTGAAAATTCTCTTAAATAGCATAGCAGAACAAATCACAGAAATGTATCCAATACTTTAGAGAGAGATGCAGTACTCTCCCTTCAGAAATAATCACTCAAAAAAAAATAAAATTTTAAAATAGCAGCTTTATTTCAGTATAATTTATTGAAAAAAAAAATCCATAGTATGGATTGTCTAGCATAATTCACATTGATTCTTTATTAGGTGAAAGCATGGGTGATGAAGCTAATTGTATAAAAAAATCCATAGTATGGATTGTCTAGCATAATTCACATGTTTTGATTCTTTATTAGGTGAAAGCATGGGTGATGAAGCTAATTGTATTGATATTAGCCAAAGTTAACTGTTGACAAATCTCACAATGTTTTTACATAGATTACTTTTATCTTTCGATATTCAATATTATATTCTTTTGAAATTAGGATAACGTTATTTATGAAAGGCTTGGAGATAACAAAACTTATACAGAAGAAACATTGTCCCATTTAGAACAGTTTGCCAGTGTTGGTAAGTTTATTTATTTATTTTGGATGAAGCATAGGTAAATGCTTGTCAAAAATGTTACATTTTCAAAAAATAAATCCTGTTATTATACATTCATCATATTTAGAAATTGATTTGCAAGAGCACACAAGAAAAATTATTTGTTATTGTTATGTTTTAATAACTGTCATTTAGTTGACCATATATTTTAAACCCAGCTTTCTTTCTGTCTTTTTTTTTTTAAAGTTATGTTGATGAGTAACAATTTGTTATTGATCTGTTTTATGACTGTGATTGTTTTTGTGTATATTTTTATACAAATAGATTTAATTATTATTTAACTGTCATGGTGAAGGATATGTCTTTTTTTTTTAATACTCTTGTTTAAAAAGGTTTAAGGACTCTCTGTATAGCCATGGCAGAAATTTCAGAACAGACTTATCAAGAATGGTCAAACACATTTTACAAGGCAAGTACTGCAATTCAAAACCGAGAACAGAAACTTGAAGAAGCTGCTGAACTCATTGAGAAGGTCGGTTATTAAAATTATGATAATAAATTAGATATGTACTGTTATAAATTCATTTTAATAATGCTGTACTTCAAAGAAAAAAAGGCACTTAATTCAGTTAGGTCTTTTTTTATGGTAATTTTTACAGAAAGTATATTAAAGTAACTATATAAAAAGTTTTACTCACCTATAAAGATTGTTGATACATTCACTTTAAATAATTTACTAAAAGTATGCTTCGAAGAAGGGATGGTAGATAAGTTTGTATCTTAAGTGCCCAGGATAAAGAATAATGAAATTAATATTTTCACATTTGCCGAAAATGCCTGACAATACCTTTTTGTTTTGTGTACAATAATTTTTTTTTTTTTTTTTTTTTTGTTTTTTGATTTTTTGATCTTTTGGCATGCCAGGAAAATATGCATGCAGCATATTTGCCGACCCAGATTTATTTAACACTTGGTCCAGTTTCACAAATAATTATTATTTGTCCTATTGATAAAAATTAAATCCAGTTGTTTTATGATAGAAAATGAGGTCTGTGCATTCCGTTTATTTTATATTCTGTGAATTAATTTTTTTGAAAAGAAATAAGGGATGACAGAAAGACAGCTTAATTTCAAAAATGCTTTAAAGAAATATGTTTACAGTATAAGTAGATTTAAAATATATTCTATACATGTATCATTTATATTAATTTATAAAACCATGTCAAAAAGCCATAAACATTGAACAGTATCTTAGCTTGTATAGCAGAATTCACCGGGTTTTTGGAAGATGTAGAAATCACACTATTAAAAACTGTTTAGATGTCTTTTAAATGGATGTAACAGATAATCTAATTAGATGTTAGCTATGCACATTGACAACTAGTCTTACATTTTTTTATGTTCTCCAAATTAATTGTCTGTATATTAAGTATTATTATTTTTTATACTTTCTCCTATTTATACATGTATAGGTTATATTATTTTGTTCTTTGAATAAAGTGATTTTAAAGAGCTATTAATACATTTTTAATTTAATTTTTTATTTTGTAGGACTTGATTTTGCTTGGTGCCACAGCAATAGAAGACAGATTGCAAGACGTGAGAAACACATTTAAAAAAAATTATAATGATCATATTAACAGTCTGAAAATAGACGAGCACCTTTATCATTGCCATTAATTTATGTCATTTTTTAATACAGAGGCTAATGTTAAAAAATATATTTTATGCTGCTCCAGTAAAGAAAATTTTGATTGTTTTAATTGTTTAGAGAATAATGCAATAATAATTTATTTTAAATATAAACCTCAATGTTCAAATGATTTTCTTAAATCTAGGGAGTACCAGAAACTATTGATATTCTCAGCAAGGCTGATATTAAAATATGGGTTCTAACTGGAGATAAGCAAGAGACAGCTATAAATATAGGTTAGTGTTCTTTTTATTCATAAATGAAGTATAAATGATTCTATAGATTTCAGCTGATGTAATAGATATAGTTTGCCCTTTGGGCCAGTGGCGCAGATGAAATGTATAATTCATATGCTTCATAAGCCACTGCTTATTAAGGGATTGTGTGTCTAGCACATGGCCTGCCCACCAGACTTCCCCAACAAACCTCATACCTGTTTAAAGCTAGCTGAGCTTTAGGACTTAATGGTAAAAATTCTGGGTCTTATTGTGGATTGAACCTGGGAATGAGCTCTACACAGATATCTGTCCTAATATAACAGATATACCTGTATTTATAAATATAAATGTGATTTACATTATTTATTCTGTTCCCTAGGAGTAAACATATATATATATTTGCTATATTATTTTCTTCAGTCATTTTAGATACCAGTCATTTTAGATACATTTGTTTCATTGTTTAAGCTAATGTTTAATGCAAGATGGTCACATTTCTCTTGCAGGTTATTCTTGCAAATTATTGAATCACAACATGGATTTAATTATTATCAATGAGAATTCATTAGATGTGAGTATTCTAATCAAAATAATAACGATAAATATGGTGTGTTTATTTGTCTTTCCAGAATACATTACATATTCAAATATCTGTTTGACGTTAGATTTTAATGGCTGTTACGGGTCCTTATATTGAGATACTTGTAGAAGGTGTATTAATTCAGACAACACAAATCACGAAGTTAACTCCAGTGAAGTAACATCAAACAATCATTTAATACTTGAACATAAACTGACATAAAGGTGTAATCAGGAGGAGTACAATAGCAAACTGTAAATATGCATCCACCTACATAGATGCCCAAAGCTAGACTCTACTAGAACATGCATCCGCATCCTATGATGCACAGAGCTCGACTGCTTATAAAACAAACCATGTGCTCCCAATATTTACACTCAAGCTTAGACTATATTATTTCTCCACAATGGCTTGTAATATTTGTGGTTTTAAGTCTGTTTGGAGGAGTTAGCAACAGCAATGTTTATTGTGAACTGTTTAAATGTGTGATTGTCAGCTTTTTTCTCACTAATTGATTGATGTAAACACTATGAATTTCATTATCTAGCAAATACATGAAGTAACATCTAGGTACAATGTATGTGTGATGAAACCTAGTCAAACATACCTTTTTTCTTTATACATGTATATTAGGGTGCATCACCAAAAAAAAATTTTAATAATTGATCTGTCTGCTATTTAAATTTGTTCCATTGATCAAAAAGAGCATTGTGTAAAAAAATAAAAAATATTTGACAATATTTAGAGGTCCCCCGGACTTCAACAAAGTTTGCATAAAACCATCCTTCTTGTAAAGTCTTACAGAATTACATACAAAAAGTGAAGCGCTATATAAATTGTTTTATAGTCTTTGGTTTTATAATGTTTGGTAGCTATGATTGATTTTGATAAGCAGTTGTGCTAGAAATAAAATTTAAAATTCACATTTTATTAGCAAAAACAACACTTTTCCTTACCGCATATTGATGACCAAGGCAAGCATTTTAATTTCTTTATTTATATTATTTGAATTTCTGATACACACGACCTATAAAATCAGAACATGGAAATGACATGAAAAACAACAATAAATGTTTACACCTTCTAAGGAAATGCTGGCTGACCCTGGCATCACTTCAACTGTTGCATATCCAGTTATTACTGCGTCTCCTGCCTCGCGAACAAAGAAACCACAAACTCTTCTGAAAACTGAATTGTTTGGCATTGGCCCTGCAATCTGTGTTGATGATGCTATGATTACTGGAATTCTTCGACTACCAACTTGTTTACAAGTTTTGAGGTGCATGATGTATCACTGCAATGTAGCAGCACACAGTGAGCGTCCAGGTTCTTTCGATTTACAACTGCCAAAATGATGCTGAATCAAGTTACTGCTTTCTACGAAAAAGCAAACATTCCAATGGTGACAGAGAGGAGAGCTTGTGAGAAGATTGTTCAGCTTCTTGATGAATACAATAAACTTCGTTCAATTGATAAAAGTCGCCGAAACACACCAGCCACCAAACGTAAACTGGAACAAATGAAATCTATGTTGGCAACAACTTTTCAACTGTGGCCACCAAATGTCGAGACTATTATCAAGAATGCAGAAGATCTAGCATTCTTGAGGTCTATGAAAGGAGACAGGTCTTCCAGCTTTGGATCATATGACAAAACACTTGCAAAAAAAGTCGCTCGGCGCCATTCACGAGATGTCGCAACATTGGAACGTCAGAAACGTGCAAGAGAAGAAAATGCAGCATGTTCAACGATATCAGTGCCTTCCAGCGAGGGTAGCAGTGACGAACCCGATGATTCTACTTCTAAATCTGAAGATAATATGGAGTTTGTTGATAACTGTTTGGATGATATAATGCCATTGCAAATGCGAAGAAAGCCAACAGGAGATTTGATATTTGTACCTCCAGATGTTTTAAGCCGACCAAATCTTGTGTCACTAGCGACAAGATTAAAGATTACACCAACACAGCAGGCAGCTTTCACACAGGGCCTTATTAGCGAGTCTGGGGGTGATGTATCAATGGTTGCTTCTTCCTATGCCACTGCAGATCGTTAACGTCGCAAAGTTGTAAGTGAGATATCTACAAAGATCCACGACTCCTGGGAACCACCCAAACTCTGCACTCTCCACTGGGATGGCAAACTGACACCTTCTCTAAAAAATCATCGTGTTGTTGTCAGTGATGCAAAGCAATTGAAACTTCTAGGAGTGCCAAATTATGCCAAGGCAACAAAGAAACCCGTTTGTGAAATAATTGTCATTAACTTCATGGTTAATTCTGCAGAGTGGCATTGTAAAGATTGTATCATTAATATGACATTCGACACAACAAGATCAAACACTGGTCATCATACTGCTGCCTGCATTGTCATACAAAATATGCTGCAACGTGCTCTTCTGTGGTCAGGTTGTCGCCATCACATTGGTGAAGTTATCCTCTCGCATGTGTTTGCAGACATGAAAATAGAAGTTTCCTAATCCCCGGATATAACTTTGTTCACCAAGCTGCGAAGTAATTGGTAGTTGGTGGCACATGATTGGTCTCACGTTTGTAGTTCGTTTATGTTAGCTGATCATGATCTGAAGGCTCAAGAGCGACTGACGATAATGAGAGATGCGATAATTGCACATGCCAACTCTAGTAAACAAACCTAATTCTTGCGAGACGACTACCACGAATTCCTTAAGCTGTCCCTTGTTTACCTGAATGCTACAAATAAGGAGGTTAACTTGTTAACTTTAAAAGACCATGTGCCCTGCACAAAGCACGATGGATGGCAAAGCTGATATATTGCCTCAAGATTGCACTGTGTGAGAAACAAATTCAATTATTGCCTCCAGGTACTATTACCACACGTGATCAAGTGCCAAAGATTCGTGCATTTGCTACATTTGTAACACATGTTTATGTCGTGTGGTGGCTCACTTGCAAAAAAAGAGTGTGGATGCACCATGGAATGATCTACAGCTCTACAAGCGACTTTTGGATTACAACGATGTCAACAGAGACATATCCAAGTCAGCAATCCGTGCCCTGAATAGGCATCTGTGGTACCTCACTGCTGAAATGATCCCACTTGATCTGTTCAGCAATGAAGTACCTGTGTTGGAAAAGTGAGCTCTAGCAGATGCTCTGCTAAGGCTTCGACCAGTGGTTGCCCACAAACTCCACAGAATCGATTTGGAAATTGTTGGGGAAAACCACGATTCCAATCAATTGATTCTAAAACTCGGTTGTGTGATCTGGCTGGCGTTGACTCGTGGTTTACTATATACAGACTTCAAATGTACACAGGATTCCTCCAATTGCCTGTTGATGATTGGTGCCAAACCGCTTCTTACATTGCCAGTGCAGAAAATGTTATTAACGTTGTTAACGATTGTGCCGAGAGAGAAGTGAAACTGGCATCTGACTTTGTTGAAGCAGGGCGAACGGATGAACATTTTCAAAACATTCTTCAAGTGGTAGAAATGGATCGCAAAAACATCTCAAATGTGCGTAAACCTTACAAATGTGCAACAAAGTGAAACTGAATTAAATGCAACAGTAATAAATAATTTAATACTTTAATATAATTTTTATATAGGCTAGAATAAACTTTTTTTTTCTTTACATGTTTTGTGATTTCTTGGGCGGGGGGGGGGGGGGGACCTCTAAATCAACTCTGGTTTGAAAAATATTTTACACAAGCTATTATTAATGATATTAGAACAAATTAGAAACATAGACAGCTCAAAAACAAACAATCAATTTTTTCCTCTATTGTGGTGATGCACCCTAATGTATATGATTTAAAATGGAAACAGTTCTGTAAAATTCTGCGGCAATGCTTACTGTCTCCAAACATTCTGAAAAATATACTTCAAATTAAAATAACAGCACAATTTTCAAGTAATGAGGTGGACTGACTCTAAGTCATAATAGCTGGAGAAACCATCTACAACATAGAACCATGATCCCAATCCAGTGTTTCTGTCTAATAATAGTTTATTAGTAACAAAATGAAATCCCCATTGACAGTAAAGAAGGTTGGTGTGAATAAATTAGTGGCTGAACAGGTATTCAGTTAGAAGTTGATTGTTTTGGGTGTCCATAACACAAGTATCATATGACTGTTTTTTAACTCTTTTGTTTTGTGTCTGACTCAAAGATTGGATAATTGATTTGAATTCAGCTATTTAGGTTCCTGATGACTTTTGTTTTAATCTCTTCTGTCAATGTTTCTGCAGGCTGTTCCAGTTGAAAACTTTATAATCATGACTGTTGGAGAAACAATTACTTTCTAATAAAATACTTCTTACATTATCTCCAGACATTTAACTGCTACATGTATATTAATTTATTTCTTCCAAAATCATCTTAGTTTATTTTTTATTATATTTGTAAAGCAAAGAGAAAAAAAAAGATTTGAAAGAACCTTTTCAAACAAGAAAATAGTTTCACTTACAGGAGTACCATTTTATATTATAATGTACAGATAAAGTACAAAATGTTTGTAGCCCAATAATAATTTTTGAGTCTGAAGTTGACCTGTTAAATGCTCATAAAAGATAAACTACTGACAATAGTTTTTTTTTAGTTATTTTTTTATTACAAACATTGACACAAACAGAAGTATGTCAGAAATATGAATGAAGAATCAACTAGTAAATTGTAATAAATAAATTATGGTAAAAAGGTGTACAATTTCAAATAAGTGAAACTTCAAGTTGAAAAAGCAGCAGCTTTATCAACTAGCTTTAAATTCTAAGAAAATTCTACAGCTCTATTGTCTGCCATATTAATCCTCTCCACGTTTACCAATCTATGGTTGTCTTTCTCCACTCTTGTACTCTATGACCAAAGTTCTTTCCAAATAACATCTATCCAGCTGCTTCTTGGTCTGTCCTTTTGTCTTTCCTCATCAGGTGTTATATAATGTTTTAGTGAATCTGTTCTTTTCCACTCTTTTATTTTATGTGTCCAACCCACCTAAAAGCTATGTAAGTTTCCTTATATTTTATGTGTCCAACCCACCTAAAGCTATGTAAGTTTCCTTATATTTTATGTGTCAACCACCTAAAGCTATGTAAGTTTCCTTATATTTTATGTGTCCAACCCACCTAAAGCTATGTAAGTTTCCTTATATTTCTCATAATTTCTCCATTTGTTGTTGTAGTTAACTGGCCTACATATTTTTCAAAATAATTTTCTTTCCCCAGAGTTTATCATATTTTCTGCTAGCTGATGGTCCAGGTTTCACTTCCCTATATTTACTGGTCTAATCATGATGTAAGATGACATAGTCATCTCAGTGTACATCATTCGAGTGTGTTAATGTTATGGACATATGACCAGAAGTTGTCTCAAGAAGCAGTTATTACTAGCCAGCTCTAGAGTTGTTGTTTTCTTCTGGAGAATGGTTTCATCAGTCTTTTGTTCTTTATTTTAACAAGTTGGCAACGGTAAACATTGGTAAATAGTGACATCATTAAAACCACAACTTCACTACATCATGTTATTTTATTTGAAAATTAATGAAATGGTCAAGGATTTCAAACCACTCAGGATTTTAAACATAATGGATGGCAAAGAAGCTGAAAAATTTATAAGGTGGAAAAGACAAACTGAAATTTATTTGTTAGCTTCTAGGGCTACGACTAAGTCCAATGAGCAGCAGGTAGTTATTATTCTAGTGTGTAGGTCCCCAGGCCATTGAAGCTTTAGATCAATTTATATTTGATGGTGGGGAGGAACCTGTGATTAAAAAGTTGGACAATTGAGGTCCTAGACACAATGAGGCCCTTGAGACCTTCTAGATTTATAAAGTTGGACTATTGAAAGCTAGACAAAATGAGGCCCTTGAGACCTTCTAGATTTATAAAGTTCGACTAGTGCAGTCTAGACACAATGAGGCCCTTGAGACATTCTAGATTTATAAAGTTGGACAATTGCAGTCCTAAACACAATGAGGCCCTTGAGACCTTCTGGTTATGAAATATGAAAATATCTGCACTATTCAAACAGCTCTTTACTGTAAGGAGACAAGTCAAAGATAAGGACAGAATAAAATTTTATTCTAAGTAGAAAGTAAATTAAAGCAAACCTACTCAGAGATCACCAAGAGCTTGTATGAAATGACTATGGAACAAACTGAAGTAGATGGAAAATGTAAAAAAAATTGGACGGATGCATCAACATGCATCAGGTCATGGTGAAAATTCCCTCCTTGTCTTCTGAGATTCCACCACAGCCATTGCACTATTGGTTATGGTGGAGATGAAGAAGCGCAACAAAATACAGTCCCATTTTTTTTTTAAGCCAGGTGAGTTTTGAAGTGGTAGTGAAACATGGACCATCAGCAAACATGCAGAAAATATGCAAAACACTTGGGAAAGGAAAATATATGGGCGATAATGAGTGGAGAAGTAGAACCAATACAGAACTGTACGAACTATTCGAAGAACCAAATATAACAGCTGAAATCAAAATGAATAGATTGAGGTGGGTAGGGCACATAGAAAGAATGGAAAATAACAGAGGTCCAAAAGCAATATATAAGGCAACACCAATGAGAAAAGGCCTAAAGGCAGACCAAGAAGCAGATGGTTGGAGAAAGTAGAGAAAGACCTTAAAGCCATAGGAGTGAGAGAATGGAGGAAGAAGACCATGGATCGGGAAAAGTGGAGAAGAGTAGTATGGCCCTAAATGGGCTGTAGAGCCAAAGGAAGAAGAGTTTTGAAGTAAAATAGCATGAAAAGGTGCATTTTTTCCAGAATCTAATAGTATGTTTCTAAATTATATGGGTGTGCCGAAAATATACTATTGGGAGACAGACAGGAAGTGGATTTTATGAAATGGATAATAATAATAACATGACTCCAAGTTCAAGCCTTATTCATGTTATAAAAAACTATTTCTTTCTTTGGTTTATTATCTGCATTTAGATACCAAATATAAATAATTTTAATGAAGTTTGGCTTTTTTCAAAATTTAATTATAACATTTCATAATGATCATTGAATATCTGAGACTTTCCATTTTCATTCAAATATTTAACTTCAATTTGTAGGAGTTGAAAAAGATTTTTCCCACTTTTTATGAAAGTTATACTTTAACTTTTAATTACTAATACATGAAATACCAAGCTGAGAATAGCACATTAAAATATAAGGCATTAACTGTCTGATGTAATTATGGACAAAAAGTAGGACTTTGAATTAGAATGGTTGTATGTACGTAGTTTGTCATAATACTTTTCTTTTCCTAAGCAATCTGGGACACCAGGACAAGGGATGTGATTCTGGGAGGTGTCACTGTAGCAGTGGTGCACCTGATGGCAGAATGAATCTAATGGTAGTTAGGGTGGGTGCCGAACTGATTTGTATCAATATATGTATGAAGAAAATAAAATTCATTTTTTTGTTTGGGGATGCAGGTCGTGAACGCCTGATTTATACTAACAAGTGATAACTCCAATTACTGATTAAATAGTTATAGACTATTCTGACCTTTCCAGTCTGTAGTAATGCAGCCACATGTTAGCTTCAGCCCCATGACCAGCTTGCATCACTTCATTCCATATCTCACGAGCTCTGTCCAAGTTGTTACAAAATTTTGCCTTGAAGATTTTATGACTTGGTATTAGGAATGAATAAAATTATAACTTTTTGGTGTATGTTTTAATAAACTTAAACCTAGTAAAAAAAATAATTTTAACCTCTACAAAAGCCAAGAACTGTTGTAAAATTGCTTCTGGATCTCCATCTTTGCCAAAATCTGGTAATAAAAGTAAAGAAATCAGCACAAATTTTAAATCTAAGAAACTTTAAAGCCATGCAACTAAACTGAATAATTATAAAGAACACTCAAAATAAATAGGCTAAAAAGAAAACAAACTCAGTTTTTTCTGCTATAAGAAAAATATATACAGTACATAACTTAGATTAGAGAGAGCAACATTAAGTGCTTGTCACAATAATAATCTTCTCTTTCTTGATCTAACAACAACTTACTTTCATACATATAGTCTGCAGCACTTTGTGCAGTCAATCTGAAGGTCTCCAGTGTTTCTGTATGATCTGTCATTTGTATAAAATGAAATCATTCAAGAAAATAAAATAAACAAAATAAGCATTAAACCTGTAGATTAAAACAAACTTGAATACCATCACATGAAATCTCAATGTACTGCTATAATCTATAAATAAAATTACAGTAGTATGTATAAATATATATATATATACAGTGAAATGTCTTTATTACAAACTTCAGTGTCAGTACAGCAAATTTTTTTTTGCCCCTTCCCCTTCGCTTATATAACATCTGTTAAAAGGGTCATTGTAACAAATTTCTTACTTTCAGTACTGCGAAAAAATTGACGTTTTGCAAATATTTTATTCCTCCCTTACCAAAAAAAAAACAATTTAATTCGGCAAATTTCTAAATCTCAAGTCAACTTGAGCTCAATGACATTCACTTGTACTAGATTATGGGAGGGGAGTGTGAGAAGAGTAAGATGTTAAGGTAACCTTTAACCTCTACTGATGAGGATAGTAAGCATTAATTCCACTAGGTGCCGTACTGAGTCAAGTGTCATCATGGGACAGCGTGGGGGAGAGGGGCGGCGGCGGCACACTTATGTAACAACGAATGGATAAGGGATGAGAGGAGAGTTTTAGCAAGATGGGAAAGGGGAGGAAGAGAGAGCCAAGACTTCATGGGACAGCCACGCAAGGAACATCACACATTCACGGGATAAAAAAAAATCAATAAACCAGTGTTACGTTTGTGGTTGGGGAAATTGCACTACTGAGAAAGAAGCCCGACACTTAAAAGTATAGCTTTTGGGAGGGATTTGGTGTGTGTAGAAAGTAACTTGATGGCTTTAGTAAAACGCAATCTTATTGTTTAGGGTAGGGGCTTGATTGAGGGTCACAGTTGCAAATATGCAAATAAGAATTTTTTTTTAGAAAAAAAAAAAGTAAAGTTCCCTTAGCCCTACTGGGCCATCGGGGCAGAGGAAGTGTAGAATTCATCTGTTTCTATAACCTCGGCATATGAAGGGATTGTGTGGTTAGCACAACACCCAGCCGCCTTTACTTCCCCAACTTTAAGTCAGGTACCCATGTACCCATTTAAAGCTGGACTAGTTGGGCGACTTTGCACCAAATTCCATGGGCCTCACCGAGATTGAACCCATGACTCTCAGGTCGACAGTCGAGTATCTACACCACTCGGCCATCCGTCCCACTTTTTTTAGAAAATGGCGATCTTATAGTTTGGGATAGGGACTTGATGGACAGAAGACTGCATTCTGCCAAGATGTTAATAAACTACCGGTACTTGTATTTAATTAATAATACAGGAAGTGAAGAATAAATGAGTGATTTATTTAACCTTTTGTGACATTGAACTATACTTTTTTTTCTAATTATAATAAAATTTAATCCAGTTACAAAAAAATATATACATGTACATATATTCATAAAATTATTTGTTTAATAAATGAGACAATATGAGCAAGAGAGCCACAGTAGGCACACTGAACATGTTTCTTATAAATTAAGGGTAGAAAGTCATGTTGAATAATGTTACAAAAAATAAATGAATTACGCCCCCTTAGTTCAATGACCCTTAGCATAAGGAAAGCTAAATTAGTAGCTAAACTAATAAGAAATAAACGGAGAGAAAAGTTAACATATTTTTAGCTAAATATTTTTGAAAAAAGTAGTAAAATTACCTAATATATTTGCTTTGATACCCAAATGAACTATATTCACATATTACGAATAGAAAATATTGTCGTCGAAATCCCCGCCCCCCCCCAATTTCAGTGCAACAAATTTTCAGTATTTTGAGCCCCCTTCAATTTCGTTATAGCGACATTTCACTTTATATATATATCTTTATACACACTTAAGTAATCTATACATATATTTACTGCTGTAATCTATAAATATATATAACAATGTAATCTATACCCATATTCACTGATGTAATCCAGATATATATACTGATGTAATAATACACATATTTTCTGCTCTTATTCTTACCACTGTCCCAATTAATCTGTCGTTTCAAATAGTCAATACTGACACCAAACTGACAAAAATCAGATGCCTGAGTAAAACCAACTTGGAAGCTGGCTCCAACCAGTCCTACAATGTTGATGTTTGTAAAAATTATTTCAGAAATACTTCAGAAATTCTTCATTACAAAAAAAAAAAAAAAGTATTAATAATTAAATAAATTAATTTTGTTTATAAAAAATTAAATTTGAAAGTAAAGTTTCCATTCTTCTAAAACCTTTCATTGTTGTGAACTGTGCATTCTGTCTCTCCATAGCTAAAATATACTTCACCCATAACTGAGATGACCAAGGGCAATTTCGGACTGCTCTTTCATAGACTGATTCAATCTGTTGTTTCAACTTTAATTTATCCTTTAGGAACACATAAAATAGATATAATTTATGCAGCAGTAGAGATGCTTAAGCTAAAAAAAGCATATCTAGGATAAAAATGTTAAAGTAATAAATGTAAACCTAAAATATGGCTAAGTTAACACAAATACAAAAAAAAACATGAGTCTGTATAAATAATGAAAAAATTACTTATATAAAACCTTTTTGACATGTGAACCCCCTAATTGAAAATATATATGTCTGTGGACCCCTTCCCCCACCCTTTGTACATTTTTGTTTAAAAATATAAAGATTATATTATGATCATAGAACTTCCATTTTATCACTAATAAATTAAAATGTTTAATACATGTATATATTAGGGTTCTTTTTTTCAATCACAGAAAAAATAAATAATCGACAAATAGCCATGTATTGGATCTTCTTTCTTTTGAAAATTCCAGGTTACTATACTGCAGTAAAATAAATTGACTTTTAGTCAAACAATGAGGTTAAATTTTACCCCTCAGCAGTTCGCCACCTTAATGTACATAAGTAGGTAGGTATTCAGGGTGCTCATCTCTTTACAAAGTGCTTCAAATATTCTAACATTTTTTAATGTTTATTTATTAAATCTGATACTTCTTTTATGAAATTCTTTGAAAGTTGTTCACAATATATAAGCTCAATGAATAGACAAAATATCAAGGTAGCCAACATCTTTCAAAATTTTCTTGCAGACCCCTAGTTGCAGACCGCTGACCTAGAATGGTCCATAGAAGTGGTTGGAAAATATTATTCATAAACCATAGTATAATATATAAGAACTGACTCTGAACTATCTTGTTAATTACAGGAAATTTGGTAATAAAAAAGGGTGCACTTAACCCTTTCAATACCAAACAAAACATTTGCTCACAGGCTCGCTGCTATTGGCAACTATAGTTGTATTTTTCACCACACCATATTAACTAACAATGACCTAAACTGCTTCTATCCAATTGACTTAAAATAAATGTTTGCTTAAGGGAGAGTTGGGGGGGGGGCTGTAGTCTAGTTTTGGACAGTTGACATTTATGTTCATTTTATGGTCTAATTAAGACTGAAAATACAGCGACACACCAATTCATGCCTGTTTTTCCTGGTGATCAATTAAGTCTGACTCTGGACTTTTTTTTTTACTGCCACAACTGAATTGGATAGCAGGTGTTAGAAGTGATATTAGTGGAGCAGGTGTTAGAGTAGTATTAGTGAAGCTTTGAAGATTGAAATTCATTTATTACTACCATATTTTTATATTGATGACCATTTCCAAAATAAATTATGTCAGCAATGACAATTTTAGTTATAAGTCTATATTTAGAGGGGCATAAATATTGGTTATGACCAAGAGACAAGGAGAGCATTGAAAAGAAACATTATGTTCAGTGGTAGAGGTTTGAAATGTTAAACTATTTGGACCATGGAGATAGGAAGTCAGATTTGTTGCTTCTTTTATAAAGACATTATAGAAACATGTCTGACCATCTCAACAATAGATAATCTCAGCAAGGGAAGGTGTGATGGGGGCTAAGATATGCAATGGGCACAGTATTTAAGCAGATTATATGTACAGTGAATAAAAACCTGATGTTCATTTGGTGAGGTTGGAGATAAGTTTTTGGAGTTTGGATATAGACAGTCATATATTACTGCCAAATTGTTACAGTGGCTTGGGTTAAACACAATTGAATGTCTCCAAAATAGAAGTTAGAACTGACCAAGAATTTAGATAGAAGTGTTAAAACATTATAATATTTGGCCAAATTTGGGGCTCAAAGGTAGAAGTCAAATTTATTGCTACTTTCACAATGGTATAGTGAAAACATGGCTGACCATCTCCACAATAGATAATATTATAAGGGAAAAAAGACCATTTCTCTCTCCATCTAATAGCTGGAGTGCAAGATGCTACGGTCAGAAGTTGCATAGTATAAAATAAATATGTAAGTTGCAAACTTTAGAGCTGGTACCCTTTGTAGCAGCTGGTCAAGTTAACAGATCAATAGGCATTTCAGAGACACACCACATGTATGGGCTAAATTAAAAAAATAAATAATTACTTTAATAATCTTGATGTATCATCCAATAACCATGCTTTGAGGTATTTCATATACATACAAAAGATATTATCTAGCATTGAAATAACCTTTCATTTTCTATTTTTAGCCCTTGTTTCTTTTTTCTTTTATTTAAGAAAATTGTGAACACAAATTTTTCTATTTTTTAATGATTTCAGTTTCAATTTTAATGGATAAATATACATTAGACCTGTTGCAACAATGTCAGATGCAATGATGTGTATGATTTACTGTGTGACAGCTGTGCAAAATCATTCCTTGCTCCTGGGTATTTGCTATGTCCCCTTTGTGGTTGCAGACTTATTTTATAAAGTCAAAAGAACATTATTACTCAATTATTAAACTCACCTACAGAATAACTACAATTTTTCCTCTCTTTCTACCCTCTTTCTCTTATTAGCCTAACTTTTCTCTCCCCCCCTCCCCCCCCAACATAAAAAAAAGGCAAAGACTGCTAGATATGGGTACATCATAAAAGCCAATACCATCTGGCATTGTTGACAACCTGAGGTAGAAATGTTTATATTTACAGCATTGAGCACTACAGTGAGCACTACATTGAGCACTACATTGAGCACTACATTGAACAGGGTATTTAGCAACAAAAGGGTTAATTGTATAAATGGGGTGAGTCATAGTTACCATAGAGCTAGGACCAATCTGGCTTTTACTTTATTGGGCACGCTCTTTCTGTACCAGATAGTTGAGAGTCTATTTGTGTTTGTTATAATACATCATAATATAAACAATTACCAAGTAGCTTGTGTACTGCAGCCATAAATCTGTATTCAGGCAATTGTCTTTTAAGGCTCTCTCAAAGATGCACTGTATTCTTACTGGATCTTCAGACTTCAGTTCATTCTGAATGTATTCCTGATAAGTTTCAAGTTGAGGACCTTCACTATTTAGCTGTGAATAGAAAAGACAACTTACATAGTCAAAAAAATTAATTTGTAACAGAATTATTTAGTTAGAGAACAAACTGAAATCTATTTATTATATTAATGAAACACTGAACCAAAAAACAGAAACTGCTAGAGGTAAGATTCAATTCTAACTGCTAGAGGTAAGATTCTTACTTTCAACATGGTAAACTCAATCTTTATTTGAAAAAAAAAAGATCCATTAGCTTTTTCATGAATGAAACTTTTGTTTTGACTGATGACAAAAGTTTATAAGTCACAAGAAATGAAACAAGAGATTAATAATATAAAACAATAAGATATTTAATTTAACATAATTATGGTAATTATTTCACATTTAAAAAACAAACAACTAAAACTGTAAAGAATTGAGTGAAGTCTTTAAGTCAGTTTAAAAACAAACAACTAAAACTGTAAAGAATTGAGTGAAGTCTTTATGTCAGTTTAAAAAACAAACAACTAAAAACTGTAAAGAATTGAGTGAAGTCTTTCTGTCAGTTTAAAAAACAAACAACTAAAAACTATAAAGAATTGAGTGAAGTCTTTCTGTCAGTTTAAAAAACAAACAACTAAAAACTGTTGTATAAAATAAAATTTTAAGAAAGAATTCTGGCAATCAGGAGGAGTCTACACAGGTGACAGCAGTAAATAGTTTCTCTATAGTAAGTAGCAACAGATTGTAAAACTGATGAGTGCCAAATATCATTGTCAAGTAATTGCAGCTGTTCAGTGAATGTGGTTTTTCATACAGCCAAAATATGAATATATGTGCCATATTAAAATAAATATTTTGTCTCTTTGTACTAAAATAGTTATGAATCATGATTTGAAATCCAATAAATCACTTCTATTTTACGTTTTCTTAACTTCACTTTTTGTCTGTTTGATTGATTGTTTGTTTGTCCGCGGAATTTGGCAATCCATTTAGACCACTTTCCGATAAGCTATAGCTCTGATACTTTCAATAAAACTCAGAACCCGATGACAATGCAATATTCTTACTATTTCATTATGATTTGATGAGCTTCTTAATAAATAAAATTAAATATGTATGGCGAATAGGTCACAGCCTTGTCTAAATCAAGGAAATTACTGATGCTAAATATAGTACACAGTAACGAATTTGGCACCAATTTCAGACCACTTTCCGAAAAGCTATAACTCTGAAACTTTCAATATAGCTCAGAACCCGATGACAATGCAATATTCTTACTATTTCATTATGATTTGATGAGTTTCTTAAGTATTTTCGAAAATAAAATTATCGTGGCTGAAGAAAGAATACTCTACTGCACCTGAACACGTGTGACATCAGAGCTCTCCGATATGCTCGAGCAGAACTAGTATAGTTTAATCAGGTATGTCTTACACCAAAATTTTTTAACTCTTTGTATTAATTGAAAAAAAAATATTTTCACTAATAAGTAGAAAATAAAAATTACATTATAAAAAAATATTTTATAAAAAACAACATTTTTCTTGCGTACTAAAGCAGAATATAATTTCTGAATAAATTGGTAACATGGTAATAGTAATAGACTTTATAAAAGCTTCTGATTTTTATAAAAATGAAAAACGTTAGGCGCATGAACACAAACATCCAGACCTTTAATCGCTTTATAATATACTCTAATTTATATAAATAAAAACATGTTTAAAATAATTTCACTATATTAATATATTGATTCAACTGACTTTACAAGTATGACATTCTATATCATGAGTTTAGGTTATACTAATAAATAAATTATCTGCAATATCGTGATATTTTGAAAACCTTCTATAATAATTCTTTTGGGATTTAATTGTTAACATTTGATGATTCTAATACTGTAATACAAACATTCACATAATATAAAATTCATAAGCCCAACGTTTTTCGTTTTTATAAAAATCAGAAGGTCTTATAAAGTCTATTACTATTACCATGTTAGCAATTTATTCAGAGATTATTTTCTGCTTTTTAGTATGCAAAAAAAATGTTTTTTATAAAATATTTTTTATAATGTAATTCCACATTAGACCCAAATGTTGACAATAGAATTTATTCTATTTGTAAAGTCCCTGATGTTTATCTCTTAGATCATAGACTGTACTAGAAATATCTAATTGTCATCCCTTTCAAACTCATCAAAATTAACCTTTCATGGTTTGTAAGTAAATAAAGTCACAATAAAAGTTTGCTGATTTAGGAAACAAAAATCGATAAACCTACATTCCCAAGCTTTCTAAAATAATGTACAATGACTAACCTCCAGCAAAAGTACATCTCTTTAATAGAACAAATTTTTATGTTAACTAAGCTAACAAATACACAGTGAAGAAGTTTTCATATTTCTCAGACATTTCAGTTAAAATTGCCAATTTATCTTCAAATACTTGAAGTTGCACTAATACTTCATGTGATTTATCAAAAGCTTTTTGTGTATCAGGGTCAATCTGATCTTGGCCTAGCCATTCTTTATACTCATCCAATGTATTCTGCATGTCTGGAATCATCAAAACAATAATACACTTAAAAAATGTATGATAACAATAAAAAATCATTATATAAATAATTAAAAGCTTTCAGTCTTGTCTGTTCTTGTTTCGGTGTCTTAAAGCAAATTTTATGTCAGTGAAGTTATAGTGGTTATACAGTGAAATGTCTTTAATACAGTAATGTAATACAGTAATACAGAAATGTTTTTAAAAGTTTTTAACAGATCATGAGAGGGGTAGATGGAAGTGGTGAGATTTCATGTACCATTACAGTTCATGTGGGAAAAAAATCATTAAAACTCAGCAGAGATATCAATTTAAATTCAGCAGGAAATGGTGAAGGAATGGTTGTAAAAAATCATTCATCATGGAAAAGAAGTGAAGGGTGAATGAAGAAAAAACTTCTGTAATACTTCAACTAGCCTGTTGGAAAATTACATTACTTTACTAAGGGGATGGATGCTTGTGCTGTAAAGCGCTTGACTGTCAACCTGAGGGTCCCTGGTTCGATCTCTGATGTGGGCCAATGGATAATTCAGGTCATGGTTAAAGTCCTGGGTACATCCACCCATGGTACCTCCACAACCATTGCGCTATCGGCTTTGATGGGGATGAAATAAGAGCACCGTGAAAAGAATCCCATTAGTGGTTTATAGGATCTAAGATTTTATATCTTACAGGGACATCACTCACACACTTAACTAAGTGTTTATAGTATCTAAGATTTTATATCTTACAGGAACATCACAGACTCACTAAACTAAGTGTTTATAGTATCTAAGAGATTATATCTTACAGGGACATCACTCACACACTTAAATAAGCAGTTAGCTGCATGTGGAGTGGGGGAAGGTTGAGGTTTAAATCACTGACAGCATTACTAGCCAAGTAATGTGCCATATGAGAGTTTGTTTTTTTTACGATTGACAGCTATGTTATAGCTTCAGTAAATTGTGATGGTATCTGATTTGCTTGGGTTAGGGAATTGAGATGAGAACTGCAAAGATGGTAATTAACATTAGTGTTTAATACATCTTTTGTTTGTTCAGGGAAACTATTTATCCTTATATATCGTATCAGGAAATATCCGAGAGAAGAAAAATTGGGATTTGAAATACTATAAGAATCACTTATATAATTTACTTATTTATGTATGAAGTTATTTTGAAATTTTGAGACAGATAACCTTTTTTCTTTAACCTTCTCATCATGGATGCAGATGTTTGATAGCAATCACAATGTGGCCAGAACTAAGGATGCAGATTTTTTTACATCTCACTTCAGCGATATATTTCTATACTTTTTTCTACATGTATATGGAACAACGAAGAGGGGTGGGGGGGCGGTTTGAGGAGGAGAGTTTTAGCAAGGTGGGAAAGGGGAGGAAGAGAGAGCTAAGACATAATGGGACTACCGCGTGAATGTAGGGAACGTCAGACGTTCGTGGGATTAAAAAAATTAATAATGCAAACAAACCACGGGTATGAGTATTTAATTATGATATAAATATACTTTTTTTTCTAATTATAATAAAAATTTTTCCAGTTAAAAAAAAAAAAAAATATATATATATATATATTATTATTATTTCATTGTTTAATAAACGAGACAATATGAGTAAGAGAATAGTAATAGGTACATTGCAAGGTTTATTATAAATTAAGGGAAGTAAGTAAAATATCTTTGAAGAACTTAGTAAAATGACACAATATATTTGCATTGATACCCAAATGAACTATATCCCCATATTTAGAACAGAAAATGTCGTTGTCACCCCCACACCACACACACACACAATTTCAATTTAACAAATTTTCAGCACTATGAACGAATTGAGTCCCCGTCAATTTTGTTATTTCACTGTATCTTTAAATTATTAATATCTTTAATTTTTTCCAAAAACATATGACATGTACCCTACATGTATGACATTGAATTTTAAAATTGGTCAACATAATGGTAACATTTATCAATTCTCAATAAAATTGTTAATCATTTAGAAAATGTAAGTGATCCAAGTTATAGAAATAAAACCAGAAATAATATAGACAAAATTGTCATAAAATTTTAAAAGGAGTTACATAATCCTAGAACATCATCCTTGATTTAATCCATACTGAAATATTAAGTTTCACATAAACACATCCATTATTATCAGGAATCAATCACTTTAACAAAATAAATACACAATAACTGCAATTGGAGGGGAGGATTTTAAAGCTTCTTTTGCGTATTTTAAGTCTAGAATAAGTTAATAGAAACCAAATTGTAACACTAATTACAAGATGTAAAAGCCTAATGCCTCATGTCAAAGGACGGTGGGTGGGGGTGGTAGTGATATTATTGTATGCCTCATGTCAAAGGACGGTGGGTGTAGGTGGTAGTGATATTATTGTTAAAAAATCTTCCCATTCTTCTAAAAAATAATCATTTGGCCATAATTCAGCTAGTAACCATTATTTATAATTATTTTTATATTAATTGTTGTAAAATTATAGTTATTATAAGTAAATGTGGAAGGATTTGTAAAGCTTGTTTGGTTTTGAAACTACACACACTGAGCTCAGTGTCAAGACTAACACTGAAACAGGCAATGCCAGTAAATGTGTTATACAACAGACTTTAACCGGACAAAGAAATTCCTTTCGCATGGGTGAGTCTGGTTTCTGCCTCTCTGTTATTACATACTGGGATAGTTAAGTAAATGACCTAAATATTGAAATAGATGAAAAGTAGACCTTCACACTGATTTCAAATATGTGTAAATCTTACATTAGAATGGCTGCTTAAAGCTTACATCAAAAACAGCCATTTCAGTAGACTTTCCATCAGACAATACATGTTATTTTTACCCAATTCTCAATAAATACTTAATAAAAAAAAGAACTGTCTAGAAACTAATGAAAAAACTTACATGATTTGGCGTAGAAATGATTTCACAAGAGAGTTCATAGGTTTCTTTATGAAACATTTAGAATAAGGTATAGGAATCTATCGTTGAAGAAAAAACCGCTCTCGTAGTTCATGCCACTGAACAATTGTTCTCAAAAATCGCACCCGTAATGAGAAGGTTAATTTAAACTGAGCACACAATAATTATAGATTTATTCAAAAATGTTAATGTTTATAGCAAATGAGTCTCAGGTCTGGACGATGACATAGACTACCATGACAACATACTGCTGATGATAGTCTGGTAACTTGGATGCTATGTGAAATGTTCTTCTATACATCAGAGGTGGACAAGGTCTGATCAAAGAAAACTGAGTGATAACACAAAGTTAATTTTTTCCTATAAAAAAACAACAGCAACTTACAAAGAAGAGGAACAGCTAACTGTCTGTTAAATAACTGAATAACTCTCTGGTTTTGTAGTGCAAATGCCTCTTCTTCTTCTTTACTGACTACTGCACCTGCTTGAGGCTAGTAACAGAAAAAAACAGATAATATGTTATATGTGTCAGGTTTTCATTTTTTCCGAGTAATTTTAAAATAATTATTTCAGAAATAAAGACAACAGTTTTAAAAATAAATAAAGACAAAATATAATATGATAATACTACAGAATCTGAATTTAAACTGTTCCTGAAAATCATTTGAAGCTCTAATCATTCATGTTTCAAATGTTTTTTTCTATCTATCTCAAATTAACTACACCATACACCTGATTTTTCTAAAAAAAAAACTTTTAAGTAATTACTTTAAATAAAAAAGTTGTGTCATTGTTTGAAAATTAAAAAGCTTAAAATTATCATCCAAAAGGTGCAAAAATCACATTTGATGCTTTCACTACTAACAGAAAACTTGAAGGTGGCATAAAGGAAAAATTAGTGTGACTCAAAAAAACACAGAAATAATGTAATCATGTTTGATCTCCAAAGCAAATTGGATTCTGAAGCAGAATCTTTCAAAATTTTGCTCTGATTCCAAGTTGAGTTTTTGGGCATGATGTATTTCAAGTAATAACTGTGCATTTTTTTTAGTGATTTTGAGTTATCACTAGGAATGTGAATAAAGAATGAGAAAAGAGTGTATCACTTAACCAAAATAAAGTCTATCACTTATGATCCAAACTAAAAGCAGATTTCAAAATCAATATTGTGCATTGGATGACTTCTATTAAATTGGACAGAAACAACAGTGCAGTATTGCCATATGGAATATCAATTTCAGCCAATAACTTAAATGTAAATTTTAAAAAATGTACCAAAGTCTAGTGCCATTAGACTTACAATCAAACCTGACAGAATAGCATTTTCGAATTCTCTGTATGCATCCCAAATGTTGGACCCTTGACTAACATGAAGACCTACAGCTGAAATAGCTCTTTCAAAAGCATCTCTAACAATAGATAATCCATTTTGTTCTTTCATTTGCCCTATTGCAAATTGAACATATTCTAGCCACACTGGAACAGCTGCAAGGAAAATATATCTTTGAGCCATGATTACTCTAAACAGTAAATAACATAAATGTTGTTTTTTTAAATTGGGGTATCTAATAATAAAATTAGGATTTAATAATATTAAAAACAAGGGCTGGTAATTTATTACTATAAATACGGTATTTATGTGTTAAAAAATGTATGTGCATAAAATATATAGTGTGTTAAATTTGACCCAAATTCTGTTACAGGAAGGTTTTTAGAACAAACCTTAAACACTTTTATCCTCAGAATTATTGCATTTTAAATCTGTCCAAGATTACAGCTATTAGCAAACAATTCATAATAGCACTAAAGTTCAATATGTCAAGTATGGTAGACCAACATTATCATATTTGTTCATTTTAATAAGTATTATCATTTCATTATCTAATCCAGGTATGGCAAATAGCATTTTATTAAGATGCTAAAATTAAAGCAAACTGAAAGGATTTTTTGAATTGGTCAGTGTATATATAGCAGACATATTTTATTTTTTTTAATTAGAAAGTAAATGATTCTTGGAGAGAGTAAGTTTGTCAATTGAACAGGATATACTTATTAAATTATATTTAATAAATAATTTCTGTTGAAAAATATAGCATTAATTTAGATATAAAATTAAATATTTTAATCCTGCATGAAGACAAAGTTAGTTATATCTGAAAATTTCTCTTGTCAATCATTTAGCTGATGTCTTAGTGACTTTTTATCAACACAATTTTAAATGTCTAAATTGTGTTTAGCTTTATTTAATATATAAAAACTTTGATAAAACCCAAGTTTTCATTCCAACAATAACATAAAATCTAAATGGTGTATTAAAACCCAAGTTTTCATTCCAACAATAACATAAAATCTGAATGGTGCATTAAAACCCAAGTTTTCATTCCAACAATAACATAAAATCTAAATGGTGTATTAAAGCCTAAGTTTTAACCGCAATTACTAATAAAAAAATTGAAATATTAAAGAAAGTAAATAAGCAATCCAATAATTACTCACACTGATAATCTCCTAATGCTTTTTCAAATAGTTCTTCAATTCTCTTTTTATCACTCTCATCTGAGACAAGTGCTATCTCATCATGTAACCAGTCCAGCCAGAGCTCTTGTTCAAATAAAAACAAGTATTAATTTTTAAAATCTTTATTATATACTCAGAAATAAAGCTAATTATTGGGATCCCTTGGGTATTTTCTGAATTACCTTCAGTGAGTGGAAAATGGCGACTCATCTCCATTCTTGCATCTCTGAGCCTATAAAGGTCACTTAGTTGTTTTAGTAGCTTTATCCTCTCAACATGACTGTCATAAACATAAGAGTTGAAATCTGATCAAATTTTATTTAAATTACTAAAATCATTATACATGTATATATTTGTGTTGCTTTTCATGCAGTATAGCTACTTTAAATGTACTAATTTAAATTAAACATAATTCTTTTCTAAAAAGTATATCAGAGATTACATGTAGATTATTAAAAATGCATGGTGAAATTTAAATCAAATAAAAGAAAGAAGTATTCTAAATATATTTCTTTTTCAATGACTTTACTCTCCTAACAAGGGATGAAGTAAAAATTTTGATAGAAAGCCAAAATCAAAGCAAATTGAAATGTATTAGCCAATGCCAGTAAATTGTTTTTATGTAGTTTAAAGAATATAATTTTTTAACGTATGTTTTTTGCCATGCCAGGAATTTTTGTCATGCCAAGTTTGGTGAACAAGCTCCATACTTGCCATCCCTGGTTTAGCAAAATTTTTTTAAATTCCAATACTAACAAGTCCAAGCTTAATATGCATTCAAAACTGATACATTTTATTTGCTTGGTAACAAGAATCACAATTGCAAAGCTAGGGAAGAAACCTAGCCTATAAATCCATTCCTCACTTCATACATCTATCTCCCTCAACTATCCCCCCACCCCTGAGATGTATTAGTTACACCAGTCATTATAGCGGCTATTTGACAGTACTATTATGTGATTGTCTTGTGTAGGTTAGAGGGATTGGTGGTGGCCCCTTTCTGTTTATTATTTAATAATGAACTGAGCAGATACTGATAATTTTGAAAAGTAAAATGGTTGCTCTCTATTTTAGCAAAATTACAAAGAAATTTAAGAAAATAAAGTTAAAAAGTGGCGTGTACAGCAAATGTAATACGTATTTTTTTCGGGGTACAGCAGACGTTGATGACGTCATTTACGGCAGACGTTGATGATGTCATTTGCTGTTAATAATCGGAGAAGAGAATCAAGTTACAATAATGATTATCCTTTTTTCCACTTTTAATAGTTCAGGCTACAATGTACTTATAAATTATTTTGAAAGCAATTTTTCAAGTTAATTTTTTTTTAAATATCATATTTAATCCTTTTTAACTTGGTCCTATTAATAGATACCTAATATATAGCATTTTTTCAGAATATAAAAATATGCAACAGTTTAAGTGATGAAACGGTCATAGTTTGACACAGTTTTCCTTTGTCTCATGTAACATAAATCGTTCTCATAAAGTAGGATAACTTTTTATTGTTGACCTACTGCTAAGAAGTTTATATCAATTGAAAGCTTATTCAAAGCTCTTTCCAATGGGACATAAAAAAATATAAATAAATGTTCATGTCACATACCTAATATTAGAGTGTATTGTTTGTATTAATGTGTTCATGTCTATATTTTTATAACAATGACAACCTAAACATGAAAAAAAAAAAAAATAAACACTTTATCAATATAGTTTAAAATAATTCCTTTATGTATGCAATAGCTGAAAATTTTGGGGTTCCATCCAAATAAAATTGTGAAAAAATTCAGTTAAGTTATAAAATTTATTAAACAAGCCAAAGGAAAGCGTTGTCTTTGCATCTATGTTGATTACAGTGTTTAAAGTCTACCTCAAGTCAGTCCTCCTAAACCCCGTCCATTACCATTAAATTCAAGGTGCTGATTTGTCTCCAAAAAACAATTAAAATTTCACCTTAAAAATAATAAAACAAAACTGTATTCCTATCAGTGGCATAGTGGGGGGGGGGCTATCATGCCCCAGGCACTACTCACAGAGGGAAACGCCAAATGGTATAATTTACATATAATATTATATGGTTTTTTAATTGGGGGGGGGGCTAAAGAGGTATTGTGCCCTGGTGCCAGCTTAGTTCGCTATGCCACTGATTCCTATTATTAATAAATCATCATCCTTTTACTAATAAAAATACATGCGTAATGCTAACCTAAACATAATTATAATCCTAAATATTACCTAAGTTTTCCTTATCATCATTTTGAGTCACACTTTAAAAAATTCAGAGTAGCCTACATATTTCAAATTTATTAAATAATAATAAGATTAAGAAACGAAAATAGAGGGGGTGGGAAAGATTTATATCAGAGAATTGAACCACATACTGACGGATCCCGAAAAAATACGCGTTCCGTCTAGACGAGGCAATTAACAAGTGTTAGGAAGGCGATTTACATTAATTTTAAGAGGTTTCTGGGGGGCGGGGGTGCGATCGATACTAATTTACGCATAATTTTTTGTTTTATTCATTAACTTTTGTAGTTTGAATGCTATTGTTTTTCTCGACTTTATTAGGCTTGGACAGACCTGAAAAAATTAATAAAGAATAATTGCAGTGCATAGATACATCTTTACTCTTAGTCTTAGACATATCCCGAAAAATATTGATTAAAATTCTCTTGTACAGGGACTATTCATTGGGGCTCAATGGCACTTGTTCTTAGATCAGTCAGCTTAAAGCTAGCCATAGTAGTTGGTATTAACGTGAAACATAGTTTTAATAAAAGCGAAATATACCATATTTTTATAAATTTATTTTTCAGATTCTCCCCCCCCCCTTTCAATCTTTTTGTTGTTGTCACTCAATATCACTTGATCAGGCAGTTATATAACCTAATCTCATTTATTAAAGAATTGAATTCATCAATTTTTTAGTTACTTATTTTCCATAATATCTAGGGTTTTTTGTAGGCCATATAGGGTATTTGGTTTTATTTGTAAAATTGAAAGATAATAGTTGACTTTATCACTTTACAGTTTCTAATATTTAAATCGTATACAATAAATTTATTCGTTTCTAGATACCCACAAAATATTACTGTTTTATTTTTTAAAATAATTTTATAGTTAATGCTCTCATAGAACATTTAAATATAAAATATTTATAAATTAGCCTATGCCCAAGCGGTCAATTTTTAAAGCACTTTGGATTACGCCATACGTTGTGAAATTCTGTGTAAATTAGTAGTTTTAAGGCATTCAGATTTAGATATCTTAGATCTTGTATTTTTAAATAGCCTTATATTTGGGTTCTGAATAAAATATAGTATATAATGAGCTGTTATTTTTTTTTTTTTCAATGATTCCATCGGGTAGCACAGATATCTTAGATATTATTTGCAATTTGCTTTTGAAACAGAATATGATGTTTCCCTAACCTATATGTAAAAATGCCTTATAGAATTTGTGTGTTAAAATGCAGTAATAACCATAGCTTAAGATTTCCACACAAGGCACTGTTTAATTGTGTTTGATAGTCACAAGAAAAAAAATTATTCAACTCTTCAGTTTATTTGTGATTGCAGAGGCAGCAGTCTGATATTACACACTAAATTGACTTACAGTAAAATAGTTTTTTTTAGTTTTTTGCAAACGCTTTTTAATTTGACACACTGAAGTAACACCTTCTTAATTAAACTATGCATTGACACAAGAAGAATGCTGTACATCTTCTAAAAATATTAAAAATCAAACAAATATAGGGAGTTTTTAAACTGGAAGTTGAGGTTGTCTTGAGATACTTTTGCTCCTTATCAGAATTATACTATTAAAAGCGCTAATTTTAACAGTTTTATAGTCATTAATTATTTTCTAAAGGACTTAAGAAAATTGCAAGTAAAACAAGAAGCATAACTCAGTCATATCTGCTTATAACTTTGTTAAACAATTTTTGTACTGAATTTGTTAATTTGAACATGGTATGGCTAAAGTGAAAATCAGGAATTGGTTCTTGTTGACCTCATGTGTAATCGTCCCTTTAATACCATTTCAAGTATCTGATGAAGATATATTACTAACATGTATTAATCAAAATAATTACAAATTCATTTAAGAATGACAGAGGCTATATGACATTTGAGACTGATGCCATAACGTTTTGTTCTCTTGTCTTTTATTTCTTGTGAACTATCCAGATGTTACACTCACTGTGTGGTGACTAAAGGAAACTGTTAACTGAATTTTTCTTCAGAAATAGTTTTAAAAAAATAACTTCACCTAATCAGAATTCTTTAGATGAGCAGGTAAATTAAGTTTATATAACTGATCATTGTTCTGTCATTCATCAAAAATCACTTAGTGACTCATTTTACTAATTCTCTTGAACCATTTTAGGTTAATTACTAAATTTACTTAGAAGAAAAGTAGCATTTATTTCTTGGTGTTTGATTCAAAGGTGGCATTTTTCAATCGTGTGTTTTATTAATTGTGATCAAATACGCCAAAACCCATTTAAGAAGTGTGTGATTATTTGTTAACATTTGAAATTCTATTTTGTCAGCTAATGGACTGAAACTAAGACAGGTCTATAATTTCTTCATTTGCCTATTTATTTTATTCTTTGTTGTAAATTTTATTATAACTGAGATATAGTAACTTTAATTCTCTTTTTTAAAGGTTTTAAAGGAATGTACACTTATATTTTAGACATAGAAAGTAGGATCATGTTGTTTTAACTTTTGATCTTTTCAGGTTTTCTCAAATAATTGGCAAGTAATAGTAATATATAAATGCTTAGAGTAATTAAATATTTGCTTAAAAGGAAAGCATATTTTGTTTCCTTTTTTTAAGCATACAGTTGGGATGGATTGATGTGAATTTTCCATGTAAAAAAATATAAATTCCTAATCACATTTTTTCTTAAAATGTTTCAACCAGATGACTATTTACTTATGTGTTTATTGTTTATATCTCAATTTCTTGAGGATTATAAGTTTTTACTGAAAAAATAGACCTACATATTGTTTTATTATGGTACATGTAATACTCTTGGAATCATTACAGTATTTTAAAAGAGAAAAAATTTACCTCAGTTCTTTCTTTACTCATCTGCTAAATATATTTATTTCTTTATTGTTTATTGGATATAATATCTCTCTGTTTTAGATATTTTACAGTAACCTCTTTTTATAATTTGTTTAGTATTCGTCATTAACACTTATAAGTGACACGTGACAAACAAAACTGTTCTTTAATGATATTTCTGTGAGTGTTTCAATGTTTAAACTATGGATGATAAAAAGTTACCATCAGTGTCTGGAGATAAATCTCAAAATGATGCAGAGGCTTCTGAAAGTTTTTTTAGTGTCACGGAGAAAAATAGCAATCTTGGAGATGAGTCAAATTTTGTTTCAATTCAGTCCATAAATGTTACCAAATCACCACAAAACACTGAAGATTCTTCTAATGTTTCTGGATCCCAAAGGCCTTCGGAACAGCAGATTCCTGGGGCTCAACCAAAGAGTGTTCCAGTTAGTGAAGTTTCTGCTCATAGTACAACTAAAAAGTCATCAGGTCATTCAATTGCAAGTGAAGTAAATATCGAAATGGATGCTCCAGACAGCGTAAAAAGAATTGTTGGTGTAACAAGTGGTAAGTAATGCTTTTTCCTATTTCTTTGACTTTTATGCTTCCTGTTTTTTTTTTATTACTATTACCCGGAGTATCAATTTATATTTACGTTATAATAATCTAAATAATTTTTGCAGTCTTCTTCTTTCCTAGTGTATTGGTTATTGGTCGAAGGTTTCATTTTTATGTTAAGTAGGGATTGCATATGCTCTCATTTTTGTTGACTGATAACATGTATAGTCCTTAAGCCTTGTGGGACATGATTTGGTATATATCCAACACTTAAGGAATAAATTATGTCAACACTGGGCCTTATTCTATGCCCTGTGGAGGTCCTTCTTGTGAAGCCATTTAGGGTCCAGCTTACTTAAGACCAGCTCTGACTGCCTTGTTCCCTCTCAACCTTTTTCACAACTGTACCCCAATGAGACTAACATATGTCCATGCGTAAACTCACACATAAGTTCACGAATAAAGGAATTTATTTTTATAAATGAACATGATTACCTTTCTAATGTGATACTTGGGCTTGTTTTTGACCCATCAAAGATGTGATGTGAAGATAGATGCTTCTGGCAGCTAGTATAACATTACCCTCAGGCTGGAGTTGCTTTCGCTCTTTAGTTTTTCTTGAATTCAAAGCAGATCAAGCTTTTTCACATAAGTATTTGATGGAAAAACAACAATGGTGACAACGCTGCATTACTAGTCTTCATATTATTGAAGCACACTTAGCCAGTTCTTGCTTTAAAAGTTCTGTCAGCTGCGATTTCAAAAACTTCTCTTTCACTTCATCAGAAAGTTCTGCACAGAAAGGATTTAAATACAATAGATCTGGGCACTTTCTGTTTAAATTTCAGGAAATTATTTCAAAATTTCATTTTCTATATTCTTCAAATGTTTGATGTTTGATTCTTCAACAAAGCATGACATAGTTTGGAAGATTGCAAAATCTCAAGTAAAATTTCTGTTTCTCTAATAGATAAATATGTTATGAAAAGCTCGCATGTTTTTAATTGAAGAAAATATGTTGCTGTTTTGTCCTTGAAGTTTAATTTAACTTTTTTTTTACCTTATATCCTACAAATATTAAAAAAATTATATTGATTTAAAAAAGCATGAGTGCCATTTGGTAATTTCATTTATTTATCTTGAAGTTTATCAATAAATTTTTGTAAAATGTTAAATTACAACTAGTATACCTTAAATTTAGTAATGAATAGAGTTTGAGGACGTATGAAGTCCATAATATTTTCATGTTATAATTTTTAATACAAAAGATTACACTTTTATTTAATAAAAGTAATGTATATAAGTATTTATTTGATATAAGGAGCACACTTTTTTACTATTTAGTACAATTTAATAAAATCCTTTTTAAAAAAAAAAAAAACTTTTTGGTGTCAAAAGTAGCCTATTTCACTTGTTTTGTTTGTAATGTTGATATAAACTAATTAGTGGTGTTCCTAGTATGAGACTTAAAAAAAACTGGGTTTTTTTATACTTTATATTGTTAAAAAAAATCCACAGGATTTGGTTATTAAGGTTTATATGAAATATTTAAAAAAGGGGCAGTATTTAGATACTGTGGACTTTAACAAAACCTGTGCTATACATGTGACAACTTAATCTCTTTCCACAATTTCCCTCTCTATTTAAGCATTACCCAAAAATGTAATATAGTTTCGTTCTTCATAAGATTTAATTCATTAACCTTAAGATTTTAAAATTGAGAATATACAAGTGTTCTTAATATCGAATTAATTGGGATCTGAGAAGTTTGTGATAATTCATTTCATATTTCTCAAAACACATCTTAGAGATGCCTTATAACTGCCAAACAGAACAACTTAAATAAAGGCCTATTGAAAGAGAATCCACATTTTATAATATAACCTGTGACCCAAGATCCATAGATAGCGGCTACCTAGTAAGTTTTGAAATACAACCTATGTTAATGCCAGTACAGATTCCTAGCAGGGTTCAGCAAACTTTTAAATCTATTTACCCCAAGGATGGGGGAATTCGTCATCTATTTTGTGCCCTCATTTACATTTTCAATCTGTTTTAGTATAAAAAATGTCTTTATTTATTTCGTTCTCATTTATAGCATGGGCAACCTTTTTTTGTGTGTGTGTGTGTGCCAAACTTTTTTTGTACAACTGATCCGGCAGTTTGACAAATACAAGTTTACAACAATGAGGTCCACGATGAACATATATTACATGGTCAGTCTTTCTCAGTATTCTTGGTAATCATTCTTGTGTTTTCCTATCACCTTTTCCTTTCATGTTTGAAGTATATGTCTCACCATAAAGATTTTTAGCTGCATGCAAGAACGCTGTACTAAAAAATGAATACCTGTAAAATTATTTTTTTTTTAAATACTAGTGCCCAAACTATCTTATGTACAACAGAACACGGATATAAAAACTTAACAACATAAATATCTAAGTCACCTGTACTTGTAAAATACTATTTTCTGAATGGGGTGTATACAATTCCTTTTTTTTTTTTAAATGACGCATTTTTTTCAGTTATGCGAATCTGTCTGTTGCCTTCCAGGCCACCCATCACACCCATCACATGCGCAGCACATTTTTTTCAACAACTAGATCTAGGCCTATTATACGATTACTTAAATGTGGTATGAATCTATGAACACAAAATTATTACGGTAAAGCACATTACATTAGGCTTTTGATTTTTATTTCTTTTTAAAAAAAGGTCATAAAAAGACTTTCTAAATGATAGGTCCCAGTGTTATGTCACGTGGGGTGAAATATTTAGAACAATGTATTAGCATACGTAGACCAGATTAGAGGATTAAAGGTTGGGAATAGTAGGGATGAATATCACAGCAACGGCAACTCACAATTTCCTTAATTACAGCTCGCCACATTGATAGTGTAATGAATTAATGTCAGCGCCCTTAACATAGTTCAGTAAGACCTCGATTAACGCAGATGTGCTATAACGCGGTGTGTTGAAAACATTAACTGATTGCTTGCCGAAGGATAGTGTATCGACAGAAAATGCCTTCCACGCAGACCAAAGGACGAGGTATCCCAGGATTATCAACGAGAGAAGCTAATTGTTGGTCAAATTGTCAAACTAGTGGAAACAGCAAGACTAGGAGATGTAGATGAGCAGGATATTGAGGAGCTGTTGGGGGTTTCTGGTGAAGGCTCTGCTAACGACGACCTTACGGAACTGGCAGGACAAGGAATTGAAGAAAATGAAAAACGGTTTTGAAGACGATGAACCTAAAGAAATTACCACAGAATTTCTTTAAAAAAGTTTGGAAACGATAACCGAATGACCCAAATTTTGGCAGGAGTGCAAAAGCAAGAAGCAGTTTTGGATGTGATCGCCCGCTACCGATATTTGCTTAATGAAAGAAAAAGACAGCTACAAATGACTAGACGATTTCTTGGCCAAAAATATCAGAATAGCCAGGATCTTCATCACTTATAAACTTTATTTATATTTGTGCAAATGTTTCTGTTTTATAAAACATTATAAAAAAATGTAAAGTACTAGTATTACAGTTTAATATTAAAGTAAAATTTGTTTATTTTTGGTCGCATATTCCAGTTTCCCTATCTACTATGTTAAAATGACCTCATATAACGCTGTTTCGTTTTAGCTGGCCAGTGTCTGACATTGGCCGACTAGCAAACATTGACCGTAGCATATATATATATATATATATATATATATATATATATATATATATATATATATATATATATATATATATATATATATATATAATGGCGGGGGAGTGGGGAGGAAGCGCAGCTTATTTTCAGAAGTACGCTGTCTATTTTTATTGTATTCTTTTTGTTAATATGAGATACTCAAGTACTGTCTTTAACTAATGCTGACTTCTTTGGAAAATACTGCATTAAATTAATATACATCACAATTTATAATCTCTTTAAACTTGTGTACGTTACAATATATGCTTAAAACTAATGTTAACCATTTCCGTGTTGCTTCATTGACTAGAAAGTTTCATTGACGAGTAATGTGTTGTGTGCTTTTGTTAATGAAAATCGATTGCAGGCTGTACCGGTTTTTTTTGTTTGTTATTGGGTGTAAGCATTATACGAGAGAATATCGTTTCTGACGCACTGTCGTCTAGTAGTGGTGAGTCGTGCCAACTTGATACATTATTCCGTGTTTTTTCTAGTGTTTAGAATAGAAGACTCATTGTAGGACCTAAACAGATGTGTTGTGATAGTTTGAATTGATCTGTTTTGGCTATTGATTAAAAAAAATACAACTTGTTTTTGAAAGTTGGCATGGAGTTGACATCACCAACAAGTAAGTGTGTTGAATAAAATATGATTTCTGCGATACGCGCGAGAACATTTTGTTAACGGGATGAACTTTTCTTTATAACTATAAATCAAATAGGACTTCACACGATCAACTTTGACATATATGGCGCTAACAAGTTGGGGACATGGGCCAGCTCTAGACAGTGCATGTGATTTGCACTGACGGCGCTAATTAATTGGAAACATGGGAGCCGCCCGCAAAGTTTTCGGAGAGTTCCTCCTCAAACAAATGATTTTGCGCCCCCCATCAGATGCTGTCAGTCCCGTAGTCCCTAATAGCTGATAGTTATTCGGATACTGAAGAGAATAACAAAGAATAAAATGGTGTTCTAATACGACGCTGTTTATTCAATATTCCATCTGACTCAGTATCCAAGAGCAGTCAGTAAACAGGCTTTTAAGAGTTCATTAACACAGTGTTACAAAAAGTAGGGCGAGTATTGTGAATTTTGATTCGTTGTTAATTGGGAAGTACCACTGAAGTAATGTTTATATCATGAAGCGTACGTGTGACTAGCGTTGAGTTGATATGTATTTGGCCCACATCCTTGTTGCATCGGGTTTTAAGTAGAGAAGATTTTAAAATATTGCTCCCCCCTACAGCTGATTGACTTGACACAGTATGGTCTCTATTTGCAAGTTCCGACCAATCTTAATAGTGACTTTATAGTATACACTTAAAAGTATTATTAACTGTAAATAGGCTAAATGTTGAGCGTGTGCGGTTGGGTACCGGTTCTAATCTTTGTACAGTCTTGGTTCATTTTTATTACGTTAAGTAATACATACATTCCGATTGCAGTTTGTACTTGATGATTTCTTTTTTTAGTATACCGAAAGGAATGTTTCTTAAAGGGGTCGTCTTTACTCGACTTTGGTGGATCGTTTGCCGTTAGATCTGTTTTCATAAACCGAACCAGTATTTGATGCTGTATCAACACTATAGCCATTTAAACAAAGTTAATAAAGTATATTTTATCATCTTTAATATCTATTCGATTAGTATTGTAAATTCTAATGATAAAAATAATTGCATAATTGTGTGGCACTTTTACAAATATAGATATCAGGATACACGAGTTATCGGTTGTCCTTTTACAGTAGCAGGACGCGACCCAATGGGGGGTTGCAGACGATATAAAAAATTTTTAAAACGGTGTAATGAATTTAAATTTATTTGAGTTAGAGTTTATCAAGTGCATTAATACAACTCGATCCATACGTACAAATATAAAAGATTTTTAATATGCAAACTAGAAGGGGGTAAATGTATTTATGGATATCATGACGCTTCCATTCTCTTTGTTTGATTGTGGTTTTTTCCCTCTACACCGGTGGATCTCGAAAGCAAAATCTCCATCACTGTTCTAAAGAGTGGCTAAAATTAATTAAATAAAATATCAAAGCTTTCAATATCTTGCTGGTGAATAGTATAAACACGACTTAGTCATCGTAATGTAGCCTGGACTACTATATAGTGTATCTGTAAATACTTGCCAACATTGACCTTTTTATATATTTAGAGAGGTTGTACTCAAATTGAAGTTACTACCAGTTACTATAAGCTATGCACGTGTGCGTGCACACATCGCCGAGCACGCGCACACATGACAACAAATCCTAGTAATGATTCATTTAATAGGCCCATTTACCGTTATGTTTACACATAGGCAATACATTTTTTTGTGGCACAAAACATGCGGACAATTAGAAGGGACAATGTTTACAACCATGGCTATAGATAGATATGTGGAGGAAGTGATACCGGATTCAAAAATTCAAAATTGTACATTTTATCATTAAACATCAAATTAAGGATAGATAAATGAAAAAAAAATCACGTTTGAGATCATAGCATTCCCGTTCAGGCAGTTACACACACATACTTTTCAACATATAAATATATCTCTGTGTCTGGCTGATTGCCTTTTTCTTCATGACTAGTTTATACTACATATTTCGCTGGGATTCCTTTACATTTAAGTTTATTAAACGAATGTTACATATTTAGTTTTTACAGCGCTTGACTGTATAGACATCAGGCGATAACGTCAATGTATTTGATTTTTTGTACAGCTTGCAACATTGCGTCCACTAAAAACACTGAGGGACAACCCTATCGTTTGAATTAGATATTATTTTGTTGGATTTCCTTGTCCATTTCATAATACAACTGTTTTACTGTAAACAATAATCTACACTAGAACGATAGTTATAAAGTTAAGAAAATGTTCCCCAATAAAGCCTATCGGGGTCAATCGAACTAGAGTTCACTTGTTCCTGATGCCATGGCTATCCTATGAAGTGGTTTGACTAGTATAATTCATACTAGCCGTCTCTACACGCCCCAACTAATGCATGCACCTAATTTTTAGCTGTTTGGATTTAGGGACATCGACCAGACCCGAGATAAAGTCCCAGCATTCACATGGGCTCGAACTCCGTGACTTTCCACTCGGGAATCGAGCACTTTACCCCACTGCCTCCCCGTCCCGGAACATGCAAGAGGTCTATGGTTTCATCGCAATAATGTTGATTTAAAAAAAGAGAAAAAAAACGTAGTATTGTTTATAAGGCATGTTAATTTTTAATCCAAAGAATTGTAAAAGAAAACTTGTTGTTTATATAGACTCTCGATCGAATAAAATGTCAGAGGAGCTTTGGCCAAAGCAAGAGAAATTTTCCTTTCTCTTCTCAATTCCAATATTTTATGTGACTATTTCTCCGTCGACTATGTATTATAGGCTATATGCGGCACAGAACATGTAGGATTAGGATACTTTATGCACATTCCACGATTTGAGTGATTTTTCGGAATATTGGTTATTTGTGAACTCATGAGACTTAGGATGTTTCTAGTGCACATAAATGGCTCATTATTTATCGAGAATCTCAGACTTTATATTCAAAGTCAGTGAAAAGAATTAAAGTTAGTTATCCTAACGATGAACCGACAATTTGTTTGAAATCTATTATTCAGTTTTTTTTAATGTGATATTTATTTCAATGACAAAGTTGTTCCATAATTCATTGTTTTGTTTTTATTGCACCATATGTCTTTCTAATACAACTGCTATCGTATATCAATATTTAGGTACTACACTACTAGAAGCCCATTAACAGTAATTGTGGCATTTTTAGATTCAATGATAGTGGACTTTTCAAAATGAACAATGCACTTTCGTTACAAATATCATGCATCAAGATTTTTACTTGATCCATTTTCAACATTTAAAGAGACAAGGATATCTATAATACAATTACTTATCGCTTTTTGACAAAAAATTCACTTTTCATTCGTGCCGCCAATAGCAAATAAATTCACTTTTACATTAAACTGGTTGATAATTGTGTTTTACCGATGTGCCAACTATGATTGTCGTAACCATTTCCTTGGTATTGAATATTATAGCGGCAAAGTCTTTTCCTTTTTTTTTTTTATTAAACCCTATTTAAATATTGAGATGCTTAGCTAAGCTGTATAAAGTCATGCGCTTTTCAGATGATATGATCTAGGGAAAAAACACATCGTAATAGATCTATTGTGTGTGTGAAGTCCCTGTAAGGATGAGATGAAATCTCTTAGATAAATAAATAAATCAATCACCAATGGAAAGGTTTTTGCAGTGCCTTTCTTTCATCCCCACCATGACCTAAAAAATCCATTTGTCCTCACCGGTTATCGAACCAGGGACTCTCAGGTCGACAGTCGAGCACTTTACCACACGGCCATCCGCCCCACATTGTATGGATCATGTCATGTATGTGCGATAACTTTGTCAACAGGTTCGGTAACCGAATGGACATTTTAATACCAGGAATGGGGGGGGGGGTCGAGCTAAAGGTGCCGAGCAGTGACCGCTGCTGTATCTTATTTCCTGCTGGGCCATTTCTGTACGATGTACTCGTATCATTTACACAACGCAAGGAACGCGGGTCACAATTACGCTATGCAAATCAACACAAGACTGTTATTGACCGTTCCCTGTCCTACATAAGGCGCTTTTGTATGCTGTTGTTTATTAAAGAAAGGTTGTCTGTGTTGTGTTAGGGATAAATGGAATTGTTGTGCTGACTTATTCCTGGAAAAAACGAAAAGGCTGTGTCGATACACCTTCGATTTTTTTAGCATACTGCTAGCTTATAAGTCATCACAGTTTACCCAATTATTAATTGTATCTTTGTGTATTTTTTCAAATCGCTATCTCTTGCTGGAATCGATGAAAATTAAGTTATAAAATAGAAAAATGTATTGATAAAGATTATTTGAAGTGGTTATCGAGCCTATTTAGTGTAGGCTCTCTCTCTCTCTCTCTCTCTCTCCCTCCCCCTCTCCCTCCCCCTCTCCCTCCCCCTCTCCCTCTCCCTCCCTCCCTCTCTCCCCCTCTCCCTCTCTCCCTCTCTCTCTGATTTAGAACTTTGATTTAGAATTCAAACTATTTACAGCATTGATGCTCGGATTTAAGAATAGATAACGCATCTGGCCGGTGGCTAAAAACTTAAATATCGAGTTTGTGAAGGAAAAGCGACGGATCAACCCAAATTATATGATTTACTAACAAGTTTCTAAAAACTAGAACGATTTGTAAATCGAGCGGTCGCCTGCAATGGTGTGATTCTGAAGTATTTATGTACCTAAGTAAGGCATGCGGCGAAAAATATACTTCATTGTATTTAAGTCCGGCAGATACCTCCGTCCCTACGTTGGCTGAGTACAACAGATGCCACCTCTGACTGACGGCATAACATATGTACGTAAGAGTTTTTGTTGAATTCCAGTAACGGATCTATCAATTGTGTATTATTTATAAAGTTGGGAGGGAATGGGAGCGTTTAAGCCACTTCCCTTACTCCCCCCCCCCTTTTTTTTTTCTTTCTCTCTATATATAGCTCAAGTAAACGGTTTTCTTTTTCTGATTGGGTCCTCTAGCAAATTTTATAGAATTTTTTTTCCGCCTTTCTATTTGAAATTGCTTAGTATTTAACCTTTTGGACCTCGCGGACCACTAAATTTTATTCTATTGTATGTGTATGTTATTATGTTAAAATGCAATCACCGATTTTCTTCAGCGCTTCATTGCTTTTTATATTTTCTCGCATTATTCTAAGAATTATAAAACAAGTTTTAATTGTTGATTAGTAAATATGATTAATGTGGGAAAACATTTTGCATATCATATTCTGCGGATCGGCGAAATTTCCTCACAGCTCACTAGTCGCTTACTGCTAGCCAAGTTCGTCGAAACTGACGATATACAATATATACAGTAAGAGTCTAATGATTTTTGACAGTAAATTAATCTTTTAATAATTACCACCTTTACTCCCCCCTCCCATTTCTGATTATAGTACATGTACTTTATATACTTCATTGATTTGAACGATAGGCTGTATTTCCCAAATGAAAGTGGACAGGATTCAAAACTTTGTTGAACTAACTAGGGACGATGCTGTGTATAACAAACAGCAGAATGCCACATCATCTTGTTTGTTGGATTATAGTAGTGGTTTCCAACCAGGTCAGATGGTTCCGCAGCAAATGATACTTTGACAACATATCCATTCTACCGCAGTTAAAAAAGCTGGTATACATTACGCTGAAGTATGTTTAGACAGTTTTACATAAAAAAATGTGTACACGTAATTAGTGGGGGGGGGGGGCGTATCAACCTATTACTGGCCTGAAATTTCTTCTAACACGAAATGTAGTAATGAGCCAGAAAAGTTGTTTTAGAGAGATAGGTTTAAATTAGTGTCACAACAATCACTCATAAATACAATCACTCAGTTGTGTGCACACACGCAAATACGGTCACATACAATTACGCAAGAGCACATCTGTAGTTCGACTTGCTCAGCAGCTGTTGCCAAAAAATTCACATTATCTTGAAATCGGGCTAGTAAAAATATTTCATTAACGTTTTGTCTTTAGGCTGATACACGAATTATCTCCTCTTGTATAACTTAATGTATAACATGATATATACTAGTACTGTAATTAATGTGGTCCATGGGTCATTTAAGGTTTCTGCTACTTGTTTTTTCTATCTTTTTTTTTTTTTTAAGCTACACTAGCCATTTTTGGCACATGCATACAACATACCAATTAATGAACAAAGAAATAAAAAAAAATATTAAAAAATTTATTTAAAAATGTATTTTGTGACTTTTTTGGGTAAAAAAGTGTAATTTTAAGACATATTTTTAAAATTTTTCAAAGAACCAATTTTTAAAATCTATTGTAGATATCATAAAATAACTTTGCACAAATGTTAATGAGTGTGTTTCAAACAAACGTCCAATTTTTCTTTCGGAAATATTAAATAGATTTTTTTTTATAATTTTTTTTCTTACCTACCCCCCTGAAAAATTAACTTTTTGGAGAAAAAGTTGCAGTGAGATCCCACTGACTTAATACAAGACAGCAAAGGGAAAACTTAATAAAATGAACAATTTTTTTTTTCATACACGATGAACGGGATGATTGTAGATGATAAAGTATGTTTAATTTTTTTTGTGTTTAAACATTTCGCACATATTGTACACATTAGGTATAATGAACCATATCTGTTTCACTTAGTGTACAAATACACAATTTCTTCATTAAGCGGTGAGTGTATCATTGAATGACACATCCTGACCCCTTTAGTGCCATAGTGAAGTAAGTTCGTGTAAAAGCGTGTATTTTTTTTTTAGATCTAGGTCACTAAAGCAATCATTCATCCGTCACAAGTGTGTTGAGGTTTAGAATGTCGAGATATTGACAATTCTATTCTTATCCAGCAACACAATGTCTGTAAATGCTTACATCGATATACATGTAGCCATATATAATATATATATATATATATATATATATATATATATATATATATATATATATATATATATATAAACTTTTGTGATCTTTAAACCCAAATCTGTCTTATGTTATTTAAGTATTTAAATTGAAAATAAATAAACAACAATGTAAATTATACTGAGTCTAAAAACATAATTATCATAAGCTTTAAATAGAAATTAGTAACCCTATTTGCACAATACAATAGGCCGATTTTCATTAGATTGGACATTATTTTTTAATTCTTGTTTAATTAAAATTTGTCTTTCCGAGAATTCGGATTCCATATACTTTGTAATTTTGATTTTTTTTCTTTTTGTAAATTGATAGCTTATTTGTGATAAAATAAAATTCCCATTCCTAGTAAAATTGAAATAACTTGTTGCGAACATTAATTAGTGACTGGACTAGTTTTCGCATTAGAAGTGTTTAACTCTTATATTTTGTGTTTTTATCCGAAGATGGAATTGTGGTTGATTTAAATAGGCCAGGAGTTGAATAAATATTACATTACTACCTAGAATTAATGTCTTACAAGCGTTTTGTGAAATTATTTGGTAATAACTAGTTAGTTAACATAACGAGGATTAATGACACCCTTGTTTTGAATACCTAAATTGTGTTTAAATGCATTAAATAAATTTGTAAAAAAAGGTCCTCTATATTCTATATAAAATACTGTCAGCCATGTTAAGTGATGACCTGAATTGTTTACAAAAAAAAGGCAGCTGCCAACTACAAGATTATTAAAAAATACTGAAAGATAAGACGGTACCTTCAAAAACACTGAAACCCAGCACTTAAAAGACATTACCAAAATTATTTAAACCAAATTTATGTTAGGGGGATAGCTACTCTTGGGGCCCCTAGGGCCCTTTATCTCGTATAGCTACGTATAAAGTGTAGAATGGGGCCCTGAAAATGACATAACTATTACTATAGCTTATATAGTAAAAACCTTTGGCTTCTGTATATGTATTACATTGCCACATTAAAGCTTCTGCTGCGGGCAGAACGAATGGGCAACTATCAGCTACATCTTGTCAGTATCAGAAGAATGGTGAATCTCTTCGCAGCATCTGGTCACAACAATTATGCCAAGTGTGCTCGTCTGTACCTGGAGATGATGATGGACTTACCTAACTCACATCCAGATCTACACAAGCAGCTCATGTTAGGATCACATGTTGGACGGCGTAGTAGTAAACAGTGGACCGGACTGTCAGTTGACCTTACCATAGAGCAGGCAATGATGCGGGCCATTAAAGGTAAGGGAGGAATAACTCATGGAAGAGGAGTGACTGAGAGTGTATGCACCACATGGACTTCCACAATTCATAGGACTGCAGCTGTAATGACATCTTTAGTGCAGTTTGCTGATATTGACTACTGCCATGATGCAGTTCAGCATCCGGAAGAGGGTTAGTCCAGGATCAATAGAGATAATGACGATCTCACAAAATTTCTCGAATTCTTGAAGTCACATAATCAATTTGATACTTCTGACACAAGACTCCACAGCATACCATTAGGTATTGCAGCATCTGAATCTGATAATATAAACTGCGACAATGCTGAAGAAGTTAGCGCTGATATTGTTCAGAACATGAGCGGCAAGAACTTCAAGGATGTTGTCCTTAAAAGAAAATCTCAAATAAGAACATTAGCACAAGTAAACAATGCTTCTTCATCAACTTCCAAGAAAGCTTTGACAGGTGTTGATCCCACAGTTCTATTTAATAGGCTTCTGGTCATAATGCAAAGATCACCTGATATGGAGAAATATTTCAGCTATGAGCTGTCAACACTTCCTACTTCTCTGTTCAAAGATAACTACATGCGGAAAGTTGATAAATCACAGCTCGGTAAAGAAATCTGCAAGGGTGTAGAATCATCATTGAAACCAAGCAGTTCGAGTCATGTTGCAGACGGCGGTTACTTACTCCGTGCTGTTTAGTGGCTGGAAGGTGGAACATATCTTGATGTTGTTAAGCAATACTGAATCACACAGAATGGGGATAGAAACTTCATGAGGAAAAGTACATCCATATTGCCACTGACTTAGATGTGGCTCCACCAGATGTTCTGAAGGTGGTTTGTTGCAAATGTACTTCCGGATCCAGGAAACAGTGTGGGACACGTTTGTGTCGCTGCTTTGAGTATGGTGTGTCATGCATAACAGCCTTCAAAAATTGTAATGGAGAGTCATGTTTGAATGCCAAGGAGCTGGTCAATGTTGTGGAACTGATTGACGCTGAAGAGTTATATGATAATGGCATGCTGGATATAAAAGATGAAGAAATAATTGATGATAAATGCTTGGAATTCTTCAAACCTTGGGCGTTTGAGGAAGAGGTGTACACCAGCATGTGAACACTGTGATTATGGCACGGGGTGAAAGCAACTGCCAGTTTCACCAGCGGATTGATGCCTGCCCCACCCGGAGTCTGAAAGCCATACTACTCACCAGGCCCGTAGCGTGCGGGCAGGGGGGCCGCCCCCCTGCATTTAGTCTGGCCCCCTCTGTTTATTTGCTCTACTTAGTAAAATGTATTACCCGCCCCCACTGCTTATGCCTGGCCCCTGCTGTATAATTTTCACGCTACGGGGCTGCTACTCACATCAGTTCAGAGTGTTGTATTATTTATGGTTTGTTTTATGAAGTAGTTTTTATATAATGCAACAAACATAAAAATTTATGTATTACTTTTATGAAGTTAATGCTTCGTCAATACGGTTAAAACGTAGCTCTACTAATGGAAGCAGGCAGTGGCGCAACCAGCAAAAAATCCTGGGGGGGGGGGGGCTCACATGTTGAAAAAGACAGTTTGAGTCTTATTTGTAACTTTATAACTTAAATTATGTATTTGATGATATTGCCGGGGAGGGGGGGCGCTCAAGCCCCCCCTCCTGGTTGCCCACTGGAAGCAGGTCATATTGGTTACACTTTATTTGACCTTTCATTTTAAATACTTATATAACATAATCTGAAGCACGTTTGCTGACAGTTTGACGTGGATTAGGCCTACTTCAGATTTACCAAAATTATTGACACTTACCGAACCGTGAATAGTGGAAAGTTACGTGTAATTCGTGCAATTTTTGCAATGCTGTAGAAAAAATTCCAATGAGTTTCATTGGGTGTCATTCATACCAGTTAATCTTCATATATATATGTGTCAGATTCTGCATTTAAACCATTGTAAAGAATTTATTCTGGGTAGGTTGCTAAAACTCCTGGCCTAAAAGTCAACTATTTTTCTTCTTTACTTGATTTTTGTTCACTTTGATTGGCGGGACGGAGGGTTTGTTAAGCCCAGACAAGCTAAAAATAGCTCAATATTAATACAAGGACATTCGATAAATACACATACACATTCATACATGTATGAAATTGAGTAGAGACAATAATTTGATTTCATTGTGGATGTATTAGAAAGCCAATTTTCTCAGCCAAATGAAAAGTGTGGTGTTCTAATTCTTTCATTCAAAGAAATCATGCTATTGTGGACAGCTGACTATTGATCTGGCTTTACAACCTCGATGTCCAATAATTTGCTGGCCACACCGACACGTGCCAGATCCTAGTCCACTTACACAGTAGTGCCGTAAACGCGTGCAGAATGAAGTATTGGGACATTGGCACTGAGGCTGTTGCAGTTATTGAAGAGTTGATCATTGTAACTCTCCCACAATCTAATCTGTATTGGATAAACGTAAAGTTGGTTTTTTTTTTTTTAGGGTGCGCTGAACCAACACCGCTGCTAACACCTGCACAAACACTTTCTGCTCTAATTCCCAAATTGAAAATTCATCCTTACTGACTTGGTTATTATGTATTTAATATGATTCATAACGTTATAAAATTTGAAGATGATCTCTATGCCCAATTGTCAATTGCTACCGTTGATTCAAAAAAAAAAATCTCTATTTCATCGATCACAACGAGTGATCAATGAAGGGAACTGGCGATGGACACATTTGCACTTCACATTTTATATTAACCATCAGGACCATCACAACTGTATGAGTAAAATGTAAAACCAATTACGTTTGAGGTCTGCATTAAGAAATAGTACCCAAAAAAAAGTCTCGAGTTTCTTAAAGATTTCTTTTTTAGTTTTTTTTTTTTAAATTAAATTGGGCATCAATCAAAATGACCGGTATTTAAAAAAAAATCGCTTCATTATTTAAAGGGGGGAAAATCACAGCTACGTACGATACCATTAACAATTTTATGTCGAGGTAGGGAAGGATTATTTTCAGCCAGAAAGTGCAAGGTATCGTTACTCATTGTGTATGTAAGGTTACCCTGACACACTTGTCTCATTATTGACATGGTATTTTTCCTTTCATTATTTCATTTCCTCCGGTGTTTCGCAAGGGTCGATTTCTTTGTCTTTCCTCAATTTTTTTTATGTGTGTAATGGTTGGGAAAAAAGTGTGTGTCAGACGATTGGTAAAAACGAGCAGCTAGGAGATGTGAACTACTCGCGTTCACGTAATCACTGTGTCAATAGGTGAACCACTTTATGTAGCAACAAGTTTGTTCTTTATGATAACGATCAACGTGAAGCACACACAGAGTGGGCCAGACAGGTTAGAAATACTACTCTCAACAGTGTCAACCCACCTCTGTACTTTTACACCCATTAATCAATATATATCAATTGCTGTATCAATAGGTTAACCATTTCACACGCACACACACAGAGTGAGCCAGACCGGTTAGAAATACTACTCTCTCAACAGTGTCAACCCACCTCTGTACTTTTACACCCATTAATCAATATGTCAATTGATGTATCAATAGGTTAACCATTTCACACGCACGCACACACACACAGAGTGAGCCAGACAGGTTAGAAATACTACTCTCAACAGTGTACTTTTACACCCATTAATCAATATATCAATTGCTGTATCAATAGGTTAACCATTTCGCACACACGCACAGAGTGAGCCAGACCGGTTAGAAATACTACTCTCTCAACAGTGTCAACCCACCTCTGTACTTTTACACCCATTAATCAATATGTCAATTGATGTATCAATAGGTTAACCATTTCACACGCACGCACACACACACAGAGTGAGCCAGACAGGTTAGAAATACTACTCTCAACAGTGTACTTTTACACCCATTAATCAATATATCAATTGCTGTATCAATAGGTTAACCATTTCGCACACACGCACAGAGTGAGCCAGGGAGGTTAGAAATGTCTCTCAACAGCAACGTCATTCTACTTCTGTACTTTTATACACACACACACACACACGCACGCACACACACACACTCACTCACTCACTCACTCACATCAATTGTTGTTGGATGAAAATGACCTCGTTCGATCAATTAAAAAAACAAAACAACTTTCTTCCAATGACTGACCTGCAAATTATACTTGTTTCTTAGCTTAATTGCATTGCTCGTTAAAGTTGCAAGCCTGGTGTTATAGGCGGTAATTGAATAACTCTAGATACAGCTTGGTATTGCATCGTCCACTCACACACCTTTGCTCATGTTTTTCTATGATTTCACGCTTCAATTCAATTGACATCATCTTCTTCTGAGCACTGACCTTTCGGACCCTTGGTTGTAAAAAGAAATGTGAATAAGTGCTGTAAATGAACAAAAATCACAAAATGCGAGCACAACTTATCAAAGATGCTTCGACAGTGAGGCAAGCAATCACACTGACTGAGGCGCAGATAACTGGGTCGTGTGCATCCGTGTGCAGAATCTCAAATGTTTCTGGTATTTAAAAGCAAAACATCCGCTCGCTTGACGTCTCGTATCTACACAAAAAAAAAACTTGTATGTCGACAGCGGCGTAGCGTGGGTATCGGCCGCCCAGGGCGGAAGACGATTTTGCCGCCCTCTCATTTAGGTATTTCAATTTAATCTATACATTTTTGCCGCCCCCCCCAAAAAAAAGTAATAAAAAGTGCCGCCCGGTGCGGACCGCACCCACCGCCACCGCCCCAGGTACCCCCCCCCTTGGTACGCCACTGTATGTCGAGGTACCACTTTATATCCAAACTCAGACCATTTGAAGGCCTAATGTATCTTACCTCACTATTCTCCTTTATGCCACACACGCTCCACTTTGATTGGTTGTTATTTAGGAAGAAATTGAAGAACTAATCACATAGCCAGTTATGTCTCACCTGTCAACACAGATAGTTTACATCCTGCTATTGCTGTATAGGCAGGTGATTTTGAGGACGAGCTCATTTTGTATTGTCTGATCTTTTGTGTGCGTGCACTGTGTGTGTGTATGTATGTGAGCATGAGTGTATGTCTTCTGCTGTCATTTCAAGCGAAGGGAACACACTGGTGACTGCATGTCTTAATTTGCAACTGATATGACGTTTTTACTCAGATGTTTTTTGTACAAAGGTAGATTTTATTTTTTGTTATAGGGGAATATCAGTGCTGTTTGAAGGGTGATGGTTGTTTTATTGTACACTGAAACATATCATGAAATGTATTCAGAGCTGATTTAGGAAGGTACATTTTTTTGTTAATTGATTCAAACATTCTCTCACAGCCGTCCCCCTCCCTCATCACATGTTGTGTTTTATAGATTTTCTTTTCCAGTGTAAATAAAAAATTCTGCCTAGAATTAACTAACAAAATGTAGAGGAATGAACTTTATGGGATTGAGAGGATAATTTCTTTTTTTATTAACCATAGCAATTATAAGACAAACAGTTGCTTCTGATTGGCTATTGTAATGTGTCATTAAATTTAATACTGAATTGATCACTGCACTCATTTCTCCATTGTTTATTACATTGATAAACACTTACTACATTCAAAACCCATTATTACTTGAATTCCTCTTTTTTTTATAGGTTTTTATTCAACTCTCTAGGTCTGGCAGTTCTAAGTTTTCTTTGGGATCATTTAAATTGATTAGCACTAACTTCAAACCCCTATCTATTTGAAATTATCTACACTAGCATATATATTCACACAATAAACTATTTTTAAAATATTTAGTCGATTGGAGGAATCCAAAGATAATTACTTTTTTTGGTAAATGTTTTATATAAAGAGCGATATTGTGGAAATAGATTATGGCTTCCCATTATCCATGGGTTTGTCAACTGTGTTTGTTTGTATGTGGTAAATGTGTAATCAAATAATTCAAATAATGCTATTTTATTATTAACAACAATGATGTCAAACTTGTGTCTTTCACTTGATTGTAGGTTCTAAAAAAATGACACTGTCAACCCCTCTTCTCTCTATCCCTGTCATATTATGTCACACTTCAGCTGGCTTACCATGCCCTATCTGCCCTGCCATCCTAAAAAAAAGTGGCTTGTGTACTGGGTAATGCTTGCTGCAGAGTAAAAAAAAAATGTCAAAGAATAGAAACACTGTTTGGGTCATTTATTAACTATATAATTGTTATTATCTGGTGTTCTAATTTTTTTTATGCTTTTCAGTTTTGTGCCTTTCCTATGAATCAGTTTTATTCTTTTATTACATAATCTTTTTATATTGACTATAGTGTGTGGTTCATTTTAGAATTTCGACAGTGTAACTCTTAACTAATTAAATAATAAATATGGAAAATAACTCGTTTTCTTCGTGGTTGTCCTGATTATGATAAATTTGATAAGTGGGTTATTTACTAATTTTTATTTTTGAAACTTCAAAGTAAAAGCAATCGGGTTAAATTAACACATTTAGGTGTTGCATTAAAAATTTTAATCACATACCTTTGTCAATGTATTAGGCAGTTAATCAGCAGCCCAGTTAATTTATCTTCTCTTGACTCAGCATCTAATGTTCTAATAATTCACACAAAATTAAAGGTGTAAATATGTAAGTAATATTTAAGGCAATATCATCCTGCTATTCATTGCCTCTTGAATCTTAAAGAAAAATTACTATTTTATTTTCACCGTATCTTTCTCTTATTATTAAGTAAAGAATTAATGATAAGATCTTATACTTTTCTAAAAAGGAACATTGTCAGCATTGTATTAAGCTTCAGTATATTCACAGATTACCAGCCATTAACTGAGCCACCCCCAGAGGATGCCACAACTATAGAAACCGCTGGAGCCAGTTATCCATCACCTCCACATTCAAATAGACAAATATTTATTAATCAGATAGAGCCTCAAAGATTTTCTTCCAATCATATTAGGTGAGACAAGATAAATTAATTTGGCTAAAAATGAAAAAGTTAAGGCAATGACAAAACCTTTGAGCAATTTAAGTATAAAAAATATTAACATGGAATTTCTGTGTTAGAGTGTTGAGTCTTTTTTGTTGTTTTCCTTTTTTTTTTTTTGTTATTTAGACCAACCATGTTAATAAGCCAACAATTTCTATCTGTGATTTTTTAAAATTAAGACAGAATATTTTAAGATGCTCACTTCTAGAGAAAATGAAATGGGAATATGTGTGTCTTATTTTCTAAATAAGCTAAACCTATTGTAAAGAATACACCTGTGCATAAATAATTTATATGCAACATGTTACAGGGATTATTGAAAAATATTTATGTACACATACAAAATATGTATGTGGATCTATGAATTTATAAGTTAATCAGAAAAACTACAGTTTTAGCCACAATAGATATGCTATATTTAGGAAAGAAATAAAAAAAATTAAACCGTTGAGGCACACACATTTTTTATGATAAGAATTAGGGTGACTACTTTTAACCTGCAATTCCTACTGATTAAGCACACCTTAATTCTCACTCAATATTTCAGTGCTAGAATTACTTAATAAGTGGATCATTTTCAGATATAACTATTTAAAAGGTTTTTTTTTGTTTGTTTTTTTTTTGGTATGGCTTTTAATACTCTCTGTATCTCTGTTAGCAAGCATTAGTTGCACTTACTATCTCACTCACTGATTGAAGGAAGTTGAATTATGCATTTTGTATATATCATATATATATTTGTTGTAACAAATATCATATAATCAGAACCTGTTTTCTTATAACAGAGATGATTACTGATAACAATAATAAACATGCAAATGCCCAAAAATTGTTTTAAAAAAAACAAGCAAAAATGTGCACCAAGAGTGGTTGATTAAGAAACATGTTTTTTTAAATTTTAATAACAATTTAAGCACAGAAAGCTAATATTCTGTCTTGATGTTATTTTTTGAATGTTTAGACAAATGAATAGTTTTATATTTGCGAAAATGTTATAACCATTGTCTTTAATTCATACTTTTAATTTCACCATTTCACTTTTTTAGCATATAATTTACATATTTTATATGATGTTACTGTAATATTAATTCTTTTTTATAGCCTAATTTTCTTTCTTTTTTTTTTCTTTTTAGCACAGCAAAATACAACTTCTTTACATTTCTTCCCAAATTTTTGTTTGAACAGTTTAGAAAGTATGCTAACATCTTCTTCCTTTTCATCGCTCTTATGCAGGTAACATATCTATTTTAAGCATATATTTTAAATTTTAAGCTATTTCTTTAATATTTATCTTGGTATCTGTTGATGTTTAATACATTAGTAATAATTGGAAATTTTTACTAATATTTTTTACAGATGAATTTATTAACATTTTTTGAGTACATTTTCTAAAATATTCAGAAAATATCACAAACTTAAAAATCCTATAAAACTCTTTTTTTATACCTCTATCCTTTTAGCTATATAATAAAATTATTCTACCATCATTTGAGTTAAAATCGTGCTATTTTATAGTGAAATATTTTTTTCTCTTATTCATATGCATCTATTATTTTTTTAAGTAGTAATAATGTCAATATCATTTTCAATATTAGCAAATTCCAAATGTCTCTCCAACTGGGCGGTATACTACTGCTGTACCATTGATGTTAATCCTTACAGTGTCAGCCATTAAGGAAATTATTGAAGATATTGTAAGTTTTCTTTTACTTTTTTGAAAAAGGGGAATCAATAATAAGAATATCTGTTAGAGTAAAAGTTGTTCATTAAAATCAAAAATCAACTTCAAAAACCATTTCATAACACAACTGAAAAGCTGTCTACATTTTATATATATTGTATATATATTGTATATATTAACCTATTCTTTTTGAGAGCTTTAGCTGTGTATTTTCTCTTGAAGTAGAAATTTTATTTAAAAAATTTGATGTGGCATTTTTTGAGTAAGTTTGAAAAAAAAATAATTTTAATAAATTGTGTCACTGATTGACTGAGTCTGTGTGAGTGTGTATAGGATTGTTGTGCATGCACAGCTGCATAATAGTATGAATGGTCAGGGGAGGAAATCACTGGTTGACTAGTGATAGAATGAGATCCAGAACTTATTCGTTAGTGAGTGTGTATTGAATGTGTACTAGGAGTAGATGACCACCTCTTGTGGAGACAGTTAGTGTAGGTCACTGGTAGGGAGAGGTGAATTAGTGCTATAGGAGATACCTGTAGTTGTAATGTTTTATTCAAGCGTGTGATTAAAGATTTTTAGAGCATTTTCGAAAAAAAATGCTCTATTGTCCCCGTTTTGTCTGTCTGTCTGTCATCACCCTAGATCTCAATAACCATAAGTCCTAGACCCATGATGTATATATCATTTTGTAGGTCTTGGCCTACCAAGAAATGACTTTTTTTTCCATTTCGCGATCTGACCTTTCAGGGCCGTAAAAGGGGCCTTAGTACCGTTTTTTACTATATAAGCTATATTAATAAAGGAACGCTATATCTCAGCAACTATAAGTCCTAGACCCATGATGTATATATCATTTTGTAGGTCTTGGCCTACCAAGAAATGACTTTTTTTTCCATTTCGCAATCTGACCTCTCAGGGCCGTAAAAGGGGCCTTATAACTGTCTGTCTGTCATCACCCTAGATCTCAATAACCATAAGTCATAGACCCATGATGTATATATCATTTTGTAGGTCTTGGCCTGCCAAGAAATAGCTTTTTTCCATTTTGCGATCTGACCTCTCAGGGCCGTAAAAGGGGCCTTAGTACCGTTTTTTACTATATAAGCTATATTAATAAAGGAACGCTATATCTCAGCAACTATAAGTCCTAGACCCATGATGTATATATCATTTTGTAGGTCTTGGCCAACCAAGAAATGACTTTTTTTCCATTTCGCGATCTGACCTCTCAGGGCCGTAAAAGGGGCCTTATAAAGTGCTGTTTTTTACTATATAAGCTATATTAATAATGGACCGCCCTATATCTCAGCAACCATAAGTCCTAGACCCCATGATGTATATATCATTGTGTAGGTCTTGGCCTGCCAAGTGTACATCAAAAGTCCATTTCGCGATTTGACCTCTCAAGGCCAAAATATAAGAGATTGTTATGTAAGGCTAGTAGACAGATATTGTATAGATTGGTAGACAGTAGGTAGGTGGGTGGGTCGGTATGTATGTAGTATGTGTATATATGTATATGAGATTGAGTCTACATATATATTTAAGTATGCATGTATAAATGTGCGTAGTTAGGTGTGTAGGTAGGTATAATGTATGTATGTGTGTATACACGCATGAATGTGTGTATGTATAAATATGTTACGTTAACTTTGTACAGACATCCTGACAAAGGGTCCAGTTGAGAGGTATGCAGAGCGACCTAATCAGTTAAATGAAATATGCTTAGCTGATTTTGTTGCCAACTGGACTGTCAAAGGAAACAGTGCAGTAGATCTTTTGCAAGAAGAAGAGGAAGCAGAAGTTGTTCATGACCAAGAAGAAAATGTAGATCGAAGAAGAACAAGAAAGCTAAAACTTTCAGATATATGCATTACACAATTGAATTTATAAACATTTACAAAATTTACAAAAATATTTACTGAAAGATAGCATACGTACTGATACATAATACGAAAATGCTCTAACACGTCCTGTGTCCAGAATGGAACAGGCTTAATTGCTTGTTTTCTATTATATTTTGAGTTGGAGCTACTGTTACCATATTTTTCGCCGTATAAGACGCTCCGGCATGTAAGACGCACCCAATTTTAAAGGAGGAAAATCTAGAAAAAAGAGATTCTGAACCAAATACTTGCAGCATGAAAAAAAAACAACAACAATATTTTTTTTCCCCCGTCCCTATCCCTTTCTTCACCGTCCGTTCAATTACACATTCACTTGGTGCGCGATCTTTATTTATAGTGAAGGCGATCCCATACCGTGAATACTTTAATATAGTAAAATACTAAAATAATTAATTACAATTAAACTACGCATTGAGATTGTATTAATAATGTTAATAATGTCACAGAAACATGTTAACTAACGTATTTCGGTTTATTAAAGTGCACCTTTAATTTTAATCTTCCGAATACATAAAACGATAGGTAAATAGATATGACTATTGATTTCATCATGTTTACAATTGGAGTTTCCGGGAGTTACCCCTCTTTTAAAAGTGTATGATAGCATGTAAAATGTGTATTTGCCATATAAGACGCACCAACTTCCCCCCCCCCCTCCCCCCAGTTTTGGGGAAGAAAAAGTGCGTCTTATACGGCGAAAAATACGGTAATTTTCACGTACAGAGTTTCTGTGTTATTTCTAATAGCCCTATACAAGTGTGCAGGTGACAAAATCGTTAATAATAATGTATATTTTTTAATCATTTTTCTCAATTATTTTTTTTCCAGAAAAGACACAGAGCTGATGGCAGTATTAACAACAGATTAGTAGCTGGTAAACAAGTTAAATTTTTGACATTTTTAGTTGTAATAATAAGTAGTTTCAAAAAAAGCATCAACAATTGATACAAGGTTGCTTAAATACAAATCAGAATTGAATTAAAATTTTGTTAAGTAGTTAATGTTCATAATGGTTTGTTATTTTGTTTGTCTTTGATTAATTAATGTTTTTAAATCTCTCAATTAATTAATCAGTTCACAGAAATGGTAAATGGCAAGATATACAATGGAAAGATGTTCTTGTGGGTGATATTGTTAGAGTAGATGATGGTTCCTATTTCCCAGCAGATCTGTTACTGTTGTCTTCTAGGTGAATACACTTTTCAACTTTTAATGTTTATTTCCTTCATGCAGTAAAGGTGAAATATTTGTTAAGATTTGTTTATAAAAAAAAAAAGAAATCATCCTTGAAAACATAATACATTTTGAACGATCTGTGATTTTGAAGTTTTTCAGAACAAAATTTTCCACCTCAGTCCCAGTTAATTTAAAAAAAAAAATTCTGGGGGGGTAATTTTCATTTTAAAATAGAGAATATCTGCTAAAAAGAAATTTTATACATCCATGCTTCCAGTGAACCTCAAGCAATGTGTTATATTGAAACTTCTAATTTAGATGGAGAAACAAACTTAAAGTTAAGGCAGGTTAGTTAAATATCTTTCTGTTTTTCTTTCTAATTTGATCTTTTTACTTAACTGTAAATTTGAATAATTTTTTTTTTACTTTTTAGTCATAAATGTTGTAATTTTTTTATTTCAGGGCTCACCAGCAACTGCCTCTGTTGTTACGGGTGAAAAATTAACAGAGTTGAGGGGTATGGTTGAATGTGAGCAACCTAATAGGTTTCTCTATGAATTTGTTGGCAATATTAGAATAGGCTCGAAAAGGTAATGTTATTTTATATTTCTAGCCTACTTTTTTCCCTATCAAAAAACGTTTGTTCTTAAAATACATGAAATAATAGACCTGTTCATACTATCCTGTTGTGCTTTTCTTTCTTCAAAACAGCTACCATCTTCATAGCTATCTTAAAATTTTTGAACCAATAAGTACCCTATATACTAGTATATAAGCCACCCCCTAAAACTGCTTTAAAATGGCCAGTTTTTGCAAAAACCTGCATATAAGCCAACAATACAATTGTCTAATTTTAGTTCATATTGTTTGCACACCATTGGCAATCCGTAACCAAGGCTGGGGGTAGATAATGTGATGGGCATTGAGAAATCAGACGGTGTACCGATGACGTTGGCTTCAACGCTAGCTCTAGCTTGGTTACGGCTCGCCACTGGTGCACACACAACCACGCGGTCGTGTTACTCTCACTTTATTCTATGCATTTGTATATAGAGAATGACCAAACACAAATCTATGTTTGATTATACTTCTAGAGAGAATTCCTGTATTATTAGAGATTGTTAGTATAGTATTAGTTAGGAAACCATAGGAAACATTTTCTTTTTTTTTTTAGTATTTTTTCTTAATTTTATGCCATTTTTTACTTTTTTTTAACCAATTCTCAAGGGTAATATTCATGCTCAGTATAATTATCAGCTATGTATAAATTAAATTCTTTGAAGTGACACCTCGGTATGTGTATATATATAACTATATACAGTGAAATGTCGCTATAACGAAATTCACGGGGACTCGAAATTCGTTCGTAATACTGAAAATTTGTTACACTGAAATGGGGGGGGGGGGTCCCCTACGACATTTTCTGTTTTTAATACATACCGCCAACGGCCTTGAACTAAGGGACATAACTCATTTATTTGTGCAACAGTTATTCAACAAGACTTACTTTCCTTGATTTATAAGAAACCTGTGCAATGTGCCGATTACGGCTCTATTACTCATATTGTCTCATGTATTAAATAATTAAATATTTTTTTTAACTGGATTCAATTTTATTATAATAAGAAAATGTCAAATAATACAAACGCACAGATGTCACCTGAAAAAGTCTGTAATTTTCTTCTGAACACTCCCAAGCATAAAAGATCGTTCTAAATATTCCCCAACAACCAGAATGCAGTCTTCTGTCCATCAAGTCTTTACCCCAAACTATACGTCGCCATTATTCTAAACAATATTATTAATAGCCATATTCGCAAAATGCGACCCTAAGCATTAATCAAGCCCCTACCCAAAACAATGACATTGCTTTTTACTAAAACTGTCAAGTTACTTTTTAATCATTTTTTCAACTGCAGTCTGTACTGTTGATGTCCAAAAGAACATTGGCTGGCTGGGTAGTTGGGAAACGCTGCCCTTAATTACTTGCTTATAACCGCCATACACATCAACTCCATTATGTCTTTCTCATACCTCCCAAAAAAAGTGTCTTGCTTCTTTCTCATTACCGCACCCTCCCCCGCACACAATCATAACACTGGTTTATTGATTTTTTAATTAATCCTACGTACTTGTGACGTTCTCTACGTGCAGGTGGCTGACCTCTTATCTCTCTCCACCCCCTCCCCTTTCTACCATTGCTAAAATGCTTCTCCTCTCACCCATCCCTGTTCGTAACAGCCACCACCGCTCCACTCCCCCCCCTAGTTCGTTGTTACGTAATTGTGCCCGCCGTCGCTTGGCTGTCTCGTGACATCTTAACTCTCTTCCTCTCCCCTTCCCGACCTTGCTTAAACTCTTATATACCCCCCCCTCCGTTTGTTACGTAATTGTGACGCCGCCACTCACTTCCCCCCCCCCCGCGTCCCAAGACGATACTTGTCTCAGTACTGCAAATGGTGGAATTTATGTTTACTATCCTCATCAGTAGAGGTTAAAGGTTACCATAACATCTAACTCCTCTCACACCCCCCCCTCCCATTATTTAGTAAATGTGAATGTCTGTTTGAGTTCAAGTTGACTTGAGGTTGTTGAAATTTGCCGTAAAAATTTTTTTGATAAGGGGATAAAATTAAATATCTGCAAAACGGCTATTTTTTTCGCAATACTGAAAACAGGAAATTCGTTACAACGACACTTTTTAACAGATGTTATATAAGCCAAGGGGAAGGGGCGAAAAAAAAATTCCCTGTACTGAATAATTCGTTACAATGACGTTCGTTATAACGACATTTCACTGTATATATATATATATATATATATATATATATATATATATATATATAAGTACTCTTTATGCATTGCCAAATAAAGAATCGGATAGCGATGAAAATGTATGGCTGGAAACTTGGCATTAGCGTCCAAATAAAGAATCAGATAGCGATGAAAATGTATGGCTGGAAACTTGGCATTAGCGTCCAAATAAAGAATCAGATAGCGATGAAAATGTATGGCTGGAAACTTGGCATTAGCGTCTGTCCTTGCGTGCATTTTATGTGCATATAAGCCGACCCCTTGATTTCAGTATTATATTTTATAGTTCTAAACTCGACTTATATGCGAGTATATATGATATATTTTATGACATTAAACGATCTTCTTTTCACTTTTAATGATTCCTAAATACTTAGTGAGCCAATATCTACTAAAGCACGAGGCAGAAATAGCCTTAAACAACAATGGTCTGATGTTATGTGAGTTAAGTTCACTAACATTTAATTCTCTTCACTTGTTATAAAATCGTTATAATTTTTTAAGAAAATTTGAATTTTAACTGTTTTGTTTTTGGAAAAGTCATTAATGTCTTTGTAATACCAAAAAACTTTAAATGATGATTAGTTGGAGCATTTTATTTAATTTTAATCTACTTAGCATTAATTTAAAAAAATTAATCCGCTTCAAAAGACAAATTCTGTTGCTGTGAATGATTTTAATCAGGACACAACTCTTACCTTAAAAATTTACTGAAGCATATTTTATCTTAAATGTTTCAGAATCATCCATTATCACACTTAAAATTATAAGATCAAAATTTTTCAATTAGATATATTTATTAGTTATATGTAAATGCATTAAATCACCAAATTATCTAAGTTTTATCATCCAAAAGTTGATTGGTTCAGAAAAATAAACTCAGCTCCAATAAGATCATCAAAAGTTTAATTAATTTTACTGTTTGAAAAATAAATAACTAGGATAATTATGTTGATTTCCCACTAAAAACATTTCATCTTCTAAATCTAATTAATATGATTGGTTAGTTCAAAGTAATTTAGTACAGGTAACTTTTTTTAATGGTACTTTTTTTTTACATCTAATTGTAATGTATTTCTTTACTTTTCAAGTTATTTGAGTATTGTTATATTTTAAAGTGGTTAAATTTACAAAGTAGCTCAATATTAGGTAAGCATGTTGTATTTTACATTCTAGGGCAGTCCCTCTTGGTCCAGATCAGATTTTACTTCGAGGAGCATGTTTGAAAAACACCAGCTGGATTTATGGTAGAATTTGAAATTAATTTTTCCTTAAGATTTCATCTAATAATAGTTTTTTCAACAGTTAAGAAACTATATTTTATAACACAACATTCCCTAAAATGTGTGTTTATTTCATCACCTATTTACCTTTAGCTAGTTATCAAATATAATTCTTGTAAAAAGTTTTCTGGAGAGGTGTTTATATTACACTTGTTAGCAAGATCCACAGTCAGCTTTGGTTTCATTCATACTGGTCCTTATAGATAACATGCTTGAACCAATATTGCAATTATTTTTATAATGGCCCGTTTCTATTTTTGTCCTTTTTGGGTTCTAAAAGCACCCAGAGCTCTTAGTTTTCCTTAATGTGACATTAATGTGGTGCAGCTGTGACCAATCCCTCATGAATCAAAACAGCGTCATGACTATTCAGCAAAAAAATACCTTTTTTTGTTTTAGATTTTATAACAGAATGTATTTGTTGTAGTAAATAAAAATGTTTGAACAACCAGGGCTCACTGAGTGTTAATATTTATATCCCCTTCCCTTTTATGTTTCATCACTTTCTCAGGGCTTGTCATTTACACTGGTCATCAGTCAAAGTTAATGTTGAACTCAACAACTACTCCACTAAAGCGGTCCAATGTGGAAAAGATGACTAATAAGCAGGTGAAATAGTCATTGTAGTTTACACCTATCTAACTTCAACCTCATTTTAACTGATAGGTTATAATATTAAATACTTCAGATGATGAATGACTTTTTTTATTTCTATCCCCACCAGATATTGCTGCTGTTCTTGCTGCTGGTACTACTTTCACTTGTTTGTGCTGTTGCTAATCATATATGGGTGCTATCCAATGAAGATTATCATTGGTATCTATTTTTTCATGGTAAATATACATTTTCTTGACAATGCTCTCAATGCTTATTATTTAGTAAATAATCTCTGTCAAAATTTTCACTTGATACCTATAGCTTAGTGGATTTATTACATCTACACTTCATCATTTTGTTTTTGGGTGGCAGATGTTTATGACATTTTACTGTCCAAACACAATATATCTCCTGTGTTTTTTATTCATTAGTCAATTGTCATATTTTATAATGTACATGTATATGCTTTTCTCCAATCACCAATTTAAATTGAGTGTTCACTATCTTAAACTGATAAGTTTGAAAATTCTACTGAAAATAACAATACTAAAAGTCTGGTGAATGATTGCAACAATGTGGAACTAATGAGCCATATTTAATCTATATCAGAAATATTTTTTTATTCGAATCTTTATTTAAATTTTTTAAAATGTATAAGGCCTTTTGTAGTGTTAAGCTGGACTGACAATTAAAAAAGTGGTATTGAGGATGACCAGGGATCTCAATAGTGTGTTGATATTGATAATGAGAATATGGCACTATCATCAATGTCTGCTCATAAACAGTGAACAAAACTATATATTTTTTTATAAATGCTTCTCAAAAGAAAATTGAATGTTTTTATTGTTAATTAGTTTTATAAGGTTTTTGAATGTTTTAAAAAGTTCATTTAAAAAAAATAAATCTTTATGCATAAATGAGTCAATTATTCAGCCTTAAGTGCTGCATCATCATCTCTGCTTAAACTAACTGTTCATACATAATGTAGCCACTTACATTCCCTATCATTTAGATAGGTAAGTACATGTATCAGTGTTTTTTAATACTTTGGTAAAACCTTCTATAATATATTATCAATCTAAATTGTTAACGTTTAAAATTCAGTGTAAAATTTTCACATTTAATTTCATGATTAATAGAGAAGGCATTAAAAAAGTTAATTATTTTTAATAGATTATCAAAACTCTTTGTATTCTTATCATTTTCTTTAATTAAATTGTATCAATATTAATAAATATAATCTTCAACTACTAGAATACTTGTATATTGTCATGCATCAGTTTTAAAAAGGTTTTATTTTTCTTCACAAACCAGCTAAACTTGAGAATATTTATATTGGTAAAGTCATCTTATCATCACATTTTGTTTAACATTTCATTTTTTTTAAATACACATACATTGTTTTATTTGTTGCAATATTTATAAGCTAGCAAGGGTTAGTCCTTAATATTCCATCCATCTATGATTGCAATTACATTAATTGGAAGAAAGAGTTGTGTTTTATAAGTTTACAAAAATCATCTTTATTAAAACTTTTGCCAGAGAAAATATAATATTCATCAGTTTAAAATCAAACTTTCTTTAGTTGTTATGGTTGGTAAGTTTCATTGTCAGTTGAGTTCTTAAATCGTTAGTATATCTTCATCTCATTCATTCATTTGTATAAAAAACATTCTTTTTCTGTATCAAAGTGCTTTCATATCAGTGTTACTTTATCCAAACTTTTTTTGTGTGTAAATTTACATACTTAATTTTATAATTTTGTGTTTGGCATTCCAGTTTAAGAACATTCTTTAAGACGAATTTGAAAGCCTTTTTCTCTTAATGAATTGTTGGTAGATACTTTATAAAAGAAGTACACCAGTAGATATTTTTCTAACTGAACCTTGCTTTTACATAAGTAAAAAAAAACAACTACCAAGTGGTTGAATTTGACTGAAATGTTTGAAGTTTTTCAGTTTTTGTTTTTTTCTAGTTTTATTTTGTTTTTGTTTTTTCTTTAGTATATAAGAAGATGATAATTAATTAAATCTTGTTTGGTATATGCCTATTTCTCATAAGGGATAGATCAAAAGTTGATAGTGCAAAAGTTCATTATTTAATTAATGCCTTACTTGAAATAATTTTTTTTTACATATCATACATTTTATTTTTCTCTCTTATTGGTAATAAAGGAAAAAAATAATTCACGTTTTAATATATATTTTTTTTAAGAGACTTTCTGTTAGGTTTTATATTTTTATGTGATGATTAAAGCCTTTACTTTCAGATTTGGTAAGAACCAACTTTGGTTACAATTTACTCACTTTCATCATTCTGTATAACAACCTGATTCCTATCAGTCTTCAAGTCACACTAGAAATGGTCAAGTTTGTCCAAGCTATTTTTATTAATTGGGTAATGAACATTTTGAAATGTGAACATTTTATTTCAAGAGCCATAGTAAAATCAATTTTTATTTCATATCAGTACTCTGGAAAGAAAAATATTTTTACCTGCTTGTAATGATGCTAAAAATAGAGCTTTCTATAGATATATAGGACTTAAAATATATTATAAGAAATTTTAATGAAGCTCTGCATCTATTTTTAAATCTCACAATCCTAATTTTTGTTTCTATCTTAGGATCAGGATATGTATTATGAAAGAACCAAAACTCATGCTAATGCCAGAACTTCAAATCTTAATGAGGAATTGGGCCAGGTGAGGGAGTCTTGTTATTATTAGAGATTTTTTTAATGTAGCCTTTTTAAACTCCAGCAAATCTTTTTTAAATATTACATCCAGACAGATTAAAAAAATTGCTAGTAAATAAATATTTTTTCAGTTATTCAGTGTAGAAGAAATTCTTAAATTGTCAACAAAAAAGTTCTTTTTATTCCAGATAAAGTTTTTATTTTCTGACAAGACTGGAACCCTAACTCAAAATATAATGAGATTTAGTAAATGTTCTATAGCAGGTATAATTTATGGGTAAGTACAAAAAAAAAAGGAATTCTCTAGCTTATTTTAATTATAGCTCTTTTATAAGAAAAGTTAAACATAAAACAACTTTCATTTAAGATGCTTCAAGCAGCAATAGATCAAGATTTTTCTCAATTTTAAATCTAGATATTCTTTTAGTCTTGAGCATTTCTTATTGAATCTAAAAATGAATAAATTGTGTCATCTTGATAATTAGTTTTTTTTTAACTCTTCGCACTTATTTTTTAAAATATTCTAGAATAAGTTGTTTTTATGTTAAATCTTTATTTCCCAATTAAAAGTAGCTATCAACTGCAGTAAATAAATATATCTACATGTATTTGTAAAATATGTAAAGAATATTACAGTGTACATGTATTAGTTTTTATTTAAAGAAGTTTTTTTTTACTTGAGCAGAAACAATGAAGACAGTAAAGATTGCTTTAATGATGACACAGTTATAAAAAATCTCAAATCAGGACATGTATGTATTTATCAGTGTAAATGTAAATGATTGCAAACTAAGAAAAAAACTACATACATTTTAAAATTATCGAAATTTACTTTTCAAGGAAACCGCCCCTGTGATAGCAGATTTTTTGATGCTGTTGGCTATTTGTCATACAGTTGTTCCTCAGATAGATGAAATCACTGGAGAGATACATTATTTAGCCTCTTCACCAGGTAATTTCATTCATTAATTTTTTTTTATTTTAAATTTTATGAACTTTTAATATATTTTATGCGAAGTTCTAAACTATAACATGAATAAAATCCATTAAAATATTTTTTGGTTTTTAAGTTATCAAGGTTTTTATACTTTAAATGTTAAACATTTTACTAAATTCCAAAACATGTATATTGGTTTTACGCTAATTTGTAGAGAATTATGTACATATGCATTAAAAGTCATATACAGTGAAATGTCGTTATAACGAACGTCAGTGTAACGAATTATTCAGTACAGCGAATTTTTTTTTCGCCCCTTCCCCTTGGCTTATATAGCATCTGTTAAAAAGTGTCGTTGTAACGAATTTCGTATTTTCAGTATTGCGAAAAAAATAGCCATTTTGCAGATATTTAATTTTATCCCCTTACCAAAAAAAAATTTTAATTCGCCAAATTTCTATAACTCAAGTCAACTTGAACTCAAACAACATTCACATTTACTGAATAATGGGAGGGGGGAGTGTGAGAGGAGTTAGATGTTATGGTAACCTTTAACCTCTACTGATGAGGATAGTAAACATAAATTCCACCATTTGCAGTACTGAGACAAGTATCTCTTGGGACGGGGGGGGGGGGGGGGGGGGGGGAGTGAGTGGCGGTGTCACAATTATGTAACAAACGGAGGGGGGGGGTAGATGAGAGTTTAAGCAAGGTCGGGAAGGGGAGAGGAAGAGAGTTAAGACGTCACCAGACAGCCAAGCGATGGCGGGCACAATTACATAACAACGAACTGGGGGAGGGGAGTGGAGCGGCGGTGGCTGTTACGAACGGGGATGGATGAGAGGAGAACATGGATATCTAGATATAACACCAGGATAGACAACCAAACAAAATTTCATTCTAGCCTGTACGGTTTAGGCTGATGCAAGGGTTAAACAAAGTTGCACTATTATATACATGCTTGCTTGTTTTCGTTCATCCATTGTTTATTCGGGTTTTATTTTGTGTTATTACTGTTGTTTTTCTAAAATTTCTCTTTTTCTCTGTAAAATTTACCTATAATAATTGTTTTGGTTTATAAATCTAATTTTAAATATAATAAATAACTAAGAAAATGGTCAATAAGTGTTCTGCATACGGATGCAAAAGTGGATATGACAGTGTTGAAAAAGCGGAAAGTAAAGGAGTTTCTTTTCATTCGTATCCATTAAACAATGTGGAATTATGTGAAAAATGGATTAGAGCTAATCCCTGCCAAAATTTTCAGCCTGGGAAATATTCAAAAATGTGTTTGCTCCATTTCTTGCCAAGTGATTTTGTTAGTTCTGGTCTACTAAATCACTATACAATGGACTTTGGGCCAGAGCTTTTATGTTTCGTGAGAGATTGAAATCTATAATGAGCTTTCTAAAGGTGTCTAATCCTCAAACTGAAGACAAAACCAACAAGTTATGTAAAGTACATTTTTTCTTTAACTTTATTAGATTGTAATGTATAAAATTGTTTCAGCCTTACCAAGATATATCAATAGATTAAAGAATGATAAGAAATAAAGGTAGATATATTTTTAGGCAGTACATAAGGGATAAGCCGACTAAGTGGTGAATGAAGTTATGGGTATTAGCTGATTCTCTTTCTAGATATACTTATGATTTTCATTTATATTTAGGTAAACAGGATAATGGGCCTTTTGGATTGGCATATGGGGTGGTAATGAAATTAATTAAATCTTTAGCTAAAGAGGGGTACAAATTAATAGTCGATAATTTTATACTACTATACAATTGTCTAAAGATCTATGGAATTTAGGGGTAGGAGCATGTGGAACTATTCTTAGGACATGTAAAGGTATTCCCCAATCTTTGAAAAATATAAAAGAGGGGATATGAGATGAGTTAGAAAGGGGGTTATTGACAGTACGATGGAGGGACACTAAAACTGTTTCGGTTATGTCCACTATGCATAATGCAAATGGATTTGGAACATTTAAATGACAGACTAAGTAAATGGGAAATTTTAGGAACTTACTGTTGACCAACCAACCACAATACAGGATTACAATAAATATATGGGGGGTGTAGATAAGAGTGACCAGTTGATAAATAAATATAATGTTCTATGAAAAATTATCATAAGCTGGTATAATAGTTACACTAATCTTGTAAAATATTTTTAGCAATGTTATAAAACATACTGAAATTGAGCTTTGTTGTTATCAATAGACATTAGAATGTTAGTTTTTATAACTTAGATTTATATTTTTGAATTTTTCTTGTTGCATGGTCAATGTTGATCCCAGCAGATTTTTGGTCCTTTTTCTGTTAAAACACATCATTTTTAGAAATTTTTAAATATCTTTTGTATCTGATTATAATGTCTTCAAAAATATCCTACACACAGAGAATTGAATGTAGTTTAATAAAAAGTAACTTTTATTGAAATGAATCATAATGAATTTTTTTTTCTTCTTTGTGTTTGTGAATTGTTTAATTTATTTATTTTTGTTTATTTTTTTCATCTAAACTTTTTAAAAATAATAAAATACTTGCATAATAATATCACTTTGAAACATATATTGTTAAAAGAGCTTATTTATGTTAAATTTTTTAATTGTTCGTCTAAAAATTATGTTAAGCAATTGAATGAGACCGTTCATGAAAAACCAATGAAAAAACGAAAAATAATTAAATTGACAAAATAAAGATTTTAAATTAAAAAATTTGTTATTAAAAGTTTTCAAACTTTAATTGCGTTTGTGTTTATTTCATAAAAACATAAGTACCAAATATACAAAACTGCTATTAAACATGAAGACTAACGCTAAACACTTGATTGTGTGTCAGCCTAAACCGTATTTTTTAAAATATTGGTTGTCCTTCCTGATGCTATATCTAGATTTCCATGGAGGAGAAGCATTTTAGCAATGGTAGAAAGGGGAGGGGGTGGAGAGAGATAAGATGTCAGCCACCTGCACGTAGAGAACGTCACAAGTAGTGACGTGCTTGTGACGTGCGTAGGATTAATTAAAAAATCAATAAACCAGTGTTATGTTTGTGTGCGGGGGAGGGTGCGGTAATAAGAAAGAAGCAAGACACTTTTTTGGGAGGTACGAGAAAGACATAATGGAGTTGATGTGTATGGCGGTTATAAGCAAGTAATTAAGGGTAGCATTTCCCAACTACCCAGCCAGACAATGTTCTTTCGAACATCAACAGTACCAGACTGCAGTTGAAAAAATGATTAAAAAGTAACTTGACAGTTTTAGTAAAAAGCAATGTCATTGTTTTGGGTAGGGGCTTGATTAATGCTTAGGGTCGCATTTTGCGAATATGGCTATTAACAATATTGTTTAGAATAATGGCGACGTATAGTTTGGGGTAAAGACTTGATGGACAGAAGACTGCATCCTGGTTGTTGGGGAATATTTAGAACGATCTTTTATGCTTGGGAGTGTTCAGAAGAAAATTACAGACTTTTTCAGGTGACTTCTGTGTGTTTGTATTATTTGACATTTTCTTATTATAATAAAATTGAATCCAGTTAAAAAAATATTTAATTATTTAATAAATGAGACAATATGAGTTAGAGAGCCGTAATGAGCACATTGCACAGGTTTCTTTTTAAATCAAGGGAAGTAAGTCATGTTGAATAACTGTTGCACAAATAAATGAGTTATGTCCCTTAGTTCAATGCCGTTGGCGGTATGTATTAAAAACAGAAAATGTCGTAGGGGACCCCCCCCCCCCATTTCAGTGTAACAAATTTTCAGTATTACGAACGAATTTCGAGTCCCCGTGAATTTCGTTATAGCGACATTTCACTGTATTATTTTATAGTTCAATGTATTTGGATTAAATTTGTGTCAATAAGAAGTGAGGTCGCAAAAGGGGTGGTATCATCTTTGAATAGGAAAAAAATACTTACAATACTGTTGAACTAATATTAATAATTGTGACAATTCGGCAAAAGGAAGTGAAGGTTTTTTTCAAAGGAAGTAACATTAATAGCTAGCATAAAAATAAGAATCAGATCAAAACAAAATAATAGCAGATTAATAAGGCTTTGGTCCTCCTGAATTTCTTCTCAGAACTGGTATATTGGGTTTACTTCCCCAACTTAGTCAGGGAGTATATTACAATATATGTCAAATATTGATTTTTTAGCTACTAAAGAGTCAAGTAAAATTACAATAACCACCATTATTTTAAATCATAGATGAGGCAGCATTAGTAAAAGCAGCAAAACAAATGGAGTACGTATTCACAACAAGAACACCAGAATATGTTATCATTGATGTTGTGAGTATTGGAATGCATCATACATTATTATACTTTTCTTCTGTACACTTATTTTTGTTCTTGAAACGGGTATATTTTATACCCCACAAGTTTTCAGAAATATAAGGAAGGGAATAGATGCAATGTTAGGCAATCTATATTTATCACTTGTTTCATACTTGACGAATTAGTCTTTATGCGAGTATTATTCAGAGTTAGGCTACCTTTAATTATCACAATCTATACAACTCTTATTCTGATGTATGTTTTAACAATGTCCATGAAAATAAATCTGTTAACAAACTGTTCTTTGCACCTTTTTTCTTTTAAGTAATAAATCATTTACAAGTACATGTATATAAAAAAATGAAATATTATTAAATTACTTTTCAATTTTTTTATTTTAAATAATATCTGTTTTATTCTACAGATGGGTGTTCCAACAAAATATTTGATTCTCAATGTTTTAGAGTTTACAAGGTAAACAACAAAATTTTAGTAATATTAATTATTTTTGTTCTTTTCACTAACTGGTAATTTTTAAGTTTGCTTTTATTTCATCAGATGGGTTTTCCCCTATTTGCACAAGAGCATTTTATTTCTTTAGCAATCTGTTGGTTTTAGTTTGAGCATGGCTGTTTTAACCTCCCTATCATAGTACAGTGCTCAAATATAAGTTATATTGAAATTTTTCTGTTGTGCACATTTTATTGTTTCAAAAGGGTTTGCTTTAATTTTTGTTAGTTTATAAGTTTTGAGACTTATTAGTAGTATCTTCAAACTCATTTAAAATTGTAACATAATTTTGTTATTACATGTATATAAATATATGTAGCCTATATGTCAATATTTGTTTAAATTTTCAGTAAGAGAAAAAGAATGTCAGTCATAGTACGTACACCAGAGAATAAAATCTTGCTGCTTTGTAAAGGAGCTGTGAGTATATGTATTTATCAAATCATTTTTTTTTTAATTTCTAAAATTGTGATAAATGAGGATTAATGAAGAGGTCATATTGTGCATCTTATGAGGGCACCATTGGACTGGTTACACATTGTAAGGATGTATAATATTGTTTTAATGACACTGTGTTAATCACCTGCTTAGTTATTCTAAACTCTGATGACACTGGGCCAGCTCAAACTAGTCTTTGAATTCTGCTACATGGTTGAAAATTCTCTTAAATAGCATGGCAGAACAAATCACAGAAATGTATCCAATACTTCAGAGAGAGATGCAGTACTCTCCCTTCAGAAATAATCACTCCAAAAAAAATAAATCAATAAAATTTTAAAATAGCAGCTTTATTTCAGTATAATTTATTGAAAAAAAAATCCATAGTATGGATTGTCTAGCATAATTCACATGTTTTGATTCTTTATTAGGTGAAAGCATGGGTGATGAAGCTAATTGTATTGATATTAGCCAAAGTTAACTGTTGACAAATCTCACAATGTTTTTACATAGATTACTTTTATCTTTAGATATTCAATATTATATTCTTTTGAAATTAGGATAATGTTATTTATGAAAGGCTTGGAGATAACAAAACTTATACAGAAGAAACATTGTCCCATTTAGAACAGTTTGCCAGTGTTGGTAAGTTTATTTATTTATTTTGGATGAAGCATAGGTAAATGCTTGTCAAAAATGTTACATTTTCAAAAAATAAATCCTGCTATTATACATTCATCATATTTAGAAATTGATTGCAAGAGCACACAAGAAAAATTATTTGTTATTGTTATGTTTTAATAACTGTCATTTAGTTGGCCATATATTTTAATCCCAGCTTTCTTTCTGTCTTTTTTTTTTTAAAGTTATGTTGATGAATAACAATTTGTTATTGATCTGTTTTATGACTGTGATTGTTTTTGTGTATATTTTTATACAAATAGATTTAATTATTATTTAACTGTCATGGTGAAGGATATGTCTTTTTTTTTAATACTCTTGTTTAAAAAGGTTTAAGGACTCTCTGTATAGCCATGGCAGAAATTTCAGAACAGACTTATCAAGAATGGTCAAACACATTTTACAAGGCAAGTACTGCAATTCAAAACCGAGAACAGAAACTTGAAGAAGCTGCTGAACTCATTGAGAAGGTCTGTTATTAAAATTATGATAATAAATTAGTTATGTTATAAATTCATTTTAATAATGCTGTACTTCAAAGAAAAAAAGGCACTTAATTCAGTTAGGTCTTTTTTTATGGTAATTTTTACAGAAAGTATATTTAAGTAACTATATAAAAAGTTTTACTCACCTATAAAGATTGTTGATACATTCACTTTAAATAATTTACTAAAAGTATGCTTCGAAGAAGGGATGGTAGATAAGTTTGTATCTTAAGTGCCCAGGATAAAGAATAATGAAATTAATATTTTCACATTTGCCGAAAATGCCTGCCAATACCTTTTGTTTTGATTTTTTAATCTTTTTGGCATGCCAGGAAAATATGCATGCAGCATATTTGCCAACCCAGATTTATTTAACACTTGGTCCAGTTTCACAAATAATTATTATTTGTCCTATTGATAAAAATTAAATCCAGTTGTTTTATGATAGAAAATGAGGTCTGTGCATTCCGTTTATTTTATATTCTGTAAATTAATTTTTTTGAAAAGAAATAAGGGATGACATAAAGACAGCTTAATTTCAAAAATGCTTTAAAGAAATATGTTTACAGTATAAGTAGATTTAAAATATATTCTATACATGTATCATTTATATTAATTTATAAAACCATGTCAAAAAGCCATAAACATTGAACAGTATCTTAGCTTGTATAGCAGAATTCACCGGGTTTTTGGAAGATGTAGAAATCACACTATTAAAAACTGTTTAGATGTCTTTTAAATGTATGAACAGATAATCTAATTAGATGTTAGCTATGCACATTGACAACTAGTCTTACATTTTTTTTATGTTCTCCAAATTAATTGTCTGTATATTAAGTATTATTATTTTTAGAGCATTTTCAAAAAAAAATGCTCTATTGTCCCCGTTTTGTCTGTCTGTCTGTCATCACCCTAGATCTCAACAACCATAAGTCCTAGACCCATGATGTATATATCATTGTGTAGGTCTTGGCCTGTCAAGAAATGACTTTTTTTCCATTTCGCAATCTGACCTCTCAGGGCCGTTAAAGGGGCCTTATAAAGTACCGTTTTTTACTATATAAGCTATATTAATAATGGAACGCCCTATATCTCAGCAACCATAAGTCCTAGACCCATCATGTATATATCATTTTGTAGGTCTTGGCCTGCCATATGTACATCAAAAGTTCATTTTGCGATAGGACCTCTCAGGGCCGGGCTTCAGGGCTCCTAAGGGGCTTATATAGATTATAAGCTAAACAAAGGGGCGAAATCATTCTTTATTTTTGTAACAATTTTTCAACATGACTTACTTCCCTTACTTTTTTATAAAACACATAATCAATGACAACTTTACAGCACAGCTCAATCAACCAAAAGTCATCATTTGTTGGGACTTCAATCAAGATTTCAAAGAGCCCGGGGCAGAAAATGCGCTAACACGTCCTGTGTCAGTATGGAACAGGCTTAAATTGCTTGTTTATACTTTCTCCTATTATATTATTTTGTTCTTTGAATAAAGTGATTTTAAAGAGCTATTAATACATTTTTAATTTAATTTTTTATTTTGTAGGACTTGATTTTGCTTGGTGCCACAGCAATAGAAGACAGATTGCAAGACGTGAGAAATACATTTTAAAAAAATTATAATGATCATATTAGCAGTCTGAAAATAGATGAGCACCTTTATCATTGCCATTAATTTATGTCATTTTTTAATACAGAGGCTAATGTTAAAAAATATATTTAATAATAATTTATTTTAAATATAAACCTCAATGTTCAAATGATTTTCTTAAATCTAGGGAGTACCAGAAACTATTGATATTCTCAGCAAGGCTGATATTAAAATATGGGTTCTAACTGGAGATAAGCAAGAGACAGCTATAAATATAGGTTAGTGTTCTTTTTATTCATAAATGAAGTATAAATGATTCTATAGATTTCAGCTGATGTAATAGATATAGTTTGCCCTTTGGGCCAGTGGCGCAGATGAAATGTATAATTCATATGCTTCATAAGCCACTGCTTATTAAGGGATTGTGTGTCTAGCACATGGCCTGCCCACCAGACTTCCCCAACAAACCTCATACCTGTTTAAAGCTAGCTGAGCTTTAGGACTTAATGGTAAAAATTCTGGGTCTTATTGTGGATTGAACCTGGGAATGAGCTCTACACAGATATCTGTCCTAATATAACAGATATACCTGTATCTAAAATATAAATGTGATTTACATTATTTATTCTGTTCCCTAGGAGTAAACATATATATATATTTGCTATATTATTTTCTTCAGTCATTTTAGATACCAGTCATTTTAGATTAGGGCTGTACCGGATTCTAATTTTTAGATCCTGCAGGAATCGGAACCGGAATCGGATTTAATATTTGAATCCTGCCGGAATCGGAACAGGAACCGGATTTTACCGAATTAAATATTATTTTTTCCGAACGAAGTAGTAATTTCTCGCCTAACATAAAAAAGATATAAGAATGAAAAATAGAATAAAAATTTAGTTTTTAAGTTCTAGATAGCAAAAAACAGTATTAACCATTTAGATCTTGAAGACTGTGACTAAAACCCCTTCCCCTATCTTGAGTTAAGAAAGATAACTCTGTCAAAATAACAGGTTCTTCCAGAGACCCCCCCCCCTATAAAATTACGTCAACATTTGATCCCCCCCCCCCTAAAAAAGGTGGCTTCCAAAATGTTTCTGTGGCAAAATTAGCAGGAATATAGTTAGTTTATTAAAATACTGAATGTTAGTAGGGTGTGTAACACAGGACTACAAGCGCTGCATAATTTTCGTACTTATTAAGTAATTATATTAAATAAAAAAAGCAACATTGTTGACGTCAACGTTTCTTGACCTCCTCCTCCCCCCCCTTGTCAAAAATTTTCTGATCCCTCCCCTCCCCCCTATTTTGTTGACGTAATTAATGGACAGCCCCCAAAGAAATGGATAACGTATCTTAGAAAGTATAATAAATATGTTTATTAATAAATGAATTCCAATATATATATAAGCTATCGGGTGGTGCCACAGTATATATATATATATATATATATTGTGGCACCACCCGATAGCTTATTTTTCTTTAGTTTTCCATAGTTACGTCACCGAACTGTGTTATTTCATTCATACTTTCATTTAAATCATTATCTGACTATTTCCCATAAAAACGCAAATTAAAATGCATTTCAAATCTAAATCAATATCACTTTAATGTTCAATTTATTTATCTAAATTTGTGAGGAATTTTATCCAAATCGTGACAAAATCCATTAAATTAAAAAATGTGCAGAAAAGTAAATTATTGAACTTTTTAAATCTGTAAACACCCAAAAATAGATCGTTAAACTTTGATAGCTAAATATAATTTATAGAAAACACGGAATCAAAAGTAGCGGAAGATAAGGTGTCGTATTACTAGACCAGGGGTCGGCAACCTTTTGAGACGGAAAAGCCTAAAGTTATAATTTACAATTTTCTCAATGTTTAAAGAGCCACTCAATTTGCTGTTTCAATATTACGGTATTTGATCAAGCCGCAATTGGACATCGAAAGAGCCACAATTTGACATCGAAAGAGCCGCATTCGGCTCGCGAGCCGCAGGTTGCCGACCCATGTACTAGACTAAATACGATTCATATCTTCCTTTTTAATATATTTGTACTTACATATAGAACTAAAAGCGATCGACGTTATTGTAGTTTTAAAATCAAAGGAAGTTATTGTTTTAATTTAATTGTATAGCGCTAAATATTTCAAAATTATGTTGCGCTAAAAAAACTTCTTACAAATTTCAAACAACAAAGAAATCCGGCTTAAATCCGGCAGATTTGAACCGGATTCGGAACCGGATTTGTTAAAACTGCCGGAATCCGGCTTAACAGGAACCGGAATCGGATTCCGGTACAGCCCTATTTTAGATACATTTGTTTCATTGTTTAAGCTAATGTTTGATGCAAGATGGTCACATTTCTCTTGCAGGTTATTCTTGCAAATTATTGAATCACAACATGGATTTAATTATTATCAATGAGAACTCATTAGATGTGAGTATTCTAATCAAAATAATAACAATGAATATGGTGTGTTTATTTGTCTTTCCAGAATACATTATATATTCAAATATCTGTTTGACTTTAGATTTCAATGGCTTGTAATATTTGTGGTTTTAAGTCTGTTTGGAGGAGTTAGCAACAGCAATGTTTATTGTGAACTGTTTAAATGTGTGATTGTCAGCTGTTTTCTCACTAATTGATTGATGTAAACACTATGAATTTCATTATCTAGCAAATACATGAAGTAACATCTAGGTGCAATGTATGTGTGATGAAACCTAGTCAAACTTACCTTTTAATTTTTTCTTTATACATGTATATGATTTTAAATGAAACAGTTCACATATTTAATGTCATTAATGAAGTGAAGATGTTTAAAATTTAAAAAGACTTAAGGGGATGAGGATTTATTACATCCTGTGATTCATAACCACAGTTATATTATTAAACTAATCATTCTTATCCTTTGAATTTAACAGCCAGAACTTAACGTTTGTTAATTGTGATTTTGTTCCTCAGACAACAAGAGATAGTTTGGTACGTCACAAGGCACAGTTTGGTGAGATGTTAGGCAAAGAAAACTATGTAGGTCTTATCATTGATGGACAAGTAAGTTATAAAAATGAAAATTAATTTTTTTTTATTTTCACCTAAACAATAAGAATTATTGTTTTTATATTTTTGAAGGATAAAAAATATTGAAATGACATAATAGCAAACTTCTCAGATCTATTGCTATTGATTATTTTTTCTGATATCCTTCATTTTTTTATTTAAGAGTTTGAAATATGCCCTTACTTGTGATTGTAAACAAGATTTTCTAGACATTGCTCTAAGCTGTAGAGCTGTGATATGTTGTAGGTAAGTCTACAGATGAATTTACCACCCAATATGTTATACATAAATTGTCATAGATAATATATATTTGCCTGGAGCATACAGATGAATGTCACACCTCATACAATGATAAATATTTACTCTTAAGTAATGACATTTAAATAGTCAAATATATGCAATGACACAACATTAGGCTTTGATACCGGTGACCATTCTTGAAATACGTAAAAACTCGCTACATATGTACAACACATTGTTAAATTATCCTTACCTACTCATTGCTTTTGCTTCCCTATCTAATCATGACACAACAGGTTCATCATTCAAATAAATGTTATTTCACAGTCAGACCTTATAGAAATAAATGATTTTTTACAAAACAGAAATTCATTGAATTTATTCCTCAGATATAATTCATGCTGAATAACTTGAAATTTTGAATGAGGAAAAAAAAAATCTTGTCATTAATTAAAAATGAGGCCAAATACTGATCAAATCTGACTTAAAATTTTTGTTTCAGGGTTTCTCCACTACAAAAAGCTGAATTAGTAGAGCTTGTTAAAATCTCTCAGCATGCCATCACTCTGGCCATTGGGGATGGTGCAAATGATGTTGGAATGATCCAGGTAGAAGTTATGTATTTAGTCTTGTATATGAACTATCTGGTTTACATCTTCTTTTTTGTAATTTATCATTTGCTTACTCTTAGGCTGCCCATGTTGGTGTTGGGATAAGTGGTGAAGAGGGTCTTCAGGCAGCTTGTGCTTCTGATTACTCTATAGCACAGGTAAGTAAAATGGGTTTAGATGTGATTAGAATCAGAAAACAATTTTCAATTCAAAGGAACACAATTTTATATTGTTTTTTTTACATTTTTTCAGTTCCGTTTTCTTCAAAAGCTGCTTCTCGTTCATGGTGCATGGAGCTACAGTAGAGTTTGTAAACTAATTTTGTATTGTTTCTACAAGAATATATGCTTGTATGTAATACAGGTAAGGATAATATGTATAATTTCTGAAAGACATTTTTATAGAGTTAATAAATTTAAAGTCAAATTAGAACTATTTGTATAATTTGTGCTATTATACTTCTTGAAATATAAAGAAAACTTAGTACATAAAATATAAATTGTCTTTTAACTCCATCTGTTTTCTCTGTTGAAAGATTTTTATTTATTAACTAAATTATATGGTGACTGTCAGAAGTATACTTGTACAAAATTGGTCAGCATTTAAAATTGAATTTTAAATTTATTTCTGACCGTTGAAAGATTTATAGAAAAATTAAATTAAAAAAAAAAAAACTGAGGCTCTTCTTATTTGACATTCAAATTTTTGTAAAGTGTAATTAAAGATTTTTTTTTTTTTGAAAAGGCTTAGTTGTGGCAAAATTTCATGATGCTGTCCAAAAGGAACTAGCTTATAATTAATGTGTCATTCTTTTTCTCAATAATAGTGACTTGTCTAGGTTTCGCCAGTAGATTCTGGGTGTTTTCTGCCACTTTATAGTAATTTGTATCTTTATTAAACTTAAAAAATATGTCAGCCTTTTTTAATATTTATTCATTTCTTGCTGTACCCTGCAAAACTTTTGCAAAGAGATAGACTATTGTTCAACTTTGAGGTCGATTTTTTAATGTTATGAAGTAAATTGAAAAACTTAAAAAATTATAGTTTCTTTTACTTACAGTAACCTTGGGAATAAATCATATAAAAAAAATTATGTACTTTGTATTTGAAACTAGGCAGCCAACACGCAGAGCATGCTCCTTAACCAATGTGTCATTCATTCACATTTTCAATTGGACATTTTTTTTATTATATTAAAAATTGCTGAATTATTTTGAATTACAGTTAGTGTAATTCTTAATATTAGTAACATAGTCCTAATTTGTAATTTTAAAAAATTAAAGCGTTATTTAATAAACAAATAAAGTAATACGAAAGCTGAGAACTTTATCATATAGAAATCTTGCAAAATTTCTTTTTTTTTTTTACATTGGATCAACTTGAAATTTTAAAAACAAAATTGGTTGCAATGAACACTACTCTTTTTATTAAAGCATATCGACATGTTCAAGTAACTAGAAATTTCAGATTTTGAATTTTTTTTGTAGCACTTTTCATGATTCTTCACTTTCATTGACGACAGAAGAAACTATGATGATGTATGGAACATTTATTGTTACTTGTGCAAGCTGTTTAAGAGATTGTAACATATGGCATGTAAAAAGAAATAAAAGATTTAGTTTCTGATAAATTGGACGAAATAATTCTTAATGCAACAATATTTTAGATTTTTAATATTGATTACTTTTCTTCAGATACATGTATATAGTATTGCAAGAGAAAAGTTTGATCATACAAAAATAAAAATTTCATTCTAGTCTTAATTTCAAAGTATACTTTTTAATGGTGTTTCTTGTAAATTAGTATGCATTTTATATGTCACATTTGACATAAAGACGTCTGGACCATTCTCCTTTGTTAGATTCATTCTTCTTTTTTTTATTTGCTTTCTTAAGAAAAGTAATTTTTTACTTTTAAACAAATTTCTACTGTGGTTTAAACTGAATTTTACATGCTCATAAATTTGAAAAAATCGCAAATACATGAACATGTATTATTATCATCTCTTTATTAAATTACTTTCTTTTTATGAATGTTAGAAGATCTAAAGTAAATTTACTTGCAATTATTCAAAGATTTTCGTTACAAATCAGGAAAGCATATTGGTGATAACTTTTTTCAATTATGGAACTTTCTAAAAACACAACTTGTATTTCAGTTCTGGTTTACTATAGAAAATGGATTTTCTGGTCAGGCTCTTTTTGAGAAATGGTCTCTTGGATTGTACAATGTGGTATGTGGCCGTAATCTAATCAGGCCCATTTCCATGAAATAAATCTGTGTTGGTAGCTATTGTAGCCTATTTATTTTCCTCAGCACTGTAAAAATGTTATGTTTCAACATTCTTTATATTCAGATAAATTTGTTGAAGTATACGTATGAAAAAAATGTTTTTTTTTTACTTTATATGTTTTTATCTTGAACATTTATTTCAAAACAACAAAACTGTAAGAAAAATTATCCATTCTTTCAAACTGAAAAATTACTTTCAAAAAGCTAATGAGAATAGTGAACATTTTTTTATTAGCATGTTGTTGTTGTTTTTTGCTGTCACCACTCTTTAAGTTTATTTTTTATTTATTGATATTTTTTTTTCATTTTTATGTTTTCAGATGATCTATTGATGAGCACAATTGTGTGGCATGAAATTATTGAATGTTTAATTTGATCAGTTAAATGTTGTTGTTTTTTAATGATAAAATATTCTAGCCAGTCAATTAGACCAGGAAAAAATATTGTCTTATTTTGCTGAAATTGTAGATATTAACATAAAGATAAGCTTATTGTCCTCTTGTTTAAAGGCCTTGGCTAAGTCATTTCCATTTAGACAACTGGTGGACTTACACATTTCTTAGACTGAGTTTTTATTTTACTAATGCTTATGGCTTATTTTTGGGATCGGAACAAGACTTAAAGGTACTTAGAAATGAGTTGTGGTGCTGTTTGTTATTGTCATAACAGAATTTTTCAACTCCAGAATATGGAGTAGTATAAATACAAAATCTTCTTTCTGCAATACTATCATATATGAGTTTTATCATGGTGTCTTTCACACTGGCTGTAGAGTGAATTTTTTTTTACATTAAGTGTTATTGAAACAATATTCATTGAAATTTTGAATTGAAGACTAGCTTCTTTTTCAGTTCATTCTTTATTGAAAAACCTAAAACATGTACTGGAGAAGAAAAGCACCCCCCATTTTGTTTTGTTTTGTTTGTTTTTTTTTTTTTCAATTTTATTTTTAATTCTTTTCAGGTAATCTATCAACAGCACAGAAGCTAATTTTTTATTTAACAGACTGGATTATTGCTGCTTATTTTAAAAAAAATTCTTTATTTCCAAAACTGACAGATTTTTCAAAATTGTTTTGTTTAATTTTTTCTATGATTTTCTTGGCTACAGTTTTGGTTCCAGCTGAGTAATGGTTATTCTGGTCAGATTCTGTTTGAAAGATGGACACTAGGTCTTTATAATGTGGTATGTATTGATGGTTACATTTCTTTTTCTTCATTCCTCTGGACATGCCCCCAAAATGTAAATAACATTGTCGCTTGTATTAAGTTGTACTACCAACTGAACTTTATGAAATTTCTTTAACACTGCTATGGATTGGTGACTGTTGCCATTGGACTAGGTTTTAAAGTTTCTTTTCCATTTCAAAACAAACTGACTATGTGGTACATCTCAGTTACCAAAATAGAATGATTGATAAATGTAACTTAATCACTGATTTTTTTATATTCAGCAGCTACTTTTGTCATGCTAGGAAAGAAATTTTTTATCTTCCACTATCCAAAAAAAAAATTACATCTGTAAAACAAAGATTAAAATTTTCAAAAATGAATCATTTCAATTTTGCTGTAATTGTGTTTACATGCAAAGTAAGAAACGGAGTTCAGAGAACAATCATTTATTATCCTGTCATTTAAAAGTAACTTTAAAAAATCATTTCAAGTAAAAGCAGCATAATAGTAACTATACCATGACACGCTATTTTATAGTCCAAGTGCCACTGGCTTTTTTTTTTTACAAATCTGTTTTAATTTATTCAGGTGCTATATTATATTGACAGATTGTGTATACTGTTAACAGTTACAGTCATGCTAAGAATATAAAATACGTTTTTTCTTCATCATCTAACTGTATGTCTTAGTTACTGTGTCCTCTTCCTATCGTTGCATTTAATTCTTTACATCACGACCATCCGTCCCTTCAGTTCATCATGAAAACATTAGTCATTTTTACTACATGTCAAAGTATTTTTAACATCATCATTTATTTCCAGAATAATCAATTGTATTTTATTAAAGATGTCTTATCCTTTTCATTTGTAGAAAATATTTACTTGAGTTTGAAATTTAGCCTTTGTAGTTTTTTTATAAATTTTTTTTTACTCTGCTCATCCAAACATCTGCCCGTGTGGCTCTGAATCATTGAATCTAATTATGTATGCTGTAAAGTCTTTTTTGATGCAGATTTTTTTTAAGCAAATATGAAATGCGTTATTAGTTTTAAAAAATCTTTGTTGTTTTTTTTTATGTACAGATTAGCTTTTTTTCTAAAAGTCAATTAAAATTGCGTTATTTTCAAATTAACTATTTTTAATTATTATGCAAATCTTTCTTACTTAAAATAACATTAAATATAGTACTTTTACTAGTATTTTGTCATAAATAAATAAAAAAGGGGAGTAATATTAGCTTCTGCCTGCCAGATTTTGATAATAAAAGAGTAATCATTTGCAACTAGGGATTTTCCCAGGCATTTGGTCAATCGCTAGTCTTTATTTATCATTAAATTATTTTACAGAAATCACCAATAATTGTTAATTAGATTGTGACCTTTTTTTTTAATTCGACATTGGTAAATTAGGAAGGTTTACAATTTACACTCCTCTAAGGTTGAAATACAGTGATAATTCTTAATTTTTTTTTTAAAGATTTCATTGGTCTCAAGAAATAAAGCAAAGCAGTTTCACTGACAATGAATATTGCAATTTTAGATTGATTTAGGGGAAAAGTCAACTGCAAATGGGAAACATTTAAATAAGGCCATTAAGAAATATTAAGCCATAATTAGAAAATCTGTTATTTCTGGTAATACATTAATTTAAGTGTTGAATTGGGATCTTGTTAAAGAGTTGAGTTGTTTGAAAGGACAGCAAAGGTGATTGGGATTGATAATCTAGCTAAAAAATTGCTGATACTGGTTTTTTAATTCAGGAAAAAATTATCATTAAATGCAAATAAAGTTTAATGTTGTATATAAATCTGGGGTAATTTTGAAGTAATTTATGCTGCATTTTTGTGCAACTTATCCCCTGCATAAAAAAAGACATTACGATATACAGGGCATTCTACTAGTGTCAAAAAATATAATGAAATAGTTCACAACCACAGTTAACACAGACAATATTTTATTGTAATGGAATAATGTGAAGGTACTTATAAGTTAGAAATATCTTGGCAACCACAAAACCTAATATTTAAGAATGTATGTATGGAGTAGTATTTCTCAGTTTCTTGAAATTTTATTTTTATTTTAAGAGAGTGGCTTAATCTATGCACACTTATTGCAGTAAGCATGTATCTGTTTAAATGTGTAGTACTCTAGTACATGTATTAGTTTAATGGGAAAAGGTTTATTTAAAAAACAAGAAAAGATTATTTTTTAGCAAAATATTCTAAAAATAATTTTGTTTTTGTATTTTTAACTACTATAAAGAACATATTCTTTTGCAGTTGAAAATATAAAAACATATAAAATAGCTAACTTCTTAAGTTTTTATTATAATGCATAGAAAGGTGAACTAAAATAATAATTTGATTTTTTTAAACAAATACATATTTCAGAATTTAAAGATGTAATATATAAAAATTTGAATACAGTCACACTAATAAATTCATGACTGTTTCATTAATGAGCTGTTTTATTTATAATAGCACATATTCTTTTGTTTCTATCTCAGATATTCACAGCAGCCCCACCTATAGCCATGGGATTGTTTGATAGGTTTTGTTCTGCTGAGACAATGATGAAAAATCCAATTTTATACAAAGATTCTCAATCTGGCAATCTTTTTAATGTTCAGGTCAGTTGTTGTTTTTTAAGTAGAGCTGCACCTTTTAAATGCTAAATAGTTAAAATATTACCTAACTTGCACATACCTAACTTGCACATGCTCTTTTTAGATGAAAATAAAATGAAAAAAGTTTTAAAAATATGAAGCTTTAAAAGACCATATTGTGACAAAAAATGATAAACTATGACTTATTTTATAGACATTCTGGATTTGGATCACAAATGCAATATTTCATGCTATAGTTTTATTTTGGATGACTGTGGCCACATTAAAATATGGTAAGTCTCAAATTAAAATATTAAGTTTCATTAGCAATGAGTTTAAAAAAAGAATATTATTTTTACCTTGATATTGTATAATCATAAATTTAAAAAAAAAATAAAGATTTGTGTGGAAAAAATTAAATGTGATTTTCATTAATTCACTGTTATTAAATTCACAGAACAATGACAGTTGCTATGGTCTAGTGGTCATTTTGAAATAAAAACAATTGTTTTTTTTATGTTAAAAGCTGATATAAATTTTTGTACTTTTCTAATTATGTGTAGAATCCCTTTGTAATTTGGTTCATTTTAGCTTGACTCTAAACATTAATAATCCATTTGTTCACTCTCTTTAACTTTTTAAATTTTTGCAGATGTTGCCTTTTCTGATGGCAAGGTGGGAGATTATCTTTTCTTAGGAAATTTTGTTTACACTGTAAGGATATTTCCTGTTTTTTTTTTCCCCTTTACATTTTTATTATTTTTTTAATGGGGCGGGGGGGGGGCTAGTTTTATTTTTTATTTTTTGTATTAGATAGGCATAAATATTCTTACTTACTCTAGCCATACGATATTTAATGTATAGTTAGAAATGACAGGATTTTCACTCAAACTAATGATTGTATACATGCAATAGGGATTTTTAATATTCAGTTTTTTTAAATATATGTACATGTATTAGTTTGAATGTAAACCATCAATCAACTCAGGCATCTTTGTTTTAAAGTTTTTTACATAATTTTTCAGTATGTAGTTATAACAGTTAGCTTTAAAGCTGGACTAGAAATCGTAGCATGGACTTGGGTAAGACTAATGTATTATTCCAAAGCAAGGGTGCATAACCTGTGGCTGTACGGCTGCATGCAGCATTTTAATAGATATATGGCAGCCATGAAAAATAAACAATTTTCTCATAAATTTATTTTTTAAAATCAGTCTGCAGGCCTTCCTAATCAGAATAGATTATTTAGTACAGCTGTCAGGGGTAGAACAGGTATGCACCCCTGTACCAAGTATGTAAAACATAAAGAAAAATATAGTCTTATTTTTTAATTTAATTTCATTTATATTTTTGTAAATTTTTCTGTTACTTGAGAACTTTAAGACTAATAAAGTTATGAAAAGAATATTAAATGTTTTTTTAACCTATGGAATACTTCTTTTTCTAATAACTTTTTCTTAATGAATTTTTTTTTTCCCAGTTGTCCCATTTGGCTATATGGGGAAGTATAGCCTGTTGGTTTTTGTTCCTTATTATTTATAGTCATGTTTATGAACTGATTGGTTTCTCTGCTGAAATGACAGGAATGGTATGTAGGTCATTAATAACAATAGTTTATATACAATTTCATATTTGTATCTTTTGGAATAGATTTTTAAATGATATATATAATGTCATAATTTGACTGTGCAGTGTTCTCATTTTTAAAATTGTATTATTCAGGCTGAGTATGTCTTGGGCTGTTCATTGTTTTGGCTTGGCTTGATAATCATTCCATTTACAGCATTGCTCAGGGACATAGTGTGGAAAGTGTAAGTAATTATTAAGGGAGTATTTTGATTTTTTTTTTTTTTTTTTTTTTTACTTGAAAAACATTGAAGTGAATATTTACTGTCTGACATAACATTTTCTGAACATTTTTTTATAATCGAAAACCCATAATTTCTCATTAATATCATCAATCTTAAATGATTTTGAAAATTGATTCCACTGCTTTAAACATCTCAAGAAGGGAGGAAACAATTTTTTATTCTTCCAAAATAATTGTGTTTTGCAGAATTCGTCGTGAATTTTTCAAAACTCATCGGCACTCAGTTCAAGAACTAGAATTAGCTCATAAAGAGATTAAAATTGAATCAACACTGAGAAAGAAATTGAGGTTAGTGTGTGTCATTGAATATATGTTTATCTATATATTTAATTTATAATTCAAATGATCTATTTTAATGTAATCCTTAACACACTTTTACGAGCTGACAGATGGTCAAGAGGTGTAGAGCGCTTGACTATTGACCTGAAATTCCCATTTGTGATCTTTGGTAAGAACCAATTTAATTTCCCATGTCCTGGTGGAAGTTTGGTCGAAAGTTCCTCAAGTCCATCTTTAAAATGGGTACCTGACTTTAATTGAGGAAATAAAGGAGGCTGGGCATTTAGCTGGTTGCTCAATCTCTTAATGTGCCCTGGCTATAGAAAAAGTCCATGCATCTTTTGTCCTAATGGCCCTTTAGGACGAGGTGATTTTTACTTTCCTAATTTTTTTAATAAAGAAGTTTTTCACTATTCTCTGTTAAATTAGATTCTCTTCAAAAATAGTTAATGTAGATCAAAGTGCTTTTCGTCCTTTTTATGTTAAAGGTATCTATAAAACTGTTACTTTAATTATTGAGATCATATAGTTAAATGATGAGAAATCAAATGTTGATCAAATTGTTTTTTTAAGCTTTTTATATCTTTAAAGAATAAATTGATTTGATGCTTTACTTGCTTACTGAAATCATACTGTTTAATAATGAGGGGAAATCATTGAATTGATTTACAGTTAAATTATGTAACCATTTCAGTTAAAGGCAACTTTTCTTTTTTCTCCATGAAGTTTTAACTTTTCTTTGGTTTAGATGTAGTCCAGCAGCTATTGAAATATATTTAAATTTGAAATATTACAATACATGTATATGTATTTCTTTTTTTTTTATTTATCTTAATTTCTTGAATTAGCAACTGGACTAGGCATTTTCTCTGCTAAGATAGCATTTTACAACATTTTTCTTAACTTCACTTCTAGTCTGTCTGTTTGATTGATTGTTTATTTGTCTGTCCAGGAATTTGGCAACGAAAAACGTTGGGCGCATGAACACAAACATCCAGACCTTTCTAACATACTCTAATTTATATAAATGAAAACCTTTTTTATTTATATAATTTCACTGTATTAATATATTGATTCAATTGACTTTACAAGTATTACATTCTATATCATGAGTTTAGGTTATACAACACTTGAATTAATTTTACATACTCATGCATTTTGTTATCGAAGTTGTAATAAATAATCTGCAATATGGTGATATTTCGAAAACCTTCTGTAATAATTCTTTTGGGATTTAATTGTTAACATTTGATGATTCTAATACTGTAATACAAACATTCACATAATATAAAATCCATGCACCCAACATTTTTCATTTTTATAAAAATCAGAAGCTCTTATAAAGTCTTTTATCATGTGACCAATTTATTCAGAAATTATTTTCTGCTTTTTTTTGCATACTATGCAAGAAAAACGTTGTTTTTTATAAAATATTTTTTATAGTGTAATTTTTATTTAAGTTTAGCTATGTCCTCTAATTGATGAATATACTTTTTTTCAGAATATTACTAATCTCAATCACAAAAATATTTTTTGTCCACTGTTATTGTGGTATTGTTTCAAATTTATCACTGGGGTAAACTTTATAAAAAAAATCTTTGTCAATTATTACAGAAGTGAAATAGTCCTTCATGATTAATTTTTATCAACAATTTATAGCAAAAAAATAAGTTTGTTTAAAGAAATAATGGTCACCTATATGTATCCTGTATGACACCAGTTGCAAATTCTAAAAAATTATTTTCTATATATGTTTTAACACTATATTCAACTCTAAAGTTTTGAGTTTTACTGTCCTGTTACATAAACCTCTTTTTCCCCAGCGGGGGAAGTGGCCATAACATAACATTTTTTAGGATAAAATTAGAAAAACAATGTTGTTATGTTATATAAAATACTTCATATTGATTTTGCAATTCCCAAAAGGTCCAATGCGAAGATAAAAAAAAATTATTTTGTGTTGAACCATATACATGTAATTAATTTCTTTACCTTAGCAAGAGTTAGCATTTGCTAAAAATGAATACAGCTGCAAGGTGTCAGAAATAAATGGTGTTATTGAGATATTTAACTTGAATTATATCAATATAGCTTACTTCCTTGTGGCTATTGGTTACAGTATTGTTGCTTGATCCAGAGCCATTCTTTTCTAATGATGACACACTGAAAATATTATGTGCCATTTGAGTAACTTTATTGGGCACTTTTGAAAGAATACCAATATGAAAAATTCAGACTTGTTGTGTTAAAAGAAGTATTTTAAGCTAGTATGGCTAAACATACTTCATACATTTATATATAATTATTTAAGCCATACTAAGCTAACATACTGAATGCTAGGAGAGTATGGCTATAAAGAATGCAAATATTTCCCTTTTTATTGTATTTTTCCATAGCAGTATATGAAGACATAAGATATCTGAATTTTTTTCAACCTGTGCAATTACTACTGTGTTGGTTTCAACTAGCTTTGTCTGTCACTTTCTTCTTCTCAAGTTTGATTAGCCCAACATGCACAGGGAATACTTTTTTAATTTGGCTAGGGATGTCCACGCATTAGGTTAATGGCAGCCACATTCTGGTTTATATTTTCTAAAATATACTTTAAAGAGCAGCACCATAATTATTTTCACAAGATTTGGTAACAAACATTTACAGTACCGAGTATCCCTAGTAAAGAAAAAAAATTGCACATTTTTTTTTACTATCATGGTTTCCCAAAATTTCATTGTTTTTCTTTGGCATGCATGTTTACCCAATGTTCTCAGCCTGGTGCAGCGCATACAACCTGACAAACCTCTGGGGTTTTGTGTACTACACTTTGGAAAACACTACTTTAGACTATCAAAATAATACTTCTAGTTTTGTGTAATTTGAGCAATTTAAAAAAAAATTAAGTGGACAGCTAGATATTCAAAATATTTTCAGTGGTCCGTTATTCTAAATTTTTCCACAGAAAAAAACCTTCCTATTAAGTCCAATTTGCTGGTTACTTTTGTGAGCAGTGCATTTTGTTCTTTTCTTGATATTTTAAATAAAAATATTAATAAGCATCTTCTAAATGCTAAAAATTGTATATTGACACTAATGCTTTTTTCTTATTTATCTGTAATTAAACAACACTTAAGATGTTGACGCCTGTAAAAAAAAAATATTTGAGACTTCAATATACTCTAAGCTAATACAGTGGGTGATCCATTCCAAATTTAGGTTAGCTATCCGAATAGTTCGTTAACTGATATTATATATGTTAATGGGAATTCGATTAATTCGTTATGGAGATCCTAAAAATTAAATTAAAAAAAAAATTGTCATGTACAAGTATAATTTCTTAGTAAGTTTATTTATTACAAATATAATACATACATATAGTCTTGCTTATTAATCAGTCCTTTTCCTTTCTTTTGGGCGTTAAAGAACATGTCCAATGTCATTTGTTTTTCTCTCTCCTTCAGGACTTTTACGAAATGATTGATAGCAATGTTGTTGTAGAGATGAGCAACCCATTGACATCAGCTTGGTTTGGGTGCCATTTTAAGACCGTTGCTAATGGCAGGTGTCGGCATTGCTTCTCTTTCATCTTTCTCTTTTTCAGAAGGAAACACATTTCGATGAGTTTCTTGGTGTTATTCATCCAAGATTTCTTGGAGTTTTTCTGCTGTCAAGTCACCTTCATGTTCCATTATGAGCTCTTAAATGTCATCCTCGTTCACCTCCAATTCCAGATCTCTCGCAGTTGTTACAATTTCATCCATAATTTTAGTGGTGTCACCCTGATCACCTCCATCTCCATGAATGAGGGATGGACACAGCTTTCCCTAGGCAGAAACCAACTGTCCTTGATTGATTTCTGACCACACCTTTTCAATAAGATGAATAGCTTTGAGAATGTCAAATTTTTCTATCTAAAACATTAAAGTCATTTTTGAGGATAATCGGCATGCTTCAAAACATTGCCGAAACAGCGCACGAATATACAATTTCTTGAAACGTGCAATAACCTCTTGATCCATTGGCTGAATCAGTGAAGTCATATTCGGAGGTAAAATCTGTACTATCAGCCAGGGAAAGTCTATCAGCAAATTATCTTCAAGGTCCTTTGGGTGCCCTGGTGCATTGTCCAATCGCAGCAACGTTTTCAATGGCAAGTCATTGGTATCAAGGTAGTCCTTGATGTTCGGGCACAAACTTCATACAGCCACTCTTTGAAAAGAACTTGTGTGACCCATGCCCTCTGATTCGATCTCCACATCACTGGCATTTTTCTCTTTTTTTTATGCTCTAGGATTCTCTGAGTGATAAAGGAGAAGTGGTTTAAACTTCATTTCACCACTAGCGTTAGCTCCCTAAAGTAACGTCGATCGGTCTTTCATGGGTTTATGCCCAGGAACGCTTTTCTCATCTTTAGCAATGTAGGTACGGTTCGGCATGCGCTTCCAAAACAAACCAGTTTCATCACAATTAAATATTTGTTGTAGACAATACCCTTCTTTTTCAATGAATTCTTGAAATTTGAGACGGAACCTCTTAGCTTCTTCTTTATCTGCAATAGCAGACTCACCATGCATGATCACATGTTTAATGCCAAATCTCCTTTTAAGCTTTGCAAACCAGCCAGTAGTAGCTTTGAATTCTTGATTTTCAGATGATGAACCTGGAGTTTGTTCTTTCAATTTCTCAAAAATTTCTCTAGTCTTCTCTTGAATGATGGACATACTAGTTACATCTCTTTTAATCTCCCATTCATTTATCCAAACTAAAAGCAGACTCTCCATTTTTTCATGGATGGCACTTCTTTGCTTCTCAGATGTAATTTTCATTACTTCTTTAGCGGCTGGAGTCTTCTTGATATCTTGATGATATTTCTTAGCTAGGATTGTGCCTACTGTAGAACTGTTCAAGCCATACTGCCTAGCAACATCAGTCATGGTTTGTCCACTCTCTACTTAAGTTATAATCTCTTGCTTGGTTTTTTATGGTGAGCACAGTTCTTGACACTCCACTCTTTTTAGGTCCCATAATATTGTCAAATTTTCAGGGCTTTTTTATAAGTCGTTAGAGAAGCACATTCGAAAATCACAAGGACACATATATGGTACACAATTGACAAAGTGTCATCACACATTATCGTACGCGTTGTACGGTGCTGCCTGACTGCTACATGATATGAATGATAATTTGTCAGTGCACGCGCACATCCATTTTCAGGACAAATCGAGGACTGGTGTCAGGTGTTCCGAGAGCAGAGAAGTTTTCTTTAGAATAAGAATTTGTTTGTTATCAGAATATTGTTCATTGCCCAAACATATAAATCTTTCCTGGTAATGTTCGTTGACCGATTAGTTTGCTGTCCGAACTGTTCGTTAACTGATCACCCACTGTACAATAATTTGTAAAATAAAACTTTCAACGTAAAAAAGCACTGTTTTTTTTTTTCATCTTTTTATATTTTTAGCACAATAAATTATTAATGCACATTAAAAATTGCTGTTCTGACATACAAATGAAATGCATTGATTTATTAGCTGTTAACTAAGTTGAAGATATTTTATTTTTAGGCTTTATTATTGTTAAATTAGTAGTACAACCCTGCAAAATAAACTATACGATACCAAAAAAATAGTTAAAAGAGTAGTGAAATTTAAATTCTGACCCATTCATTGAACAAACATAATTCTTGTCTTACATTTTGTCTTTGGGCATATGCTGCATTTTTTTTTTACTTTTTACATCTCTTACAGATACATTTATCCAACTGTCTTTGATATTTTTTTCTTTACATCATCTTTGAACAAATTTGTAATGAAATTCATTTATTTTCAATATTTCATTTTCTTAGCTTGTGCTCTTGGAATGAGTATGTTTTTCATCATTTTAATCAGAGCTGTTCTTAAGATTTTGAGGGGCACAAGGCCGAAACTTTTTAGAGAATATGTGGGGACAATAGTACTTTTTGTGGCCCCATATTACATCCGATTTGATTGTAACTAATTCTGGAATGATGCCTATCCATAAGAACAGCTCTTATTGTAATGCATATTGGTTGATAAGAAAAAAAATAAAAGCTTACTGCGCTTTATTTATTTAATTGTAGTTCATGAGCTTTTGTTTTACTTTCAAGCTGAAGCATGTTTTAGTGTAGATAACTAATAAATATTTGAGTCTCACTAAAGGGACAAATAATGCTGACAGAATTTTGTAAACTGATTTTTTTCTTTTGTTTAAATTTTTTTACATATTATGTGTTCATGAATCCGTTAATATAATATGCAGCAATAAGACTTTTTTTTTTAAAAATGTACCTGTAGTTTAATGTAGAAAACGTTACTTTTTTTTTTTAATGGACTCGCTTAATCTGGTTATTTTATCATTTACTTTTGCATAGTTCTTTACACACAAAATTAAGTTTTCCCTGTTTTTATCTTATAACTTTTAGAAAACATATAAATTGCGTTGGATGCATGTATTTTGATAATGAAAATATTTCAGAAAATAATAAAGCCTAAATAAATCTGTAAAATTTGTTGTGATTTTTTAAAGTCTCACAAATAAAATTTTTGTTCTAGTCCATGTTACTTTTTTTAATTAACATTTTTCTGTTTAAATTGGCAATCAATAGCAGTTGCTTAAACTGCTTTAAGTTTCAATCTAGTTGATTAACTCCTGAATTTGTTTACAAAGATTATATTTTATTGTTTTTATACAGTTATTTTTTACATACATTATCAATATATTTTTTTAAATTTTCAGTTAGTGCTTGTAAAAAAAATAAACATTTTTTTAAAAGAAGGGAAAAAATGCAATGGCACCTGACTGATGTGAATTTTCATTTAACATGTTTAGCTCCCCTTTCAATTTAATTAATTTTGTACATGATTTTTTTTACAGTAAACAAAGTTAAAAAGCTGTACTCAAAATTTGACATGCAGATTTTTCAGTGATTTGAATTATTATTTCTTTAAATGACCAATATAAATTTAGTTTTAAGACAAACTGATAGTTTAGCTATTGTTGATTTTATGTAAACATAGTGATTTCTTTTAAAATTTGATGGGCAGATTTTTTCAAATCATTGAATAATTATTTCTTTCAATGATCAATATAAATTTAGTTTTAATTAAAACTTAAAGGTTATTAAGCTATTGTTGATTTTATGTAAAAACATTGTGATTTCTTTTGCCTTAGGCCTATTTCTGAAAGAGCAAGACTCCTTAGCAGAAATTTAATCAATCTTGGAGATCGTATTGTTGGTAACAGGAGGAGTCAGGCTAGTGCTTGTAAGTAATTTAAAATCTTTCATTTACTAATTTCACTAAAGTTGTAACTGTAGGTGGAGTACTTACATTTAAGTGTCAGTTTTCAATTTAACGTTTTTTTTTTCATTTTGTTCACTTTTTTAATCGTATGTTCTAGTATCTGTTGATTGAAGCATGACTTTTTTTTGACCTTTGAATTTAGTTTTTCAGCATTGAAAATTAGTATCATTAGAAACTTTCTGTTACCATTCCATAATTTGCCTATAAAAAAGCTTGCTTAGCAAGAGTACGAGACTTACCTTTGTTATTTTTGCACAAACTTTCTAATCTAAATTTCTACAATTTCTTTTTCGTTTTTGCAATATTGGAACAAAATTAGATTGAAAAGTGGATTGTTAATGGCTAACGACAAAGGTTAACAAACATAACTATCACATATCCGGAATATTTAATTTTCTTCTGTGTTTTATATTCTTCATGGTTTTGATCAAGAAATGAACTCAATATGTAAAAAAAAACTTACTCTAACCAGATGCCTTGTCCAGTCTCCAGCTCCTTTCTAGCAATGCTTAAAGCATTATTTTGGTCCAGAAATCTTAGAAAAAGGCATATTCGAGTTCTTCGTCAATTGCATCCCCTCATCAGGTTCTTTTCATATGAAACTTCAGTTAACTACTATCAACTTTCCAATATGCAACTGCATTCCCCATGCATAATTGGGCTATTTGTGTTTCAATATTGATTTAGCTTTAACTGCAATATACTAATCTGGTAGGGAAAATCCTTAGTTTTCCAATGAAATAGAAACCACCGCTGTTCTTCCTCTATTTAATGTAAATTTGGGAATTTACTTCTGATGTATAATAATAGGTAAATCATACTACAAAGTTTGCTTATTATTTAAAATTATCATCAAACCTTGTTTCTCAGAATGATAGAATCAATTTAGCTTTCTAGAAACATTGGCATTTTATGCAGAATATTAAGCATTAGTAAACTGTTATATGTCAAATATTTACCGGGCTGCCAACTTCAATTTTTTATATCCAGCTCTAGATATCTTTGGAGAATCTAGAAATTGAAAAAATGCTATCTAAATATGAGATCTAGATTTTTGGTTCTTAATTTTGATAAAAAATTGTATTATCTGCTTGGCTTTATTTTTATCCAATTTAATTTCTGGTTAATTCATTAGGAAAAAGATGGCAGCCCTGATATTTTAATGACATGGCTTAAGATTTTGTTTGGCTAGATGAACACTAGAACTTTTTTTTAAATATACTGGTCAAAGTCTATTACATATAAGTGCTAGCTATTGTAAAACTGCCCTTTTATAATAGAAAGATAATATTCAGTGAATACTGGACAAAATCAAACAGAAAACTGTTTTACCAAGAGACATTTAGAGCTTGTTTTGTTGTGATCCTGAGATCTGGGAAATACAGAAAATTTCTGTATGCCACGTTCTTTTGGGTGGTATTTATTTGTAATAATTTTGACCTGTATTTACTTATGTTTTTTTTAAATGTGCTCATTGCTTTCACTGCTTTTTTTTTTTTGTAATAACTAAAAATGTTAGCTCTTAGTCTGCAATGTTCTGTGATTTCCTGTTTCATTTTGTTTTCATAAAAGCTGGAGAAATCCCACGTAAGTCTTAGAGTTTTATGGAATGATTTTTTTTTGTTTATTGTTTATTTGTTCTGAAAAACATGTTATTGAAGTTCAGTATAAAAAGGTGAATATATAAATTTCTCCAACAAAACTAAAAAAAGTATGAAGTATGACTTAGTAACAATCGTGGTTAAGTTTCATTTATCTTATTTTGTTCTATATTAATATACTAATATGCAATTTTTCTTTTTTTTGCATTAACACTAATAAATACAAAGAATCCTCTTCCTAATCAGCCAGTTCCCAAAGCCTGTGTATTATTTTTTTCATTGAACCCTTGTAATTGAGACTTTCACATAACTTTTAGAAAATGGAACTAGTACATCACAAAACATGCCATTTTTACATTTGGTATTATTTACAGGTGTGTTGACCATTTAGCAAAGATAGGGTATGAAGTACCTTTACTCAAGTACTACTTGAGTACATTTTAGGAGTACTTTTACTTGCATACTTCCACCTTGAATATTTTGTACCCATTTTTACTTACAATTTAAAAAAAATTGTGTACAGGTACTTGTACTTCTATTTGCACTTTGGGTACTTGTACTCGCATTGTCAGTTCTTGGAACATCTCTAGCATTTCAGTGCATCAGCAGTCAAAAGCAGAAAAGAGTGCTGTTAGTAGAGTTGAGGTTAAAATGCGATCTTTAAAAAAAAATACAAACCATTATACATGAAGATAATTGATGATGAATCTGTATGACATTAGTCATTATTTCAAACATCTATCCTGCAACAAGTGGTTTAGCCTTGTGTTTAACTATGAGCTTATTGTACTTTGTCTTCTTGCTAAAATGAATATCTAAATTATTCATACTGATCAAAGTCAACTTGAAAATGGTGAATAAAAATCCCCTTTCCCTTCTATTTCTATCTTTCTTGTCCTTTTTTTTTAACCTTGGGAAATTTAAATTTTATAAATTTATAAATCTAAATATACCATACAATATTTCAATGAATGATATATATTTTATTTGCTATCATTTAATGTTTATTATCTCAACATAGTTCTACAATTTTACAATTAGCCTGTACAGGATTTAAGGGGATGGGTGGTCATGCAGTGTAGAGCGTTTGACTGTCTATTGGAAGGAAACTGGGTTTGAACCTTAGTGAGAACCTTGGGGTTTTTTCAGGTCCTGTTGAAATTCCCCAAGTCCACCCAGCTTTTAATGGGTACTTGACTTAAGTTGGGGAAGTAAAGGCGGCTGGGCGTTGTGCAATCCCTTTTATACGCCAGGGTTACTGAAGCAGATGAATTCTACACTTTATCTGTCCCGATGAACTTTACTGCTCAGGATTTTACATTTTTGTTGGGAACAAGGTTTATTATTTGTATTTTTAGTTTACATTATTGAATTGGTTAAAGTTTGTCTCTGTCAATTAGTTTTCTTCACATTTATTGAATTTCAGCATTGTTAATGCCACCTTTTGTGTAAATATACCTCCGAGTTTCTACTGGAAGTTATTGTTCCTTCTGATCTCAGATTTACATTGATGTCATAAAAATTACAACTCATTCCATTTTCTTATTAGGTTCAAATTTCTTATTCATGAATATCTTCTCTTACCTTTTTGTATGTTGTCTGTATAAATGTTTTCTCTTCTGTTATCTAGTTGATCATTGTCGTGTGAAATATAAAACAGTTAAATTTGTTGTTGCTTTTTCATCTCCATTGATTCGTTTTAAAGTTTATCATATAAAGTAGTTGTAAAAGACCACAAATCTCATTTAAATTTGACATTTTATAAAAAAAAAAATGACTATTTTTAGTCTAACAAAAAATGAGCTTGCTTATGTCAAAAAAAATTGAAAAATTCTTATTCATTCCATAAACTATGGACACATTAAATATAATATTTGATCTATCTATATGTGATAAAGTGATCTAATAGAAGCAGAGCTTACTGTAATTTGTTTACAACGTTTACCTTTTATTATAGACATATTTTATTTATATTTTCCTTTTATTTGATTTCATTTATTTTGGTTTGTTGATTCAAAAAAACTGACTCTGGTAATCTACCAACTGCAACTCATTGTTCCCATATCTTACAGTCAGGAGCTAACCTAGTTCAGTAATCATTAAAATGTTTTATTTAGGTAATATTTTTTTCAATAAATTATTACGTCATGTAAGTATATTAAATCTGAAATTTAGTCAGCAGCTTTTCAGCATTGCACATGAAAGTAACTAAGACATGGACCAATGTTGTTTTTTTTCAAGCACATCTTTAAACTGCATGAAATTGATACCCTGAAAGATATGGGAGCACAATGCCTTTTTTTTTAGAAAGCATCACATCTAATTAGCACATGATTGTCAGCTGTACTTGTGGCATGTTTTAAAGAAGATTTTTTTTATAATTTAGTGAAGGCCCGGTTAAATTTAAACTTAGAAAATATAAAAACAAACACATATCTCCATCCCTGTTACAATCTTAGATTCCAGTCTAACAGAGGAGACGATCCATATAGTGAGCAGAGAAAACATTCACTATGGTAAAAAAATATTTGGCTTTAGAAATTTTATATGGCACTAAACTGCTTTTCTATCTCCACTTATAACAACAATTCAGACCAATAGTTTTTCAGAAGCTCATTTAATTATTAAGTCTTTACACAGAATTAAAACAATAAGAGACATAAGTGTTATGATATAAATAAATCCTATGTACCAATTCCTTTTTTTTTTTTCATTTTTGATGACAAATCTCAAAATAGTTAAATAGTTAAGAATTTTTACCAAATTACCAAATAAAATATAAGTTTTTTATTGAATTCTTTTTTACTCAATATTAAAAGGTATTTGGAAATAAAATTGTTTTTTGAGCAATCAAAATCATTGGTCTGAATCATGAAAAAAAATGTAATCCTTTGTAGATTTGTGTACTAAAATTGCTTAAATCAATAATAATGTTGTATAAAAGAGATCTCTGTGTCCAGGAAAGAGAATTAAGTAATAAAACTGTAATGTCTTAGTGATTTTTTTTGTTTTTATGTTTTTTTTTTCTTATTAGATCAACACTCTTTTTCGTTTATCTTAAAAATCCAATTAATTAGCAGTTTGTGCTATTTTTAAATTTCATTATTTTTTAAAATAAAGATCAAATGTAATAAATGTGCTAGCAGCAACATAGTTTTTGTTTCATTATATACCTATTCCATAACAAGTCTTTTTTTACCATAGAATATTACTTAAGATATTTTTTATGAAAGTAATTTTTAAATTGTGCAATAATTATGCATTTGACACACGAGACATAACAGGCCATAGATATTTCAACACAAGAAGACTACAATTTTAAGTTCTGATAACCAAATGTTTTTCATGATAGTAACCAGTTTGTTGAAGTAAAAACATAACAGGCCATAGATATTTCAACACAAGAAGACTACAATTTTAAGTTCTAATAACCAAATGTTTTTCATGATAGTAACCAGTTTGTTGGAAGTAAAAAGATTTCATAGATATGCATGTATACAATTATATTTAGAAAAATCATTTAAACAAGGATTCTTTTGATACTAAAAGTTGTAAGAAAGTTTATATGAGTTTCTCTTTTTTTTTCATGCTTATACAAACAGTGTCAGACTTAAAATCTTTTAAGTTTCTTTGCTATTTCTCCTCCTTATTAAATGCCAACTTATTCATCACTCATACTGCAGCTCTCTTTTGTTGTTTTTAATTTTATTTGGCTATTGTGTTACAATAAAATTTTTACTTTAATTAACATTGATGGTTAGTTTTGGACAGAGTTAAACTTAGTAATAAATAGTTTCCTCAGAATCTCATTTTATGCATTGCAAACTGTAATCCAATTTCTAATTGATACCAAAGGAAGACAACTGATTGATTTTTGAACATCCTAGTATATTAAGAGTTCTCACAATAGACGATATTTCTTACAGACAATTCAGAAACTTTTGAACTAAAAATCAGAAACATATCAGTATTTCATGTTCATCTGATATGTCAGTCTGAGTCATTTTTTAACATGTAGATTCTCTTTTTGTTGTTTTTTTTTGCAATTCAAAATGAGATTTTTTTTAGATTTTAATTTCAAATTGGGCGATGTTATTCAAGTAATTGCCATTGTTATTTAGGAATAAGGAGGGGGGGGTGTAATGCAGATCTTTAATTCGTTCCAGAAATGTGTAACTAATTTGATTTCTTAAAACTAAACACACTTTGACTGAATGTTGAGAAGTGAAAATTGACTTTACCTGATCCAACTTGATTGATGACTTACAATTCTTGCTCTCAAAACATTGTCTTTTTTGAGGAGTAGTCTGAAAAATGTCTCATGAATAGTTTTAACCAAAATTGATTTTTTACAATGTTGCTGTCTGATTATTCAGAAGATGTGTGTAATGCTTAAAGATCTTGGCCCAAATTGTGTCTATATTGTAAGGGAAGTGCTTCTGTACATGTTGTGGTTTATTTTTATGTGTACAGGCACTGTTTTGGATGGCAGAGCGGTTTTGAGTGTTTGACTATCGACCTGAGAGTCCCAGGTTCGATCCTTGGTGAGAACCAAGGGAATTTTTCACACAATTCCTTCATATGCCCATGGTTAAACAGATGAATCTTTATCTTCCTGTTGGTCTTCTAGGCTAAGGGAACTTTACTTTTTTTTTTTACTGTTTTGGCTTTTTGAATTTCTTTGGAAAAATTTTTTCATTGACTTTCAGTTATTAAGATCAGAAACACCAGTTTATTTTGTTCCTTTTTTAACCAAACTTTTTTTATTTCCAATTTACTAGGAAATAAAATTATAAACATAAAATAAAATATTTGAATTCATTTTGCCTTGAGCTTATATCTCTGTGTCAGTCTAAGCATGAGGTGGTGCTGGGGAATAGAGACAGTTCTGTAATTTTTTACTAAAAATATATCTTCATATTGAAGCTTGCTGTGTTGTCAAGTTTGTTAGCTGTTTCTTTTCTCGTAACAAAGTATACTCTTTATATTCTAAATTGCCAAACATATTCAACTAATACTGTAGCTCTTTATTTGATTTCATGGTTGGTTTCTATTTGTATTATGCTTTTTTTTTATATTTACACTAACCCCTCACATTAACCTGATTGTAATGACTTTTAGCCACAAATTTATAAAAATATTATGCTGCACTATCCAAATAATTTTTATTTTCTTTTAAGCACAAGAGCACATTATACTTATAATTATTTTTCCACCAGTAAATAAGCCCTCCTTTAAATTTTGTTTTCTTTCCAATTCTGTTTCATTTCTTAAAAAATAAGTTGTAAAAAATGTAATAATACAACAGGCCAATGCTGTTATATATTATATTTTTGAAAATACTTGTACACTTGTGAGTTCTAACCAGTCAACATTAATTTTGACATAACTAAAATGTATGGTCTCCATTTAAAAGATCCTAGACACACAATCCCTCAATATGCAGTGTTACCAAAACAGATATAATCATCTGACCCTGCTAACCTTCATGGGCTGTAAAAGGGAAATCTTTATGTTCTGTTGACTTATAAAAACAAATTATTAAAATGTTTCATAAGATACCATTGACATTGCTTTGAAAGTGAAATATATCATCTCTGTTTGAATACCATTACCAATCTGAAATCAGCTGAAGTGCAAGTACTTATTCACTTATTAATTGTTTCCAAGGCACATTATTTCAAGTATTCTTTTAAAGCAGTGGAGTACTTAATTTATGGTATTTTGTGCTATCTGTGTACTTGTTTAATATTAGAATGTTTTCAGATTTTAATTTCCTAAGACTGGAATTTAGAAAACTTGGATCATGTATTTCATCTGTATTTTATTTTGTCTCCCTGGTAAAACTTTCACCTTTTAGAAAAAGATTCTGAAGTTTTGAATAATTTTGAACATTTTCAGAAAATAGCTTTCTAGAAATTCAAATAAAATATATTTACACATAAAAATGGTCTATCACAGCTAAGGTAAAAACCATTGTTAATGGGGAGGATTTAGAAGAAACAGAGAAGGTAAGAAAACTCTCCACCCTCCTCTAATTATTGAGCTCTCCATACATCCATGAACACATCCTTACTGCAAGTTTCAATCAACATTTATGCTGTTGCTTTTCGATTTTAAAAAATATTATAATTTGCTAATGTGACTATTAAATTTCTTGTAATACAAATGTAACAATATCAATACAGTTTATGTTGTGTCACACACCTTTATCGTAGACACGTACAATTTTATCACTTGAAATTGTATGTCATATTTATTTATTATATAAATCATTTCCATATAAAAGATATATATTAAAATGTCTCTTTTTTCCTATTTAATAATTAAAATAAATATATTTTTTTAGAGTTTTCATTATTTTAATCTCCTTTCTTCATGGCTTTTATCTTCAGTGCTGTTTGGTTACTAAGCTGATGAATAAACTATTTTATGCATAACATTTAAGAAAGTTGTAAAGTTTGCCCCATTTAGAGGATATTTTGAGAGTTATAATACTCGTATTATAGTGTGACTTATTTGAAATAAAAATTTAATAAAACAAGATTTTTCCAACATTGGAGATGTAGGCTTTTATAAAATTCAATGTGCTGTAAAAAAATATTAAAAATCTTCTATTTTGCATTGCTTAAAATTACAAATTAACATTGATAATAATCCCAGCTAATAAAATTAAGCTTTTTATGAGCAGTAATACACTAAATCACAGATATATAATGTCATTGTCACTTTAGCATATCTTTGACACCTTGAATATCACCTTTTAATAAGTAATTCCAGTATATTTACACCTGTGATGCAGGTGTATTTCAGATCATTTCCAGTTGTTTTTTTCTGCTGTCAACTTTATAATATTGCTTCTTTTATTCTCTTTGATAAATATATCATCTTGCCTTGAGAAATATCAGCATGTGTATTAATAATTTAATTTCCTGTTCTGCTGCTCTTTTAAATAGCAACATTATTCTGTGAGAAAAGAATAAAATTCATTTAAACTAAAAATAATGAATTACATGTATCGGTTATAGGAAAGTTGTATTTTTTATAGACCATCATTAACACCATTGGCTTGATAACTTTGTGTTATTTGTTCTTTTTTTTTTTTCTTTTCTTTTAAATAATTTACAGAATTTAAAAAAAGAAGTAAATTTATCTCAAAATTACTCAAATGTTCTTGAGTAAATTTCCAAACAACTAATAGACAAGCCATAAATAAATGACATTTTTAAATGTATAACATTGCTCTTTCATATCTATCTGCCTTTGAGACTGGCCTTTTTTTACTTACGATAATGCTTTACCACATGGTCTTTGACAGTGCACAATGATTGTTTTTTAATTCATTATATTATTTTTTATTACTTGGATATTTAGTATTTATAATTTTTATTTTTTATTTTCTGCTATCAAAAATATTTGGTCACGTTACGTTTTAAAAAAGTTTTTTTTTATACTTTTTATATACAGTATTAACTGAAAGTTTAAAAACCACTGTAATGGTATTTGTTTTTTCCAGCTTTTTTATTATTTTATTTATATGTATTTTGTCATTTTCAGATGGATTTGCTTTCTCCCAAGAAGAACATGGTGTTGTAAATCAGGTAATATGTTTCCATACAAGACAATTAGATTTGAAGTGTAATTTGGAATTACTTCTTGGTATATAAGAAGAAACTGGTTGATGAAAGTCATTAGTGGGGCAGTGCTGTGAACTGTGTTGGATCAAACAGTTTGGGCTATAGCCCAACAACATAGGGGTTAGAGAAACATAGATGGTTTTCCTTGACCAAGGATTAGACCATTAGCTATGATCCAATATGTGGACAAAGATTATTTTTAGGAAACATTACAGAATATATTGTAATGTAGAGCACAGTGGGGATTGATTAGAAGATTTGTTGAATCTGAAGAGAAGTGGTGGACTTGTGCCATTAGTGTGGTGTATAATATCAATAGGGGATCATCTTTATTTAATTGTAATGTATAGTCTTTTTTTTTTTAAAGAGAATTTTAAATTAGGCCTATGTGGTTTAGGAATAGAAAAAAAATTTTTTTTTTTTGAAAGGTCACATAAAGCTATTGACAGAAAGTCAAGAAACACTTGTAGTTTCAATATAGTGATGGGATGGCACTGGAAAAAATTAGATTGCTATTGTGGAGTGCTTTTTATATAGAAATGGTCATTGTAGTTTTTTTTTACTTACATTTACAGATATTGAATATTTTAAAATATGATTTGAGATTTTAAAAAATAATTACAATAGATAAGAACTTATTATTATCTATTATATTCAAAAATAATATTGAATGATAGGTTTGGTAAAATTATTTCTTAACTTAATTATGGCCATTATTTGTTTAAAAATAAACTAATCCGCTGTGTGCAAACTAATATTTCGTGAGTATTTTTTTTTAAGCAATCAAATGGTATCATAAAACATTTCATTTTACTTTAGTTTGCAAACTATTTTTGTTTTTACTGTATTTTGTTATTTATCAAAGGGTATCGTAAAATTGTTCTTTTCAATTGAAGTGATTATTCTTTCATAATAGTCACAGGAGGTAAATCTCTTTTACAATACACAATTGCATCTTTCTGTTTGTAAATATGCCATTTTAATAAACAGACTATAGAAACGAAGGCTTTCTCAATATTTTTACATCCAAGTAGACTTAGTCACGGCAGTGCATGGCCGGTTACATTCTTAATGTAATTCTTAAGGTTGCATGTTTTTTTTAATCGAATGTATTATGGCTAAATTCAACTATGTTTGAAGTTTTTATATGACATTTCTAAGGTATTAGTTGAGAAATCTGCTTTTTGGAAAAGGTTGACTTTGTTAAATGCAAATTGTTTGAAGTTATGGGAATTGAGAAGATTTGGGAATGTATCCCCTTTTTTACAATCAATGCAGCATTTTTTTGGAACTATCTCGTCCCACATTTTTTATGATGCTTTCAGCATCTTAGAACAGGCACATTAATCTTATACAATTTTATTTATTCTCTCACAGGCTGAATATATTCGTGCTTATGACACACGGCAAGCTAAACCACAGGGATTTTAGATCATTGAAGTTAACAAAGGCTTTTTTTTAAAGATTGATCTGCAATATTTCAATTATCAGGCATTGACCATCACCTTAAGAATCACTTGCTGTTAATCTTTGTATTTATTAACTTTCGTTTTTTTTTTCATATATGTGTATTGGCCTTAAACAATAGCAAGGAATTTGTTTTACTCTGTAAAAAAAAAAATAGAGTATTTTTATAAAAAAAAAATCATGTTTTCTTATTGTTAAAATTGAGCATTTGTGATGATAAAAATAAGTCATATGTAGATAGAGTGAAAAAATATTGAGAATTAAAAAACAGAACATGATTGGTAATTATATTACAATTTAGGAAGAAGAAAAAATGAAATAGTGTTCTGTTAGCTCTTAATGTAGTAACAAGGAATTTTCATTGTAAAAGAATTTTCCCCCCTTGTGTTATGTCCTAAAAATATGGAGCTGATTTCAGATTCAAATAATTATTCATTCTTTTGTATTTAATTGTTAACATCTTTATGGTTTTGTCTATTTAATATTGGACTTGTAAAATTTGTGTGAAAATACTGTACATCGCTTTTTTTGATGTTATTTTCAAGCTCCATTTTTTTTCTAGTCATGCCTGTTAAATACACTGTTTAGATTATTTTTTTCTCATTTTATGTCCATTATTCGTAAAAAGTGTTAAGTATTTTATCAGATACTTTCTATTGATGTTAAACAGCATTGTTATTCTTAATGTTAAAATCTATTAATCTTTATTGATGTTTTAAAATTATGTTACTTAATTAATGTATTTTTATTATTGAAATTTGACAATATTTTTATTCTTGTGTTATGATGCCTAAGCAACAAAAAAAAAGTTCATATTAAAATGCTACCGTATTCATTGAAATTATTCATAGTGCTTTAAAGAAAAGTATTTTATTGTATATCTATTTTTTCTATTTTTTGTTTGTTTTGCATGACTTAAAATTTTTGATAACAAAGATTTTAAAAAAAGCATTTTTTTGTTCAAATTAATAGCTGACAAGAGATTTTTTTTTTAATTCAAACAATTATTGTAAAATTGGCTTGAAAAGTATTTGATTTATATATTTAACAAATTTATTTATTTCCATTAGGCTAAAAAAAATTATGTGATTTAAGCTAGTTATATCTTTTCATATTATCACTTTTACTTTGAGGCAGATTTACTTTACCAATAATTCTTAATACTTAAATCTTCTTTAACCTCCTTGCATTGGAAAACTGTATTAAAATGTAATTTATTTCTATGTGCCATCTATTTCCAGTTTATCATAATTCTACAAAAAAATTATTTCAAAGCATATTCATTTTTAAAATGAGGTAATGGAATAAATTTAATGGTATTTTACAGTTCAACTACTTAAGAATACTGTGTCCCTTACCTTTTGATAAAACAATATTCGTATCATTTTAACAAATTAAAAAATGTTAAAGCAGAACCATTTGAGTTTTATTTTACCGGACATAATACCCTTAGTATTTCTTATTGTGATCATCTTTTTTTATATTTTTTATCGGATAATGAAACTTTCAAACTATTAGATCAGTGATTTTTTTTCACATACTTTGGTTACTATACATGTAAAACTGTAAAAGCAAATAATAAATAAATGAAATTTTTTTTTTTAAATATATTCTCTTTGAAATGTGTACACTTTTAACATTTATACACTTGAAGCTAATTCAAGTTATTGTGATAGGATGATATTGGTTTAGTTATATCTTGAAATAATACATTATATTTTTTTGAAAAAAAATTGCTTTTTAATATGTAGACCTGGAAATTATTCATAAATTAAATGCTATAAACAGAAGCTAATAATAATTGACTTTCCTTTTAAATGTGAACATGAAATCTCAATTATATTGAATTACTCAGATATTTTGAAAAGATATTATTTTTTTAATTGTACAGTTTACAGCTATTATTTTCAGAACAAATTTTCTTTACTTATTTTACTGTGTTTGTTTAACTATTCTATTAGCTGCTTTATTTTTTTAGGTTTCAAATTGTTTGAGAAATAAAAGAAAATTTTGATTTTTCTATTCTTTATATACCAATAATGTGTTTTGTTTTATCTGGCTTGATTATTTATCTTCAGGAAAAACTGTGATTTCTTTTTTCTCATTTTTTTCATCAGAAGCAGTTATTTCTATATGTATATCTAATTCAACACAATAAGCTTTAACATAGAATAACACTTACAATGTATGTTTTTGTAACTTCATTAAAATTATCATTTGTTAATTTTTTTATTTATTTTGTTATTTAATATTTTGCTCAGTTGTTAATTTTTCCATTATATGTATTGTTGCTGTGATTCAATTTTTTTCTGATTCTTTTGAGCTATTATTATATTAAACTTTTTACATCATTAATAAAACATGGAAATTGCCACCCATTAGTTGACAACCATCAGTTACATTTATCAGTCTTCCACTGAAAAAATTTCAAGTCTGCAAGTATGGCAATTGCTTCAGTCTAACTGATGAACAAACACTCAATTCTCACTATGCCATTAAACTTAATTTGAGTTCTTTTAACATGTGATATATGAAGCGTCCTAAACCAGAGTAGCCCAACCCACTATCTGCTTTGTACTACACTTTATTATGCCGTGGCTACAGAAACATTTCATCTTCCTCGATGGACCACAGGACTATAGGTACTTTTTTTTTACTGATAATTTACTATATGAAGCAGTTAGAGCCATAATTCCCTAACTCGCTCAGTGGCTTAAACCTTCATATATGCCCCTTTTTTGTGTGTTCTTGTTTCAAACTAACACTGTCTTCAGCCTGCGTGTAAAGGCTTAAGCTATTAATTATGACTCTGGTTTATTGAAATAGGCTTCAAGTTTGTCAAATAACTTGTTGAAACTGTGAGCCAAATAAAGATTAATGGTAAATTATAGGATTCAATGTAATCCTCTTTAATTATTTACTAGCTCTTTAAGAGATTATGCCAAAAACAAAAGTGAAATAATGATGTCATGGTTAAAACATAGGTCTATCTTGCAATGTGTGTTAACATGTTGATATAGTATATCTCCAAAAAAACATCATTTCTTTGAATTAATATTGTCTCGTTATATTGTTTTATTTTAGTGTATTTTTGCCTCTTTGTATACGTCTTGAATAAAAAAAATCATAAATGGATGTTCAGAATGATTACATTTTATTTTATAATTCTGTCAAATCTTCATTTTTAATACCTATAGAAAAAAGCATTAGTATTTTATTTACAATTAACAAATAGGTACATTAACTTGTGATTCTCTTATTGCTATGTTTTTATTTACAGTAACTTTATTTTAGACTTAATCAAACTAAGTTTATTTACTAATAACAAAAAAAAACATTTGCTTCATAAGATATTTGCTTATAATCATTTTATTTTATAGAACCCAATAAAAGAATGATTGGCACTAAATATCAAAAATTTTAATTCTAGATAACTCACTAAAGAGCATAATACAAAATACTATTAAAATAAAATGTTTTTATTTGTAAATCAAAAGCATTTTTTAACCAACTTTTATTAATATCACATATGTTTAAATAACATATTACCTGAAAGTACTGAATTATTTTTATTGACGAAAATATATTCTTTAAGTTTTAACAAGTGCTATTACTTTCTTTTTAGTTTATCAGACTTTTTAATTGATGTTCCAAGTTTTTGTTCTCTTAAAATAAGGGCACTAGACATCTTTGTTTATATTTACAGCATATTGGCCCCCTTGTCCCTTAACTAATTTTTGCTTCCACTTATGCTTTATTAGCGTTTGCCTTTTCAGTGCATAAATTTGAGAGCAGTTGCATGAAGTATTTTTCATTCACCTTAGTATTTAAAGGGGGTGGATGGTCAAGTAAGCAGTGTAAAGCGTTTTGAGTGCACAGGTAATGTAGCTCTAAATATTTATTTATTGCTTTCATAGCTACTCCCATTTGTGTAGTTGCACTTTTCATTCAGCTACCTTATTGTAAGGCACTTTCAAATTTTGAATAAAAAAATTTTCATGATATATCTACAAGTGGATGTAACAAAAACCAGCTAGAAAAAGTTGTGCATTTGGATCTTGGAAAATTGAAGTTCTGGTACACTTCATTACTGTACTTTTACAACTTTGAAAATCCAACCCCCATAAAGACTTGAATAAATAAAAAAAGGTAATCAATTAAAAATAATAACACTAATAATTTTTAGCTTCCCTTTTTTTTTTAAAAAATAAACTTGGTTTAGCAAATTACTTGTTGTCATGGTTGAAAATGTTTAAGTTATCCATCCTAGCTGACAAAAAAAAATACCTTTTTTTTAAATGCTGCTCTGCCCCCCCCCCCCAAATATATAAGTGGTTGTAACTGTGAATAGTATAGTATTATAGTTATTTTAAATATTTTGAATACACTTAAAACACAAAATTAAGTTAATTATCAATTATCACCTTAGGTTTTCAATTTGAATTTTCAATAAAACCAACAAAATTTTCTTTTTTAATTAAAACAGATTTATTTGGTCAAAAATAATGTACATTTTTGTTGTAAAACTGGAGAAAATATGCACAAATACTGATTTCAAAATGGCCGAATAAATCTAAGAGATAAATTGACTGTTGAAGTACTGAACACAACTCCATCGGCCAATCTGAAATCACTTCTCTTCATAAAGATCAATCCAAATTGAGTTACTGTTTTGTTTTTTATGAATTGACACTGTTTAGTCTGCTTCTAAAAAATGTATACACTGAAAGAAAAACTACAACAAATTACAATTCTTCTACGACATAGAAACTATAACTGTAAATTAGAAATTATTGCACAAAGCAATGTTTATAGCCAGAAAAAATAAACTCAAAGTTTCTTTTTAAAATATGTGAATTTAAAACTGTAAACATTGATTTTTCCTTTCTTAAATTACACGAGTTTTTCATTGCAAGTCCCAAATACAGTCATTTAGATTTAATAAGTTTCTAATAAATGAAGAGAAGAAAAACATCAAGACAAGAAATCGTACATGAATGACGCTAAAATAAGTATGATTTTAATTACAACAATAATAACAAAAAAAAAAGTCAAACTTTGAGTCCCACAAAGAACATTTTCTTTTCACCCTGGGTGTCAATCTTTGCATGACAACAAATTAATCAAACAAGTTATAAATAAATATGCTTGTTTCAAAAGTAACAGTTGCTCTGTTAAATATACTATACTTCTAAAAGGATTTTTGAACGAGAAATTCAACAAATATAAGAAATAACTGCATTTAGGAAAGTAAAAATAAATACATCCTTTACTTCTGTGATCCTCTAAATATGTGAAATGAAAAAATTACTCACATAAAAATGCTATTAATTCAAAAACAAGGAAAATCTGGCAACATTTCTCCTACAACAACCAATTAATACAAAATATTTAAAATATCTCAATTTTATTATAAACATTTTACGCCTCAAACCAAAAAGTGAGCATATAAAATGGTGAATAAACAAGCTGTGGTAAGCAATGAAGATATGAAGTGTCAAAGATGCATTTATGTACAAGGAAAAAAGGGAGAATTTGAGTGAAATAAAATTTACAGCATAAAACAACCTAAGTCATTAGTTTACTCATCATCATCGTCATCATCATCGTCTTCATCATCGTCCTCAACTTTAGCTTTTTTCGGAGACGCCCTTGGTCCAGCTCCTGCTCCACCACCACTACGATATGCTTGCATGTCCTAATGAAATTAATTATAGTTATTGAATTATTAATTAATTCATATCTTGGTAAAGCCGCACAAAAATAATAAGAACAACATTAAAGTAATAATACAGGTTTAAGTTACTAGATGTATGTTTTAGTGACAAAAAAAAAATTTTAGAACATACTCGCTCATATCTTGCTTTGTCCTCAAGAGCCAACTGCTCAAATTTAATTTTGTTGGGACACGTTTCCCATTTCTTTCCCAATTCTTTAGCAACATCTGCAACACCTATACCTGGGTTGGCTGCCCTTACGCTTGGACGTTCTTCTGCACAGAAGAAGAAAAATGCTGACCTGCAAAAATTAGCATCATTAGTACACATTTATTTAAAGATAACAAAATGAAACTTAATAGTGTGCAGTATTCAGAAATACTACTTACAAAGCCCTTTTAGGAGCATTAGGATCTTTAGTTCTTTTTCGCTTTTTAGACTGGCCTCCTGCTGGCACATATGAAGACATTTCCCTTTCATATCTTGCTTTATCCCTTTCAGCCATATCTTCAAATCTTTTCTTTTCTTTAGGTGTCATCTCCTACAACATAATAATTAGCCTTTGAGATACTTATTAAAATGTTTGTAACAAAGTGGTAAAGATATAAATTTATAATAATTGAAAGAAAAAAAAGCAATTTACCTTCCACTTTTCTGCACATTTCTTTGTGAATTCTGTAAATACTACTGTGTCATTAGGATGCTTTTTCTTATGCTCCTCTCTACAGGTTTGGACAAAAAATGCATAGGACGACATACGCCCCCGTGGTTTTCCTTCACTATCTTTTTTTCCCATTTTATCACAACTATCGAAGAGTGGAACCTAAAAAAAAATGATTAATTAAATATTGCTTTAAATAATTTAAATGGTATGAGTGATATCAGTCTTTTGTATAGCCCAAATAATATTTGTTATTAGCTACATTAATGTTTGTTTACAATTATAATAGATTAAATAGTAGTTATATGCCTATGCAGAAAATGATTATAAACAGATATAACTTCTCTACAAGTTCAGCAAAGCATAACAATAAATCATAACCAAATCATTAATGCCACAATATAAAAATTAAATGCCATATTCAAATGTGGACATGGTTTTTAAGTTCACAATATGATCACATATAGACATAAATGCTTTTCATACCAAAACCACAAGCACAAAGAGTTCAAATATTTAAAGGGGAAAAAAGTAATTTAAAAAAAAAAGCAAATAAATAGGTCAAGGATGAAAAAATGAACAAAGAAATTATTAATATCTAGGCTAAAATGATATTCCAATTTATTAAATGTACATAAACACAGCCAATGTAGCTAAGATTAATAACTATTACTTCTTGGTGCATAAAGCTAAGCCTTAGTACTAGAGAGCGTTCGACAGCTTGCATATAACATATCGCTGATGGTATGGCGGCAATGAAGGCCCGGCGAACGACGACCTCAAAACCCACATATCAATGTCAAAGTTATTTGAATTTTACTTTAAAAAATAAATATACAATCCATATAGAGAACCCGACAATATTTTACACAATTTTCACATTAAATTGTATGTAAAAACTTCATTTTCCGACCCCCCTCATACTAACACTATGCATTGAGTCTACCCAGTGTTTTAACATAGGGCTTACAGCAGGCTTCTTTACTGCAGCAGACGCAATGGAAGGTTGGCTAGTAGTACACTGCCTATTAGCCTAGTGCTGAACTAATGGGCAAGGGTGGTCCTATTAAATTGTTGTTTGCTTGGTTATTATTTACAGAACTAGCAAAACACGAAAATAGTTTTTCAAAACAAGAATCGAATGCAAATTAGAATACTATTACAACGCGTTAGTATACAGAAAAGCTTGCGAAAATTAAAATTTGCGGACGTCATATTGGCGGAATCAGTCTCATATAGAAAACATGGCGTACTCAGGCTTGGTAAAAAGCCAAAGATGACGAACTTTCAACAAAAACTTACAAAATATCCGCTAAAAGAAAAACGAAAGCATTTGCACTGACTAAAATTAAAATATCTATCGTTGTTTTTTTCATAACAAAAAAAACTATACCTATTAAAATCCGAACATAATAATGAAAATAAAGTGTCATTCAACGTACCTTTACGCAGTGCTTTTAATTCCGTATACAAGCCTTTGCAATCGACCCCACGCCAGTATGTTTTCGGTCTAGTTGTGGCCTAGTGAAGCTGGGTGCAAGCTGATTGGTTATTTTTTGGATTCGCGGGTCACGACCAGCCAATAGAATCATTTAGCTCCCGACTTACAGAACTGGATATTAATTTTCTGACGAATGAAACTTTACATACTAACCACATGACTTTGTTGTGTTAGCTTAACGGTGTTATTTGCTAAATAAATCCTAATTTTACCGACCGATTCTGATTTGAAATCTTGTATACAAATACTACGTTGATCTATTTTTGGCCTTGAAAAAAGTAAATACTGATTTTAAATGATGCATTTCTTTGAAGTATAAATTTAGACCTAATAGATGCCACAGGAGTTGTAGTGTGTGTTGTTGTTGTTTTTTTACATATAAATAATGATAATGTATAATATATTAGTTAATACTAATTGCTAAAAAAAACGTAATAATAACAAAGAATTAATGGATGAATGATTTTCCTTTGTGTTTAAAACCTAAAATTAAACAAGTTGACTTCGTTTGAATATAAATGTGTGTGTAATAATGAATGTTGTTTAGTTTAGGGGAAATTCTTATTATTAGATAGGCTAAAATTATTATATGAAATGTATTCTGTGTCGGTCACTAAGGTATAAGAAAAGACAAAAGAGGGTTCCTAAATGATAAGAGCAATGTGGTGAGATGTTAGAAAAACTGATGTAAAAAGTCACTAACATTTTGTCTATAAAAACTTAAAAACTGGGCCAGTAATGAAGGAATAAGTAAAAATGCTTATTGGCATAAATCAGGGATGACTGTCAATGAGGTCAATGAAAGCCACATTCCGTGCTTTTAGGCCTACCTACTAAAAAAGAAACAAATACTTCAAAGAGCGCACCATTATCAGGATTATGTGAACATAAGTAATGAAATAAAAAAAATAATAAAAAATACAGTTTACTGGGAGCTAAACGAAGAGCCGCATTTGGCCATATTTGGCTTTGTTCATGGGCGGCCACGTGAGTTTTGTGCGGCTTACAGAGAGCCAGTTTATTTTTTCTATTACATGTACTTAATTAATCGATACATTCTGAAAAATTGACTTTGGTGTGCCACTTTAAAATATAGCCATAAATTCCCTAAATTCGGGTCTCATCGACCTCATGCCACCCCTGGCCTAGATAATCACAGATGAAGGCTGCCGCCAGGTTATTTGGGCCCCCTATAACATCCACCAATAGCTGAATCAGTTTAAAATATATTACTGCACCCGACGGTTCTATTTGAAATAACAATTTTAAGAGTTGCTGATTTTTTTATGTGCTTATTATTATTTCTTCTATTATTATTTCTTCTTGTTGTTTGACAGTTTTTTATGAAGCCTGGCTGTTGGCAATATTAAGGCCTGCCAGAATATGAAACTCTCACCCCACTGCAAATCTTTTAGATTTTAGGACTAGTAAACACAACTTGAGAGTACAGGCCCGTAGCGTGCGGGGGGGATTGGGGCTGGGGGGCTGACCCCCTGCGTTTTGTCTGGCCCCCTCTCTTGTTTGCTCTACTTAGTAACATTTATTTCATGGCCCCCCCCTGCTATTGGCCTGGCCCCTGCTGTAGAGTGCCTTGCCCTTGCTGTAGAATCTCCACGCTACGGCGCTGCTGGAGTAGTACAATGGTTCCAACATATTATTTATTTATTAAAACGGGTAAACTTTCAATTATCATTTTAGTTATGGCAAAATTAAATTTTCTACAGGGGGGCCCCTCTAGCAGAGGAGCGTTAGCAGTAAGAGGGGGGGGGTCCAACCCGGGTGTCAGCTTGCTAACCGTCAACGGGTTTGTGGTGGCATTTTCAGGGTCTGCCCCGGGCACTATAAGCGTTACTCCACTTTCCCAATGTATATGCTTATTTTATTTATTCACAAGTACGGCTCTTTATACAGGAACGTCTTTCCGAATGGGCGAACTGTAAAACTGACCGGACTCCCCAGCACTCCCCAAATAGGAAAAGCTCCCTTGCTAATCGACTGGTGTGTCTATGATCCTCTAACAAACTTTGGGTCCCCTTGAGTAACAGAATGTTTTATAAAATTTTTACATTTAATTAATAAATAAAAAAAAAAGACTTTAAATTTGAACTGATCTGCGGCTTCCATGGCCATTGCACTAGCGGCTAAGTTTGGGATGAAAGAAGGGCACTGCAAAAAACCGTCCCATTAGTGGTTTATGGAATCTAAGAGATTTCATCTCATCCTTTACACACAGCCGCCGCCCTCCCATACCCCCGAGTTAAAGTCATTGCATAGCTTTCCCATCCATAATAACAGTGGTCCCAAACCTTTTTCTCGCCGCGGACCGATCAACGTTGGATAATTTCACCGCGGCCCGCTGGGGGAGTGGTGATTATTTTTTGTTTTATTTTAGATTGTTTTGATTTTAAATGTTACAAAGGAAATAAATAAAAAGGAAATAATTAAATGTTTCTTGAGCGACCCACTACCATTTGATCCACGAACCGGTACCGGCCCGGGGGTTTGGGACCACCGCATAAGAGAGTCTCTGTCTGTAAAGTGTCACAGGAGAATGTGATGGCTTATGCGTTAAGACGGTTAAGTGAAAAGTGAGACCTTTCTAACAAGTAATTCACTGAAGGTATAAACTTTATGCTTTTTCCCCCTGGTAGTTAAAAATTCAAATCAGTCAACTGTCATTGAATAGTTTAGTTTATAGTCATAAAATTAATAAGCCATTATTCATGCATACACATTAGTGCGGATTAATTATTAATCATTCACACAGATGTAATGATTATAATGTATTCGCATTATTTTATATGCATCATCATATATAATAATAACACTCATTTCCAGTGTGCTTTAAATCGAAAGTAAAGAATTAATACAACAGTATTCCAGTTTAAAATACAACCATGAAAAAAATCGGATCTGCCCGAAAACCAAAAAAAAATAACCTAGCCTACCGATCCAGCATAAGGGGATATAACTCTATGCAAAGGTTTTGCAGGGTACAGCTAGTATATAAATATTTACATTCACAACTGACTCAATCATGTTGATATCAACGTGACAATACACACATACGTTAAGCCCAGTGCTTTTTTTGTGCCGGTAAGCACCGATAAGGCGCACCGGCACATTTTTCAATGTGGGGAAAAATTATTACTTTTCTTGTATTTTAAGATGATTTAAGTTGGTTAATTATAAAATAAAATTGTTTTAGACATTTAATATATTTGCAGTTGTGATTTAGCTTGCATCGAGGTGCGAACTTGTAGTTAAAATGGGTTAGGGGGAGGGGGCAAAATAATGGTTACAAACGGGAGGCATACAGGCTAGTCGCGTCACTGGCTACATACAAATGATATTTTCAAGTAAAAGATTTAATTAATTTTAGCTTAAGTTGTTATTAATTTGTTGTATGTTAAATTAAAGGTTAAAAATATAATATATCTATCAATGGTACTTAAAACTATTAGTTCTATTAATGCCTTTTACGGGTAAAGTCATTGGTGTCTCCTAGATATGTTTAAAAAAACTATAGTACAAACTTTTTGCTATAGTGCCTGGGAGACATACCATGGTCTATGGTGAAAAGATCATTGGGGTTCTCCTAGTCAGAAAAAAAAAACCTTTTGCGACGGTGGTAGTACTGTGGTCAATAAGAACTATCTGACGGATAGTTTTGGGCGGGGGGTTCAGGCACATTACATCATTCCCCCGTCCGAGTGGCAGGAAAAAAAACCCTTACCTTGCCAATCTGGCCGATCAGCAGTAGACCACCCCTCGTTGTTCTGGCCAGTGTGGGCAGCTCTTAAAACCCTTTTTTCTGCCGTCCCGGCCGATCTGTAGGCATGACAGACTTGCATCAGCGCCACCAACAATGCTGGTGTGGTAGGCATACTACACCCTATCATGATGGCATTGGTAGCGTAATATATATATATATATATATATATATATATATATATATATATATATAAAGAAAAAAATTATGTATAAAAAAGTGGCTGTACCATGGTCGATGATGTTAAACCGAGAGCATGGTATTCGTAGTTGGCGGTGGTGACGGATGTGGCTGGCAAACAACATCCTTCCACTCTGTCGGCTACCTCAAGCACACTCTCGCAGCCTGCCATTTCGTGGTTTGTAGGATACAGCGCCTCCACAAATAATTTCTCCCCCATCCCGAAGAATCCATTTTTTAAATAATAGGAATAGATAATACATAATTAATAATTATCAAAATCTTGAAAACGAGCTATTTGTTTTATATATTTGCTAAACTATGTTACACTATACATCTGTGCCAGTATCGAGTACAGAGTAAGAAACATAATTTTTAAAACGCACTGGCTCCACGACCGTCATGTGACGGACGATGTATTTTTTTTTTACCGCTTCCGTCAACAATTGCATAGCCGAGCAATTATACATTAAAATGAGAGGTTAGTTTGTGTGGCGCGCTAGTGATGTAGGTTGTACGCTTGGCTGAGACCCAGTTTGGCTAGCTATGTGTGGGTTCGATTCCTGATGTCTCTCATACTTTTTTTTGTTCAGATTTTATTTTTCAGGATCAGGGTTAGGGATAGGGGGTTAGGGATAGGGTTAGGGTGTGGAGCAATATCTATTGATGGTCATTTTTTAATAAATCATAAATTTTTTTTCCAGATTTTTTTTTCAGGATTAGGGTTAGGGATAGGATTAGGATTAGGATTAGGATTAGGATTAGGATTAGGGATAGGATTAGGGATAGGATTAGGGATAGGATTAGGGATAGGATTAGGGATAGGATTAGGGTTAGGGATAGGGTTAGGGATAGGGTTAGGGTGTGCAGCAATATCTATTTATGGTCCCCGAAAAAAAAAAATATCTCCGATTTTTAACAGTAAATGACGTCATCAACGTCTGCAGTAAATAAGAGTTCTCATTCATTCTGTTTACTCTTTAATTGTGTTAAAACGATCGCCGATTTTGAGCACCATCATTGTGTAAGTAATAATATCATGATATGAACTGCATTTATAACTTTACATCATAAGAGTTCATTCTGTTGACGGAAGCGGTAAAAAAAAATACATCGTCCGTCATATGACGGTCGTGGAGCCAGTACGTTTTTAAAAACGTATGTTTTTTCAATTATTAAGTTTCGCGAAAAAAAAGTGCACTAATTGAATATCTACATTAACAGCTTTTAATATATTATATTTGTTAAATAATAAATGGGTCTTTTTATTGCGAATATTATTGTATAGACGTACAAAACCAGGATAAAAAACGCCAATTTTTTTGGCGGCGTAACCCCCCCCTCCTTTCCCAGCCTTACCCGAAAAGACTATCCTAATTAAACATCTCATATTCGTACAGGGCGTAAAAAGATATGACCGAATGACAAGCCAATAATCATTGAGGTGCAGTCTTCTCAGTGCCGAACTTTGGGATTGAGGGCCCGGATCTTGGCCTCTTTGGGGGCCCCTGTATTTTGACATTCGACATCATGACATGAGATAATGTATTTAATATTTAATTAATTTTATGCCCCCCCCCCTCAAGTTGGTGCCCAGGGGGGACTTTCGAATTAGGACCCCCTCCCCCACCCTAGGTACGCCTCTGAGTCTTCTAGCGTCTTTACTAATTACTCACTATAGTAGAAGCTATTTTTGATACAAAGGCACTACAGAGACATCAAGGTATATTTACTTGTGCGGGGCTTACAGCCCCACAATCAGAGCCGTTCTCATATATAGGCCCACTAGCGGGATGTACTGGTGTCCATAAGCCTAAGCAGCTCTTATTAATAGCTCAATAGGCCATATATGTTATGCACTAGTGTCTGTAAGGTAGAGCCGTTCTGATAAAATATCTAGAAACACTGGAAAGTTATGACAAACGCGGCCAGTAAGAGTTTGAATCAAGCCTTAAACAACGGCATTCCCTTACCGCGAACATAGACTCATAGCGCCCGCTCCCTCTCATGACGACCCTGCTATTACGACCCATTTTATTGATTGAATTGGCCAGAGCATTTAATTTTAACTACATTTCCAGGGCCGTTGTAAGGGGGGGGGAGGCTACCCAAACATTTTCAGGGGTCTCAAACATGTGGGCCCCGTCGCTCTAGAATGTTTTTTTTATGCTAATTTGAGGATAAATGGGGGGGGGCCTTGGGGCTTCCGTTGGAATATTTTTCAGGTGCCCCATAATTTCTTGCTGCTGTCATGATCCATCTGCTCTTGGTTCGACCGGTATAAGTCGAATTTCTTCGCTTGGTCTGGCCATTCTATAAACGTTTTTCAAACCCATTGTGGCCCACGGTTCAAAAAGTTTACCAACTACTGTTCTAGAACCTAATCTCCGATATCACATTCGACTTCGGGGTAAATTTGAAGAGCCATTCTTACAACATCAATATATACGAGACCAGCCCCGTAGCCAAGGGGGGCACTGGGGGGCCGTGCCCCCCCACCCGCTAGGTGTGGAGTGCCCCCCCCCCGCTTAAAAAAGAAGAAAAAGAGGAAAAAATAAAGTAACTAAAATGAGAAGGCGCCCCCTTGCTGGGTATTGGTGCCCCCCTGCTTACTTTGACCTGGCTACGGGCCTGTACGAGACTGCAATGGCATTGGAGACACTTAATCAATCTTTCACACAGCATCCTACAACAAGCCGATTTGGTTCCTGCCTCTGGAGTTAGGTCGCATTAGTAAAAAGCCGAAAGTAGGGTGTCGAAATTTAAAATTTTAATAACACTGAAATTTTGTTTGGAAAATAATTAAAAAACTATGCTGTTACATTTCCACTGACATAGTGCATGTTTAATTTCTAGTCTTAAGATGTGTAAATAATAATGTTTGGCTTTGACAGGAGTTAAATTATAATTTATATCCGGGTTGATATTATTTATAAACATTTTGCCCAGACCCATTCTAAGCTATAGTTGTTAAAAAAATACATTAACACCGGTATTTTCCCTTCTCTTTGAAATAGAAAAACTCGGATGCTGTGTTGTGTGTACAAATGTCAGTGTTCTACAATGTTACTGTGTCGTCGCATTTTATTGATATTTTTATGATAATTTGAAAAAGTCAAAAGAAAGAAAACGTTGCCATATTCACATGCAATCTAACACTTACTCGACCGTATCAAAATCAGCAACAATGAGGTAAGCTTTCTTTTAGAACAATTAATTCAACAATATTGTTCATATATTCCCAGACCACCAATCTTTCTAGTTACTCGTCTGGCCCGATGTTAATACAAATGTCAACGACTTTTAATTATCAACAGTCGCGATAATAGGAATAATGATTGTATTTTTTAAACACTCATTCATTAAATATATCTGTACTGTATTGTAATTCTGAAATGGATGTATCATTATTATTAGGCTATTCATAATTTATTGCTAATCCATAATTAAAATACAATATTATTTGCCGAAGGCAAAGCCTATATCAGTATACTACATGTATTTACTAAGATATTATATATTATGATATTTATGACTTGGACTTGAGCAGTGGCGTAAATAGGTGAGTGCCAGAGAGCATGTAATTTTTTTTTAGACTTTATCTACTGCGGGAGGGTTTGGCATTTTGTGTGCTCAATGCTGTGAAACCTCAGAATATGAACTTAATCTGAATGTAAATGTTTGAATTATAATTAGGTAGGGTCACCATAGATAATACTGCTGCACCTGCATGAAAGCACTATAATGACCATAATGAGACAATCTGTACAACCTGTGCGAGATACAAAAAAGTAATTTTTTCATTACACTCTCCCTCTGGTCTGTTAACTTTGAAGATTTTTAACTATGTTCTTGGGTGACTTTGAAAGTGTTTAGTTTTGTGGAGCAGCTTAGAAAGAAGTGTCACATAAGCTTAAATTAGGAGTTGTGGGCTGAATGGTAAAACCTTTTCATAAATGAATAGGCATTTATGTACCCATTAAAAAAAATATTTTTAAAATTTACATTTTAGAATTCTTTTTTGCCTTAGCAATCTTTTATAAAATTTACACCAACAAGCAACAGTCCCATATCGGGACCATGGAAATCTAGTTGTCAAAAAAAATATTATATTATTGTATTGGAAAATGAACAATGCCTAAAAAAATGTGTACCTTGTATTTCAAACATCTCATGATAAAATTTTTGTAATACACACAAATTTGAGATTGATTACCTCTACAGTCATTTTTTTTTAAAGGCTGTGTCTTTTTTTTGTATATGTTTTGTGGATTAATGATTTATAAATTATTTATCACAACATATTTGCATAAAATAGTTGACAAATTATTATGTATCTGTCAAAATATATATAAAACATATGAAGCACAAGTGCTTATATTATATGTATTAGTCTGTTCTTCTGGTTACCATGGAAAAAATCTTTCTATGTAATTGAGATAATTAATATTGTGTTGACCCATTATGATAGCTTGGATAATTTAAACTATTGAATTTTTTCTCTGTTTTCTCAAACTCTGAAGCAACAGCTAGCCATGCATTTGTTTGTAAACTATTCATTCTAATTCGACATGGAAATGTAAACTTAAAAGAAGTCTGCACTGTCTCAATCAAATCATCAAAAAGTTTTGGCTGTACCTTTTTTAGTTGCTTAACGTTAATTTTTTTAAAGTTTCATGGAGGATGAAAATGAATGAAATTGAGAAAATGAAGCGTAAAGATTAAAATGTGAACTGCTGCCATAGCATATAAGCAGGACAGTGGCCTCTTAATCTTTTTTCTCTGTTGAATTGTATATTCACTATTTAACCCACAAACCCTTTAAAGCATATGCCAAATATGAATGTATGCTTAGAACGCAGATAATTTAAAACACAGTCTTAACAAAATATGATAAAAGTGAATTAATAAACTTACAGTCGCGCAGAAGAAAAAAAATTCAAGATATTATTTCATATTATTGCATCCTTTTTTTTTTTCGGTAACAGTTGCCTGCCTATTAGTATTAAAAACTATAATATTACAATATTTAAGGCAGAATTAACAATTTTTCAGCACAAATGGTTTTAGCACAGAGGATGAAAGTCGATCAAGTCATGATCAAGTTTGTTGCTTAATAGACAATGGCGATAAATGCACAAAGCAGGCTGGAAATGCAAGCTACAGTAAACGTATTCAGAATCAGGCTCGTAAATTAAAACTTACTCATGATGAAATGGTAAGCTTTTACAGCAATCTCTTCTAAAAGATATAATTATTTTTTGATTTACATGTTTACTTTTCTGTAATACTTTTATCATTAAAAATGTGTATTGTTGTTTTTTTTTTTTTACTCTAATTATTTAGAGTCCACACATTTACATTTGTGATTACCATAAGACACAGATTCAGAACATTCGAACTAAAAGGAAACGTAAAGACAGTGAAGATGATCAAGGTTTTCATGATGGTGTTGAAGAAATAGTAGAGGTATAAAAATATGCTTTATGTTACAAATAAATCTGGATAAGACAGAACAAAATTTTTCCCATATATCATATTCCTTTTTATGCTTTTTCTCAATTAAAACTTATCTTATATATTCTGTTAATTTTTTTCTGAAACATATACTAATCTCATGAATAGCTTTCCTTTTCATTGTTTTATTATGTAATATACTGACTTCAGATGTTAAATCTTTTTAACTATTATGGATGCAACTGAACAAATAAAAATGTGTTATATTTGAAGCGTTTTAAGCCAAACTAGCCTAACAAAAACATAACTGCTCATTTGCAGAAAAATTAATTACTAGAATGGTAGGTGCTAATATAATTGAGAAAAAATTTTTTTTAAGCAAAGGGCCTGTTATCATTTTATAAAACACTTTACTCTGGAAGTCAAATCACCTCGTAAAAATATATTAAAAAATCATATGTTCTTAAACCATGAGATGTTATTCCTTAATTTATAAGTACTAGTGAGATTTTTTTTGTCATCCCTGCCTACCTGAGGCTACATTGGCTGTGGAAGTGCCAATTAGAATCTATGTGATTTGAAGCATAGAAAATTATAAACTAGGTAAGGTCCTGAAGAGTGTAATTTAAAAAAAAAATTCAATTTTCCTTTGCAGATTGATTTTTATCAGATGCCTGTAAATACTCTTAGAAAGTATAAGCGACATTATAAACTTCCCACTAGACCTGGATTAAGTAAAGCACAGTTGGCAGATGTAAGTAGATTCATGGGAGCTTTAGAAACATGTAATAGCAAGCTGTTCTTTCTAAAATTATTATTCTTTATGCGTTTCTTTATTTTTTTTTATTATCAACAGGCTGTTGCAAGCCATTTCAAAACCATACCTGTGATGGAGAAAGAGACTCTGCAAATGTTTTTTTATACAACCAAGACCAAGCGGTTCGACATTAAAGAATCAACATAAATTATACAGATTGTATTTTTCTCATGACTTTTTTTAAAAAGAGTTTTATTGTACATTTATAGTAAAACATAATCTTAAAAATTGTTCTTTTTTGAAATGCTTCTTTGTACATGGCCTTGTGGAAACTACAATTCTTCCCACTGCTATTTATTTGAGCAATTTATTTTTTCATGTAGTAAATAAAATATTCAATTAGCTGATACTGATTATTGAAAAGAAGGCTAAAAATAAATCACATATAGGAAATTTTTTTTTTTTTCACACTGAAGAATTCCTGTTAGTTTTCTTCTTGGGCAACTTGGCTGTTTATTGTGAAATATTAGTTAGAAATTAAAATTTAGTACCACACATCAGCTGTTATACTGGATGCTTTATTTTAAATGTGTATAATAATAAAAAAATTTTTTTACACAACCTTAATTGAGTTTTGTTGTACTTCAAGCAAGTTTATTGAGAACAAAATTTGTCCTAGACTTCAATTTGGTACTACATGTATGTCTGTGTTCTAGACTGAAGAATGTTTGGGATTCTGATGACATACCTTTGTAATACATGTAATAACATTTGAGTTCAAAATTTCATTCCCCACATTCTGACAGTTTTTCTAAATGTTTGGTAGACATTTTATCTACTTTATTTTTTATGATGATATCTGGCCCATTCTCATCGACTCTCTGATTGGTAAGGATCACCATATCCCACGAAATTGTAACTTTGTCATTCTCCAGTGATGTTAGGGGTTCATTGCTAATATCAGCTCAGTAAGGTGCCTTCATTAAAACAAAAAGCAGTTGTTTATAATAATTAATAAGAAACACTCATATTGTGTAGAAGTGATCATAACATATTAGTTGTGTTTTACATTGACTTCTCTTGAGTGCCTCTAATTTATTTCAAAGCAAGCATTAATTACTCTATTTAAGCTGAGTAATAAATAATAAGGATACCAAATATTTAAATTTAATCAAACAATTAATGACATAGCAATAGAACTGTGAATTTTCAGATTCACAATGTTGAAATTTGACATATATGTCAGCATATTAACAATCCCTTTTTTAAGTTGAAAAAAAAATGCAACTATGATGTTTAGACTTAATGTGAAAAAAATGAACTTTACTTACTACAGATAAGAGGTTAAAAATGCATCAAGATCTGCCATGAAACTAAATGTACTATTGTTTTAAGAAAAGTTCAATAAATTTTAACTGTAACACATATTACAAAAATTGTCAATGGTTCCACTTTTAAAGAGTTAAATATTACACTTTTCATTGGAAACAAAGCTGCTTTAGTTTGGTGTACCTACTTATAATCCTCTCAACTACTGATTGTGAAACACTCCAACAACAAAACTATTCATTCCAATTCAACATGGAAACATAAAAGAATTCTGAACAAAATCATTCCAAACTTACTTCTTTTAAATAGTAGAATGAATATTAGCAATAGTATTTTTCTTTAAATCAGATAGGAACCTAATTTATAAATGAAGTCTTTGCCTACTTGAATTTCATTCTTAAAATATTTGTTTACCTAAAATATGATACCATATACTAGTAATATTTTTTTACATGTAGTTGTGGTGGATGGATAGCTGTCATTAGTGAACTCGACTCATGCGAAGGGTTTAGTACCTAGTAAAGCCAAAAATATTCCCCTCTTGGAGGAGATAGGTTTATAAGCCCACAGAAAGGACATAGGAAAGCACAACGTATATGCTTATATCTGTTGATGTGTCCATTCCCCCTAATGACCATATCGGTAAAAATAAAAATGCATCTAATAATTATATTCATTTGTGAAAAAACACAATAACCATCAACAAAGAGCTATACTATACATATTTGAAACATTGGGTTTCACAAATCTGTCATATTTCTTTCATAATAGCATTCTGTTGCATTGTACTCCAGTACATTTTTGGAGTACTTGTTCTTGCAGCTTGGGTATTTTGTACTCATAGTCTTACATTCAATTTAAAAAATGTGTGTACTTGTTCTTGCATGGTCACTACTTTGAACATCTCTAATAAATACTAGTAAGTTTTTACACTTTTTATGACAAGTATTATTTTATTAATTTCTTTTTACCAAGAATAAATTGTACAGCTCAATCTTTTACGTTTATTGCATTTCACAAACTTTAGAGGTTAATTATTTCACGCCAACAGCTTGAATGCTGATAGCCATTTTAATTTGAACAAAAATTACAGCTACAAAAAGAACTAGCCTACGTGTACAGTTATTTATGTAACTCTGCAAGTAGTCCGATACGAAATTTCAAATTTTTTAGGCAAGTGATTGTTTAAATACTTTATTGAGAACTTATTTTTATAAAAAATAAGGTACTACTTTATTAGTACATCTTAAAAAATAAGATTGTATTTTATACATTTTTAAAGTTTCAAGAGTTGTTTTCAGACGTCATTTTCCATATAACTATAAAACACAATTTTACCTTCAAGGAAAGTCAAGGGAGACTAAAATAACATGTTTTAAGCATATCATTTTAAAGTACATTCAATGCTTAATCATAATTGTAACCCTTGAAGAAAAATCAACTTTTAACATATTTTTATACACTAAAAAGATTACCCTTGAACTTTTAAGGAAACATTATAGCCACTGCTCTATTCTATGTAACACTTTTTATTTACTAACTTAGTGTGTTATTGACATACATATGAATTAAAGGATTTACAGCGCTACATTTATCAGATGTGTACAGTTTTAGCATAAAATTACAAAGCTGTATTTGATATTAGCCTCAAATTAACCATTGCCTATTTTTTTGCATAATTTTCTACCCAACAGGTTTTGAAGAAAAATACCACCAACTGATTAAATAAATAGAAGTGGGGTAAAAAATAAAAATTTCCCATGAAATAGGTACTTTGTGATCATTTACTATTTGAATTTTCCTAAATTTTTATTTTACTTGACATCAACCAAAATTAATTATTTGTTACATTCTTTGAATAAACATTGAATTCTAAATATCTTTTATGTACCGGCACTGGTCAAGTGAAGAAAATAGAATGAAAGTGGCAGAAAAAAAAAACAACTTTATTTTTTCTTCTTTGTGGATTACTTGGCATCTTTGAGGTACTGAACAAAACTGATTTTAACATTTTTTATATTTTTGTTAACTGCATAATAAACACACATACTTATTAAAACAAAAAATTTTCAGTAAAAAATTAACACTAATGTTCTTCAACATAACTTTTATTAAATAATGTCACTTAAATATATATTGTTCTAAATAATAGTGCTAAATATTTTACAATTGGCTAAGTTTTTCATTTAGAGCTAGCTGAGTCTTTGTTAAGTTTGCCAGATATACAACCATCAGAAGATCCTACAAAAAAAAAAAAAAATTCTTAGCTTCAATAAATCAAAAATGCTATACAGAAACATTTCAGTATAAAAATAAATATAATATACAGAATACAGAATAATAGCACCATACAAAAAATATTAAAAGATCAGTATAAAAAAATTATTCATTTGTAAAGCAATCTGATATCTGCAAACTAAAGTAAGAGTATTACTTTAATGTAGGGCTGCTGATTTAACTGCATTAACGCTGCACAAATAGGCGATTACAATTTTTAATCCAACACCTAAGTGCGATAATTTGACCGAAATATTGATAGTTCAGAGTGGCATACAATTTGAAGTTAAGGTCCACCATGTCGCAATTAGCACACACACTCAAAAAAAGGTATGCCGATCAAAGCCCCGCTTGTAATGTAAAATGAAATGTTTTTATTATATATACCTTTGACAGGTAAGCCCCCTGTACCCTTCCTAGTCGATGTAAAAAGAGAAACGTTTTATTCACTAGTATACATTATATACTGTTATGTATTGGTGGAGGCAAACACAGCTTTATTTCACAATAACGAGATGCTAGAAATTTTTTTTTGTAAAATTTTTATTGCATTTGAGAATACAGCATCTAGCTGGTCAAGTCAGCAACAGCTGCACTAATAGTTTCACATACATGACACCTGTCAATCAGTGTCTAGAATTGGCTGATGTAAAAGAATATGGACTTGGTAATGATGATAAACAAACATCAGAACAACCACGAAAGAAAGCACAAATGTTATCATCAGAAAATGAGCCACTGACAGATTGCACCAACAAATTGAAAATGACTTTGGTGGAAGTTACACAATACCCATTTTTGGCTAAGTTAGCGAAAAAATATTTAGCATCTCCTGCCACAACTGTCCATTGTCTGTTTCTGGCTGTGTTGCTAACAAGAAGAGAGCATGACTCAAACCGATAAATGTGAATAAACTGGTCTGTTTAAGCAATAGGCTGAATAATTCAATCTATCAATCAAATTTACTATTTTGAGATGCCATGTTGATAGAAAAATAATGTTTACAAATAATAAAGTATTTTGATTAAAAATTTGTTAATTTGTGATAAAATTTTTAATTGTGCATTAATTTTGATTATTTTTTTTAATCGAACAGCAGCTCAACATTAAGTATGATGTATGTATCACTTATCCTGAAATTGTCTCCGGGTAATAGTGTTTTCATATGATTACCAATCTTGACATGATATATTAATGTAAATGTGATAAGGTTCTGATGTCATCTTCTAAATAAAGAACTGACTTGATCACGTGATAGGAAATGTATAGATCTAGGCGGCCACGAAATACTCATACTAAACAAATCACATGAGTAATGATTCAAACTATGCGAGAGAATGGCAAGCATAATGGTTAAAAGTGGCTCTTCACTACAAGCAGAGGGAAAAGAGATGTCCTAATCACAAAAAAATCCTGACATGGCCATTCTGTATGACAATTAAACATTTATTCACTAACCCTGAAACATAATACTTACATATCATAGGGTATATTATCAAAACAATTGTTTTCACAATGCAATGATAACAGTCAGACAATTAATTAAAAAGATGTGGTATTACCTTCATATTTGAGTTAAGCATATCCTCAAATTTGTCTTGATCGATTTGTGGAACACCAGTGACTAGGTCAAGAAGAAACCGCCCAGTTACATTGTCAGATTGTATTTTACCAGCCTAATAAACAAAAGGACCAGGTGAAATAAATATGTAAAGCCGAATTCACTATTAGCAAATACATATACACAACAAATTTCTGCTGATAACATATAGGTTATCCCATAACTCATTCTTTTTCTTTTATGCTGAATTTCACTTCAACTATTACTCTGACTGTATCTCTATTATTATTTTTTACTAACATTTTTTGGAAGCCTTTACAAAAAAATCATTGAACAATAAATATAGTTATATATCAATGATACATAGTATCACTATTGGGGGTGGGTAAAGACTTGCTGTATAATTTCAAAATATTTAAAAGATAATGAATTTATAAACAGCTTAGAATACTCCACAAGAATAATAATGTTGATTCAACACGTGATAAAAGAAATTACAGGTGCAAGACAGAGTAATTTTGTTGAAAAAGTATCAACAGACAAATGTTTACCTACCAAAACATCATCCACATACTGTGTGACATGATGTAAATTCTCTTTCAACCAGTGAGAGGAAGTTTCTACCTGTCTTAGGTCAGATTTTAGTTGAACCAAACGCTTTTGGTTGTATTTCCCTTTCTGTAGCACTTCAACTATAATGTGACATACAGACTGAAGGTTATTTCATTGCATAAGTGCATAAATGTATGTACGTCTTAAATATATGAAAATGTACTGATTTTAACTACATGTATTTTCAGAAATCTGAAAATGGAAATAGTACTTAGAAAAAAAAAATTCTAAGGGCAAAAACTGAAAAAAAAAAGGAAGAAAAAATTGCTAGATTACCTCCAACTTGTTCTGGATCATAACAGATTGTTTCGACTTGTACTGGTGTGAACATTGTACCTGTTGTCTTACCTGGTACACCAATGGGGGTGCTAAAATAAAATTCATAAAATGAGCATTATAAAAAGGTGAAAAAAGACTTAACAGAAATGCATTTATTAATTGTCAATGATAAACTGAAAAGAAAAAAAACTGGTGAAAAAAAAGCAGTTGGTTACAAATGTGTGGTTTTTTTTTTGTAATTATCATGTACTGCAAATGCTATGAAAATTTTTTTATTAAAAATTTCCTGGTTTACCTGTGATAGGCTTTGATTCCCATTTTTCCACCTCGAACAAATGTGTCTACAGTTAAATGAACTGGATTTTTTGCTTCTCTTGAATAATAGTCATGGATGAGAACCGAATGTACTGAAACTTCTGAACCAGTAGAAAACCTGAATATATGTAAACATTTTTTTTATTATTAGTTCTTTTTTAATCATCAATTATTAAATTGATTAATTTAATTATGACAGGCTAACTGTTTCTGACTATTTGTTCAACAGTGAATTGATTAGAGCCAATAAAAAAAATCATTCAGTCATACAGTCATAATTTATTCAAATGTTTAAGAGGGTGTGTAAATCAGATAACTTGTTAAGAGTAAACTTACTGAAGTGTAAAAGCGTTAATAAAAGTAAGATACACCTATAAAGCCTATTGGGGTCAGAAAAAACTAATATCACATCTTTTTGCAGCTACTCTATAAGTTGTGTGGCTACTACAAGGCCCAGCCACCTAATCTTTCTCTTGAACATTTAAAGCTGGATAGACAATAAGCTAAGTAAAAATGAATAGGTAAATACTGAATTAAAATATTTTCAGCATTTTGAACATATGGCAATAAAAAATAGCCAGTGACCCTGATAATAAAGATTAGTAGTCCATTGCGTCTAAGAAACGGCCCCATTAGATGTAACATTCAAGAAACTGTGTGATTTACTTACCAACCAACTATAGTTTCATTACTATTAACTCTTTTATGTAAATCATACATATTACGGGCATACTCAATATCCACTGCAACCTTAAAAAGAAGAAAAAATGAATGAATTACTTTTTTTAACAAATAAAAAAACAACAACTAAATTTAATAATGCTTTATGTACTAACACAATCTTTTAACTTTAATAAGGAATAGATTTGAATTTTTGACTTTCAATTAACACACACAAAAAAAGCTATTATTCATAACAAAGTTTAGTGGAAGTCATAAATCTAATACATAATCAGCTAACATAGTCAACCGTTTGTACGTTCGACCATGTGTATAACTTCCATGGCTAAAAATAGACTGGGGAGTTCCAAAATTTTTGTCTCCCTAAGACTAAACTACAAGCGTGGGAAGGGATAAGTGGTGGAGTGTTTTACGTCACACGTTTGCTGAATTAAAAAATATCAATAATCCAGTGTTACGTTTGTGTTGGGGGAGGGTGCGCTAATGAGAAAGAAGCAAGACACTTAAAAGTATACTCGCTTGCATACTATATAAAATATGAACTTTATTTGATGTATTATTAAGTGTCCCTTAAATATGTTTTGGCTGCAATAATCTGTTCAGGTCCTTTGGGGCCACTTCAAGAACATAGACATGCTAATTTTGTATATAGACTGATTGTTAACGCGCTCAAATATATATCACCATTTTCAACTATTTTATAATAAAGGAAAAAACTCTTTTACAAAATTTACCAAAAAATCAATGATACATTATAACAGCAATGCTGTATACTTTCAAAATATGTAAAAGATAATGAATATATAAACTGGTTATAAAAAAAGAGGAAAATTTAAAATTCAACATTATTTAGTTTACTATTAAAAATCACCAAATTTCTTCCTATTACAGACAAAAGGGTTTTTAGGGAAACCAAATTGCATCTGAACCAAATCAATGAAATGATTTTAATATAAGTGCCAGCAGGACATTTCACCACAATGCCAATATTGCTCTTGGTTTTAAAAAGTCTTTAAAAACCTGTCTTTTTCACAGCTGAAGACAAAAATTGATTTGTATATAAACTAACCAGTTGATTAAGAGTGAATAAATACTTACTTCATCCTCTGACTCATTATGGGGTACTGCAAAACAATTTGTAATTTCCACCACACTCTTATCAGCCACTCCTAAAATTTATAAGATAATGCACATTGTCATTTGAGTTTATTTTTTAAGTGAAAGAAAACTCACTACTGGTATAAATCAATGAATGCTTAAAAATTGGAAAATGATTAACTGACCAAATGATTCATTGAGCATATTAGTTCCCTCCTGTGAAATATATCAATTAGTAACAATCTATCAGGCTCTGGTGAAAGTCCCCAAGACAACCCAGCTTTATATTAAAAAAAAAAAAGTGTGAAAGATATTTTTGCTTCACTTCCATTAGAATGAGCTTTCTAAGTTCATTTATAGATCAGTTTGTGGTGTATTTGCAATGTATGATCCTCTTACATCTCCAACAAAATTCTATTGATTTAACCAAATTTTTCAGTATTATCTCAGATGGTTCAAATTATCTTTACAATACTGCAAATGAACAGATTTTAAAAAATGCCAACATAGGATTAAAACTTTTCAAATCTTCAAACCTGTGCTTTAAGCTGCTAACTTTTTTTTACAGTTTTTTTTTTTGGCATTCTTTGGACTTTTCTTCTTTAATGCTTGCTTTGTGTGGAAAATTTCATTTTTTGAAATGCTAATGTTAAGATTCAAAGCCAAAAAACAGTTGTTTTTTTTATCAATGATATTTTCCCTTTCCTTGTAAAGCTTGATTGAACGGTTTCAAATGTTATTGAATGAGTAAGGAAAATTAAGTCATAAACCTAAGCATTTCAAATTCTTGGTAAATTTTCCCCTTTTCTTTTGCAAATTTCATGATAGGGTTTAGGAGTTCAACAAAGCGACTTAAAACCTGTACGTTGACAGCCATCTTACAACACAAAATTGAGATTAATGACCAGACTAATCAATTTACCCACATTGCAGATCATCTGAAATGTGATAAATAAATTATGTGTTCTGGTAATTGTCTTAATTAAATTCAAGATCTGCAAAACAATCTTTCACACACTGTCCGATTTGAAGTAGTCTATTTAGCTATGAGATGGTTGCAATAAATGATGCTAGTTTTTAATAGACGAAACTGTCGAAACAAAACCAAGTTTTTTTAAAAATCTTTGCAACACAATTGCAACACTTACAAATGTATCAAAAGGTAATTAAGACCTAGCTATTATTACATTGAATGCACTTCTAACATCAAAATATAAAATCCACTTTCTCTGTATGTTGTTTAATATAAAAGTTTTTAAAAAAATTCATTATATTCATAAATTATTTTTAAAATGTTGTGGGGGGGCTTTTGTCGTACACTCATAGTTAAAGGCTGTAAATAATAAAGGCAATAAAGTGCTCAGAAAATTTTAATTTGTGTAACAAGTCTTTTAAACTAGTGTACTATTTCAACAAATTTATATATAGACATAACTCCAGAAAATACTATAAAAAATAATATTGGCACTGTAAAGGAATACTATGAATAAAACCTGCAGGTCTAGGTCAGATATGAAATCAGACTTAAGAGTAAGCAAGGGAAGAGGTTAATATTAATGATTATCTGCCAAAAAGGTGATGATAAATTGTTCTTTCACATCCTAATGCAAAGGTCTTAATCTGAACCAAATGTACCAAAAAATTAATTGCTAAAAATTCTAGATTATTTTTAAAAAATTCTTTGGCTATATTAAATAAGTTGGCTGTGCCTATGAAATGATGTCAAAGGCATAACAGTTGATAACAGACTGGTAGTGTTTACTTTTGAATACAATTAAATTTATATAAGGATTTTAAGTGAGTAACTTTCAATTATCAATAACTTTAAAATGACATGAAAGAACCATTTATCTCATGACTTCTATTAACAATTCATAAGCAAACTATTTTGATAATAAAAATACGGACAGACTACTCTTACATCAAGACGTAATTCGTATTTTTTTTTTCCGGCTTACGTCAATAGATATTTCTCCACACCCTAACACTGTCCCTAACCCTAACCCTTTTTGTTTACGCAGTGGCAGCGGTAACATCAAGACGTAATTCGTATATTTTTTTTCCGGCTTACGTCAATAGATATAATAATAGGAGGCGCTTGACGTAAGCGTAGCCACTTCGATAAAAATAAGTCAACGCCTACCAACCCACTGGGCTGACCAGGACACTCATTTTATACTTGTAAGGCCTAAACAGCCCACATGTTACAAAACAAGCATGTCTTAAAAGTCCTATTTAAGATAAATATACTATATCAAACTTACAGATACGCAATAACAAAAAATCGTTATGTGCTATTCAACTATTAATGGTTCTCGTTAGTGCCCACTGATCCAGCATTGGCTGATTGACAGCATATGTCACAAATTATTATCGGATCATGATAAATAAAATACGCAAAAGACTGAAAAATACTACACAAATAAATTTTAAAAGTGAACAAACCTAACAATGTTCCAATTACTCTTTTAGCATCTTCATTCCTTCTTTCATAAGCATCTATAATGCTAAATAATACTACAGGATGAACTTTACACACGAGATTGCCTGCCATTTTAATTTAATCGAAATCGTTGTTGCTAATAAAATACTTCACTTTGATTATATCGCGAGAATCGATTCCTACCCACAATTTTCCGCGCGGAAGTTCCTGTGATGCGGAAAAAACCTCTACTCTCCACATCAATTGTACGGGAAAAAAGAACATTTATTTCTTTATTTTGGCATAAGAAGATTGTTCGAATCAACAGCATAATAATGTATAATTTAATAAGGTTCTGTAAGACTAGCGCTTCGAATACTTCGATCAATAAATATATATAGTTCATATCTCTATCAAAAAAATAATACTTCATAGTTGTTATAAAATATTATATAGACCTATTGTTTAAAACGTATTATTTTTCTAGGGCGTAGAATACTTTTATTGATAAGGATCTTGATATCCTGAGTTTTTGCATGTTTTCATTTGAATGTCATTGAAACGAATCAGCGACATATTCGTGAAGTCTCTGGATGTGGGAAATTCGAATCGGTGTGTAAGGATGAGATGAAATCTCGTAGATCCTATAAACCAGTGGTCCCCAACATTTTTCTCGCCACGTAGCGGTCAGCGTTTGAGAATTTTACCGCGGCCCACTAAAAGGGCGCCCATAGCAGGCTACGAAAAAAAAGCCGCCGAATGCGTTCCCCTGCCTTAAAGCAATCATGTGATGAAAATGCCGTTCTGGCTGGCGGCAAAGTAGGCATATCAAACATTGGCTTATATATTCGTTCCCCATATCCAGATTGTTGGGCAAGTGTCCATGCGTTAGCTGGCTGTTACAATAAGTAAGAGAATATTAAATGTGTCTCTGATAACAAGAATTGATGATATTATCATTATCATATGTAAAAAAAAGTTTCCGGAAGATTAAAAAAAGGGGAGAAAAAATAGTTTAGAATATTTTAGTAGTCTTTTTTTTTTGTTTTTGTTGACTGTGATATCTATATGTTAGTACAAGAACGAGAATAATCCATTTAGTCACATTTAAAAAAAAAAAACAACCTGTGACACTTCCTCCCAAACCCTGCACATGGTACTAGATCAGGGGTGGGAAAACTTTTCAAAATGCGGGCCACATTGGGTTCCTTACGTTGCTAGAAGGGCGTGACAAATTAAAAGCATATGTTTATAAAAAGTAATTTGAATTAAATGTATACGTTTTTGATGTGAAACATGAGGAGATAAGGAGCTCTGGACGAATCAAACAGCCCGACGGGCCTTAGTTTGTCCATGTCGGTGCAAGATCACTGCCTTCGAGATACTATGTCTCCAAGGCAATGGCTTGATAGATTTCGAAAAGTCAAACACAGACCATTATTAACTAATAAAGGTATCGATACGAGAACATTTACTGCATCACTGTAATTGCCAGATACTTTTTCAAGTGACTTTTGTGTTAAAAAAAATATTTTTCTTAACAGCATTACAACAGTATTCAGTCTTTTTATAAATAAATATAGTTGAGAACTTAACATCATATTCATAATTCAGTAAATGATTATATTTTTGTTTGAATTAAAGTTCTTTGAATGCTTAAATACACGTTATCCTATGAATAAATCAGTGTATTAGATGTATCATATATTTAACATATTTATTAAAAACCCGAGTCAATCTTTTATAGTTTAGAAAACAATATAATAAAACTGACGTTAAGAATCATTGAAAGGTTTTTGTGGTACATTGCATGACCCATATACTATTTCATCAAATCCAATGTGGCAAGCGTGTTCATCTGACTTTTTTCTTTTGGAAATTTATTTATAAAGTACACATTTAATAAAATACGAACACGATTTAAAAAAAAAAATTACTTTATAGTTGCTTAACATAATAAAATGATCAAGCTAAATATATTTCCGTGCAAATTTTTTTTTATGCAAGAATGTTGCATTACAAGTAGTTTAAGTCTAACTGTTTTTTTTTTGTTTAAATTAAAAAATATTTAATTTGCAATAAAAAATCTTTATGTGTCATGGAGTATTTTCTTTAAAACACTAACATGTCCAATTTTAAACTAGAGAAAAAAAAATATATATATAAAAAAAAATGGCCATTTTAATTTACTGTTGTTAGATTGAATCTGCAGAGTTACTATGAAAGAAAATTAACTTCCGGAACATGGTTCTCTTCTGTCCAATATCGGCTACACTGGAGGATTTTAAAGGATATTCATATTTTAAAATCAAAGTATGTCATTTTAAATTTTAGTTATCATTTGTGCATCGTTTTACGCAGGTTCCATATGCACTTTTTATTTAATTTTTCACTAAAAAGGAAATGGTACTGCCTATTATATTCCTATGTTTTACTTTGAATTAAACAAGTACAAGTTATAAGTAAAGATTCTGAAATGAATTTGAGTATTTTATTAAATATTATATATATAATATATTATATATATATTATATATATAATTGTCACCCTAAACTTGGCATCTACATTTTTTTATAGTTAATAGTAGTTAACTATAAAAACAAATTCATAGAGCTTTCTTTTTACATTGATGTAAACTTGCAAAATAATTTACAGTTTACACATTACTGTTATTAGCTAGCAAATTTTTTAACAGAGTGGCTACGGTTCTGTCCAGATAGAACCCGTATTTTTTTTTCCGGGTACCAGTCATACTTATTATTGCATATTTTTTTTGTTTTCGGGGCTAGGGTTAGGATTAGGGTTAGGGTGAGGAGCAATATCTATAGCTTGACCCTAACCCTAACCCTAGCCCCGAAAACAAAAAAAAAAACATGCAATAATAAGTATGGCTGGTACCCGGAAAAAAAAATACGAGTTCTGTCTGGACAGAACCGTAGCCACTCCGATTTTTTAAATAGCATTTCTTGCTCTAAATTAGATAAAACAAAGATCTTGAGTGCATTTTCCCTCTTCATAAGCTTTAAATTATCTTCACTTTCTGTTTTATAATGCTAGTGAGTGTGTCAGCAAATCTTGTACATCAATTTTGGACATGTTCAAAGCTACTAAGAAACCTCCTATTAGGCACACATATATATTCTGCATGGCAATACACTATTTAAAATTTAATAATTTTGATTCCATAATTTTAACAGCTTGAAGAATAATGAAGTGAATTACTATTTTTAGCAATGTCACTGTTGTTTAATAATGGCACCAGCGCATACATAAGTGCAAAATAATAACAAAATTTGTACAGACTAGCCAAATAAGCCACATAAGGTTGAGGTATGTAATAATCTGAAAGATTTATTATTTTCAAAACTAAGAAGTCTAAAATAAAAAATTGGCTTTATTCTTTGTGCACTAGTTTTGTGGACGCCATTCATAAAAAGGCTATGTCTACAAAGTATAACAATATAATGAATATTCACAGGTGGGGCTTTTACATACAACTTAAGTCTAGATATTTTTTTTTTTTGTAAATCTTTTCAAAGACTGAACTGATTATCAAAATTTGTTATTTGATTTAGTCATATATCCATTATTAATATAATTTTTTTTTTCAGAGTTTGAGGTGAGAACTTTTTCTTTTTTTTTTAGCATTGTGCCATTTAAAAAAAGTTATTTATTTAAACTTGTAGATGTATAGTCCAAAGTGGTTTGTTTAATAAGCCTATTTGTACTTATCAGTCAATGTATGTGGCTTAGTCTTTGATCAATTTAAGAAACTAATTTTTTTTTTTTAATTTATTGATATATATTTTATTAAAACCCCATGCTATGTCCATTAAATTTGGGGACACATTCGTGAGAAGGCTAATGTCCACAAAAATTTCAGTGGATGTGATTCATGAAAAGAATAGTCCATGAAAGATTTACGTATGTGCTTTTACATGGAACTTAAGTCTAGATGTATTTTTACATAAATCTTTTCAAAGAATAAACTGATTTAAAAGTGAACATTTTTTAATGTTATTTAGTTGTGTTTATATGTATATATTTAAATTTCATCCTCTATTTTATTTTGAGTGTTGAAGGTGTATCCTTTATATAACTAAAGAAAAGTGTCCAATTTAAAAAAGTTGATAATTTTAACTAGTTGATGTATAGCATAGCTGTTTAATAAGTCAGATGTCAACAAAATATTTATGATAGGAATATGATTAAAATCATATCAAAGTAATCAAAGTCCATTTATTTTTATTTTAGTAATAGAGTTACCTAAAGCGAATTTAGAACTCCCATCAGTAAAAAAAAAAACAACTATTACACAATTTGTTACTCATAGTTTATATATTTCATTTACAATTTACAACACCTTAATTAGTAATCTGTTTTTTTTTTTTATTATTTAAGTTTTTGCTCTTGTTTCTTTTCTGACCTCTTTGACTGGGTTATATTAAATATTTTTTATTGTATTGGTCTGCTCCACATCTGTAAAAAATCCTAATTATTAATCTTTCTTCGATAGTTCCACTTAATAACTTGTCTATATTCACACAGAATACACTACTATTTTTGAATGGCGTGGGGTGTACGAAGTAATAGAAAATATATTAATAAATAGTTTATTATTATTACCTATTTGGTTAATTGTTGAATCAGGCATGGACCCCACACCATTTAGTATTTTTGCATGATCAGAATAGTGCAGGATAATTATCTCTTAAAGTCTGACATGTTTTCCAAAAATTGAAATGCTTTTTATATGTTTGTGAAAATGTTTTGATTGATTAATAGTCATTTTCATGCTGTATCTTCATAAAGTTAAAGTATCATACAGTTTATCGGTTCTGTTTTGACTGCTGGTTGTGTGGTAAAGCCCTCGACTGCCGACTTGTGGGCCCTGGTTGGATCTCCGCTGAGGGACCAATGGATATTTCAGGTCATGGCTATATCTCCCGTGGTGTCTCCATGGCCATTACACTATTGGCGATGGTGGAGATGAAAGAAGGGCACCATAAAAACTGCTCCATTAGTGGTTTATAGGATCTAAGAGATTTCATCTCACCCTTACACATCGGTTCTGGTTACACATAGATCAACTATATTTCAGTCTTTATTACAGCATCCTTAGAAATGTTTAAGTAGGCTCTCTGTATACACAGCATATTTATACTCTAGTTACTAAAAAAAGTTGATTTTATGTTCAGAACAATATGTTTAAAATGTAAACTTTTTGTAATAATTCAATACAGATCACTTATAGTAACTCACTATCAATCTTTTCAATGTCTTATGATCTTTTTTATTCATTATCTTCTACCACAGTGTTTTAATAATAATAAAAGCTATCAGTCTGATTAAATAACAGTTAGATAGCTTCCATAGCTCAATGATTTTCCTGCTGAATGAACATACTTCAGGCTTGAATGGATTATCATTCTTTGATTTGTATTTATAAAAGTACTTGAATTATTTACACCAATTTTAAACAATTCCTGATTTGAGCAGCATTTAAAAGATGTAAATGCTCTTTTCAAACAGGATAGTCCTACTTAGGAAATGGAGGAGTCGGATCAAGATATGAGTGAAGAAATTGACAGTGACAATGATGTGTGGTCAGGAATCATACCTGGACCTGATGAAAGAACTGAACAGTGCAATGTGGGCAAAGAAACTTTACAGCTTCCTGAATTATTTTTAGAAAAGGTTTTCTATTCTTTTTTTTATTATATTAAAGCTTTTTTTATTTTTGGCTTAGTTACTAAGTCTTACTGTTTTTAAATTTTATTTAATTGGTATTAAAATCTCTGAAATATATACCACATTCTAAAATATTTTTTTTAATATCCTCTATTGGTGTCAATTAAAAAAAAAAATTTTTTTAAAATTCAAAGCGTTTAGAATTAATTATTTTTATTTTTGATGCAAAATCTCATTCCGTGTTTATAATAGCTGAAATAAAAAAAAATCCATTTTACTTTCAGAAACACATATTTATGTCTGTTCTATCTATGGAAACTTGGGACACAGTCCTTACAGATGAACAGAAACAACGACTTCAGGTGAATGCAATTTAAATATGTTTTATTTAATTTTCATTGTTAGAAATTATTATTTTCTTGCTAATTACTGGTGTCACATTTTATAAGAAAAATATCACTTTTATCATTCAGCACTTGTTACCAACATTTCCAAAAAGTGATGATGAAGAAAAGAGAGAAACATTAAGGTGAATTTTTTTTAGTGAAAATTGATAAGCTTGGTTAGGAGGGCAAATATCACAATGTTGACAGCACAAGTAATTTAAAATTACGAAAAACTCTATATTCTGTTTCTTTTGAGTATTTATTTATATTATTCTTACACCTTTTTGACTTATCTGCTTGTATTCTCCTGCAACAGGTCTCTGACATAACCAGTTTTAGGCAACTTTTCTTAGTTCTCAAATCCAGCAATATTTTAAAAATTCTTCCCTGTTTGGCCTTCTCCAGGGGATCTTTGGACCAATGACCTTTCTTGACTTGGGGTTCCACCAATTTGATTGTCTTGTGATGTCTTTACAAATATCTCATATTACATTTGTTAGTTTGTATTTATGTTAGTTTTTTTTTTATTATAACGATTGTTTGGTTATAGTACATTGTGTTTGTTTTATAAATATAAATTTATCTATTCATTTTTAAATATAATAATTGTAAATTACATTTTATTCTGTGTCTATATGAAATTTCAGGAGATTGTTTGCTGGTGAAAATTTTAAATTTGGAAACCCAGTGGAAGATTTACAAAGAAAATTAAGAGGTAAAGTTTTTTTTTTTAAATTATATATTTACTTAACTACATTCATGCATTTTTTCCTGCATTACCCTAATCAGCTATAGAATGATAAGCCTAATGTCATTTAACACTCACACTTTTAGAAATTTTTGACTGTGTTAATCTTCAGTATGATACAGATGGATCTTTTAAAATGCCTTCCTGAAATGCTTTTTAAATATAAATTGAGGACATTTATGACGTGTACAATTTTATAATTTACTGAGTTTTGATTGAGCAGTTGGGTAAGGAAGTTTGCATCTTACTTATGATGCATTGTTGATTATTGTAGCTTCTTATTAATTATGCTCATATCTTTAAGGGTGTTCTTTAAATGGTGAACACATGTGCCAGTTGCTCTCGTCCCACTCTTTCCATGTGTTTCAATGATTTATGCCTTTTACACATAGAATCATGTTGGGATAGTTTTTTGTTTTTCCCTTTTTAAATCCAAGCCAAAGCCATATTGGTATCATGGAAGTCATGAACCATGAGTTGACTGTTATGTAGCTGAAGATGCTGAATCTATACTGTTGGCATTTCATTAAGCCAGCAATACCAAGCAAGCTATGCTAGTTTCCAATTTCTTACAGCAAAATCATTATGGGATGAAAGTTTTTTTATATTCTTGTAATTTGTGAAAATTACATTTTTTGCCCATCCTCAGGTTTTAAAGAAAAGCTATATTATTTTCTAGTTTTATAAAATACATTGTTACATTGTTTTGAAAAATAAGTTATTTTAGCCTCAATTTTTATTTTTTTTCAGAAGGTTATTTGCATCCTGAAATAGCTAGATACCAAAAGCAGACACGCTTATTTCGTTACCGAGATTACAAAATAAGACAGCAACGACACTTATCAGATCTTTTGAAACATTTGTTGCTGGCTCGTCAGGTGAAGTCATATTTGTATCAAGCAAATGAATAAACTTTATTGCAAAAAAAAAACATCTTAGTACTAAGTGTCTTTTGTTAATTTACCATGAGATGTTTCATTTTTTTTATATATTACGTGTACATTGTCTTAAACTGTTGACAAACATTTGTTCTCTTTGTTGTTCATTAAAAAAAAGTTTCTGTCTTCATACTTTTATCATTTACAGGGACTTTTTGAGCATGCATCAACTCTAGGTCCTGGAGAACCAATAAAATTTCAGTATATTCCACCTCCTAAAAAGAAAGTATCCCCTTTGGAACAAACAGTTAAGAAAAAAACTTCTAGGTAAATTAAATTAACAGATTTCTTTCAGTATTTTAAGATTGTCAGTTTTTTAAAAACCAGCATAGTTAATTTTGTAAACAAATCTCAAAGTATTACACAACTAGTTTTTTGAGCTTTATAACCAGGTTTTAACAAAAAAAAACAACCCTCTAACCTACACAAGATAACCACATGGCAGGACTGTAATGACTGGTGTACCTAATACATCTTAAGGGTGGGGAGGGAGATAAATGAATGAAAGGAGTGGATTTAACAGCGTAGGAATGTTTTGAAATGGGCAGTCAGTGAGGGTTCATGTATAGGGCTGCGAGGGGCATTTGTGTGATATCACAGATATTGATAACGTTAGGGAATAAGAGAGGAGAAAAAGAGAAAGTGATTACAGTCAGTGATAAAGAACCATTATATGTATAGGCTATATGTAAATGAATATGTAAAAAAAATATCTACACCACTCGGCTATCCGTCCCACTCTAACTCATGTTACCCATAATAAAGATGGGTGGACCCGGGGGACTTGACACTAAATTTCACCTGGGATAATTCCTCTTGGTTCTCACAGAGGAGAGAATCTGAGACTCTTTCAGTCGACAGTCAAGCGCTATACACTACTCTGCCATCTGCCTGAAGGAAAAACGACATGCTTTTTGCGTGGGCTAAAAAAAAAATTTTTGGGGATTTAAAAATTCTTACTTCATTTTCAAGTATTTTAAATGGAATTTTTCATACTAAATTTTGGATTTTAAAAATTGCCACGTTAATAGTATTTAATTTCTTCACATTTTATGCTAATTTTCATTGTTAAACCATGTATGAGGAAAAACATTAAGCTTAAAAGAGAGAAGGGATAAAAGAACAAACGAATGCAGATGTATTTTAAACTGCTATTGTTATGTTATCCTGTAAAATGTCACCAAATTTAGCTTATTAAAATACATCATAATACATTTTTCAATGGCATAATTTTTGTAATATACATTAACTTCTAAAATAGATATTAAAGCAATATTATATTTTCGTTCACAAAACTCACAGATTTTGTCAGTTTGGAGTACTTAACTTGAGTCATATCTAAGTAAATAGGTTTCAGAATATATTACGTTATTTTTTTCATTCATAATTAAATAAAGCATTTGATTGAAACAATAAAATAATTTGTTTTGAATATTTTTTATTTTTTTTTTTGGTTTCTGAATATAACTCTTAAGAATCAGCCGAAAGGTATTAGGTATTTCATTTACTGTTTAATATTTTTAATACATTAAAATTTCAGAATTTTGAAAGAAGTAAGAGAAGAATGTGGTATTCTGGAAACTTCATCAGAGGAGGAAGACGAATCTTCAAGTATGTTAAATATATCCTTACCTTGTCTTCTTATCCAGACTTTTCTACCATGCTGTCAATCTTATTTCACTGCCCATTGATTTTATCTAAACACTGCTTTTATTCTATTAAAATGTGTGGTTAAATTTTGTGATCAAGGACTGTTTAGCAGTAAGATATTTCTTTTCCTCAAGTTTTTGGTTTTACTATTTTCTGTTTTTTGGAACTCTAGATATTTAAATATATTTACCATTTATTTTTCACTTTCAGATTTCTGATATCAGTAAATTTATTTTTTGTGTGCTTATTTTTAGGTCCAGTGCAGAAAAGTAGGCGGCAGCTTTTCAAGTCGTTAGGTCCAATTCCTTCTCCTGAACCTACTCTCCCAAGTGTGGTTTCAACATTTGCAAGCAAGCCATCATTGGTCAATGGAGAACTCAGTTCTGTTAATCATATTGCAGATGACAGCCCCATTCAGAATTCAAATCTCAAGAGACCTCGTCCAATCAGTCCTGTTGAAGTGACAGAAGAAGGCTACAAACTAATGCTTAAGCTACATAAAAAGAAGAAGATATTGGATCCTGTAAGTGTATTTATTAATTTGAAATGTATGTGTGATTCAGTCATGTTTGCTGTAGTAAGCTGCTTTTAATCGAGAAATTTCATATAATATTAGAAACAACACTATTTTTCACTACAGTCTAGTTAGAATATGTCAAAAAACAGGTGCATGTAAAAATGATGAAATGTTTTATCTACTTTATTATTTACATTTATCTGGAGATTTTGTTATTATAGGTAACTGATAAGGTAATATCTGATTTTGATTTGATTATATTCAAGGACTTGCCAGAACTGGATACAAGTAGTATTACTCTCCAGGACATACTCACTAGGTGTCAGGCAAATAAGAGAATTCCAAAAATCACTACAGGTGAGTAAAATATTCTATTTACTATCATTGCAGTTTTTTTGTTTTTCAGAGATTAAGTTGACTTTTTGCAAATTATTCACATGATTTATTGCACTGCATTGCACAGATATATTGAATAAAATGAATGCTATATGAATAAAATGATGATACTGGATATAATTGTGTGGTAAAATGTTTGACTCAGGTTTTGTTTTTTTGACCTCCGGTGAGAAGCAATTGATATTTCAGGTCATGTTTAAAGTCCCCACTATATCTCCCATGTTGCCTCCATAGAAATTGTGCTATTGGTGTAGGGACTTCACACACACACACACACACTCTCTCTCTCTCTCTCTCTCTCTCTCTCTCTCTCTCTCTCTCTCTCTCTCTCTCTCTCAACGAACGAACGAACGAACCAGATGTTAGCATATTAGTCCATTGTAGTTTCCCACGCAAAGGCTTTTTGAAAATTTTAGTTCTCTTTTTTAGATGACTTGGAAATAACATCATCCCATTCATATAGCAGCAAATGGTGCCAGAAAAAAATAACTTCCAATAAAATCTTTCATGTAGGAGTATCTTAAAAATCACCGTCTATATATGTCCATTTTCAGGAGAATATTTTTCTTTATGGCCTGTGTTGAATTAATAGGTCAAACAGGCCAAATAATTAGCATTTTACTAAATTTCAAGGCTGCATTATCATAATAGTCTGCTAACAGTACAATAACTCCAAAGTGATATAAATGTAATAAAAAAAGGTAAATACTTTCGGCCAAAGTGGGGCAATCATAATAAAAGTTAGTGAGCAATATTAGTTAAAACAAAATGGAACAAATTGATAATTAAATGGATTTTGGAAAATGTTTATACATGTATTGCACATTTAGGTGAGGAAAGAAGCAGTTATCGTTTAGAAAGGCTAAGCATGGCAGTTGGGAAACAAGGGTCAATTAACCATCCTTGTGACGTGTAGAATTGCCCTTCTCCCCCACCAACCCCAGTACACCACAGGGTCAAGGTTCCAACCGCTATGTTGTGTAGATTCGTTTCATCGACGTCGCCTTCCCCCCCCAATTGTTTCACTGACGGTCCCCCCCCCTAACGTTTCGGTGACAGACATCGTCATTCCCCCCCCCCCCTAAACGTTGCACCAACGTATTCGCCCCAACCTTATAAAAGACGTGAATAGTAGTAGCTGAGTTAGTAAGGTGCTCTTGAGTTAGTAAGGTGCTCTGAGTTAGTAAGGTGCTGACAGACATATGAGTTAGACGTAGTTAGTTCGGTGTAGACAGTTCTAAGATTCTAAGAGTTAGTTGTAAACTTGTAGTGACATTTGTTTAAGTAGACATCATTAGACAAAGGACTTATATTGTATATACATATATATTCACCTATGTTTAGAAGCAATTAAAGTTAGATCTGTTGTGTTCATATACCAAGCCTTGGCGTTGATATATTTATTAGTTAGAAAAGTTAATGTTACATATTTGAAAATAATAACGTAACAATCCTTTTTTGTAATTTGATGTAGGTTAATTTTGATTTGTGTGTAGATTGTTTTTTTTATAGTACAGGTAGACCTTAAAAAAAAAAACTGGCATCCTCCAGGTAGATTTTTGAATATGCTGGATGATTCAAGGTTTATATTTTCTGTAGATATTTAATAGAAAATGACCACATTTACTGTGGAAAAAAAAACACTAAGTGAAAAAATGAAATTTGACTTTAGGGTATACATCGAAACACCAATGGCACCTCCAGAAAACAATGGCACCTCCAGAAAACAATGGCGTGCCATTGCAAGTGGGAATTTGAACATACGCTCCTGACATTCATGCTAGAATGCTGATGGATCTGTATTTTTTGTTGTCAGACTTTTTAATATCTTTGAAACATACTGCAGAAGTATTCTGAAATGTAAAAGCAGTTAACTTTTCTTTTAAAACCAATTTTTTAAAATTGTTTTTAGACACACCAACTTCAACAGCTGAGAATACAGCAAGTAATCCAGCTACTATGAAAAAATGCCTAAAGTTGAAAGCAAAAGGAGACAAAAAGAAGAAACTGAAAGTGAAAGACTTGCCAGCAGCATCTGTAGATGATGATGATGCCATCATACCGCCGCTCCTCTCCACATCAGAATTGGACCAGAGCTCTAGCTTCTTGGGTGTTGATGAAGAGTCGGAAGAGTATGCTCTTTATTGATCTATATCTTAACATTTTTTTTTTTAATGTAGTGCTTAGAAATTTTTTTTTCCTATATTATGTTTTAATTTATCATACTTAACCTAAAATAAACAGGAATATTGAATATTCTTGCAACTTTTAAAATATCTAAGAGCTATTAATGCTCTTTTTTTTGTTAAAGAGTGGTAAAAAACAATAAATGCTTTTTTTTACATTGCCCTATCTTTACCGCACCTCATACATTTCTATTTTAGAGTTTCCAAAACAGTGTTTGGTCCAGCTGCAAATTTCTTCTGTTTGCTAAGGAGCATTTTATCAGAATTCCCAGATTGTAAATGTTCTACTTTAAAAGTAAGCTTTTGAAAATAAGATTGTCGATTATGGGAAATAAAAAAATCAAATAATGGTTTTATTGAGCTTGGATTAAGAAAATTAAATAATGTTTTGATAGATAACCGTGACAAAATTATTATTTTTTTCAAATATGTTTAGATTGAAGACAGAGTAAGAGAATGGCTTGATCTTAACGATGAAATATCCAACCCTTGGTTGGCTCTTCAGAAAAGTTGGGTAGATCATGTGGTATCTGCTCTTAAATTTCTTTCTGGCAGTGAACTTGGTAATTAAAAAAAAATGTTTAAAAATTTCATTGTAAAAATAAAAATTGATTTTGCAATCTTTAAGTTAATAGTAATAAGGCAAGAAGTTTTTTTTTTATTTTTTAGGGTTGAAAGTTGAAAATTTTATACCACTAGTGGACTATAAGGAACGAGCTCAGCAATGGAAATGGATTGGCATTGGTCGTGACTCAGATCCTGAGCTTTCTGCACTGTTTCGTTATTGGTTACAGCATAAGGATGATGTCACTGTAGATGGTGTAGACTCAGTTCAAGGCTCTCCACCGCCACCCAAGGCGTAAGAAATTGATTTACAAAGCTTAAAAAGCATATTTAATTTATTCTATTATTTTTGTAAAATTCTAAAAATGTTTAGATTAATTGATTACTAAATAATGTTTACTGCAGGGGTGGGCAACATTTTTGAGATAAGGGCCACATTGAGATAGCCATGGTGATCATAGGGGTACATCAACAACAAATTATCCTATTTATTGGTTTAAATAACACTTATTAATGTCTGAATTGCATTATGTCTTATTAATAGATAAAAAAACAACAGTAGTACTCAGAGATGCTTGTTACAGTAATAAATGAATACTGACTACAGGATCAAAGACATGAATACAATGAAATGACAAGAAACCTGTCTTGGTGATCTGCTTTTAATTTGTTCTTGACCAGTTTAATCATACATACATTCTACCAGTTTATGCTCTGGCCCCATCCTTGGTGACACTTGCCATTTCATCCCATGACAGTTATTGAAAAGCTACCTTTCTCCACTAAATCCACAAACTGAATTAAGTCCTGACCAGTGGTGACATTTCTCATCAATTTCCTCTGTGATGACAATACATATATCAGTATATATAATTGAGCTATGTCATCTGCATACAGCTCTAAAGTGTACAGAAAATTTCTGCTTGAAGTTTTCATTAGTTCTGTTCACATATTCAGACTGGTCCTAGATATTTCTCGTCACATATACACCAGCTATAATAGACCTATCTTCAGTGTGCTACCATGTTCTTTTATAATATTACTATAAATCTACCAGTATTTTATACATCTGAATCAATCAGAGTGTCATCTATCATGTTCTGTTTTAAATAACCTAGTCAAGCATTACTCTCAAACAAATTCATCTTTGGAAATGTATGTGAGAGCAGAGCCAAAGTCTGAAACACCCCACTTACAGTTTAATACATTCAACTTATTGTTTTAATGCATTTAAATTATTTACTTCAATAACATGGACTTTTCTAGGTGTAGTAGCCACTGATTACAGGTGCTGGTATTTGTGTATTAAGTATCATCCAACTGTATTCACTATTTCAAGTCTCCCATTCAGCTTCCCCCCTCCACCCCCGCTCCCCCATTTAATCGGACTATACATGTGATTTAATCTGACCTGATTCACCTGATGCTTTCTCTAATGGCCCACAACTGAGGCACTTCTAGCTCAGTATTAAAATCAACCAGCTTATTTGACACTGTGCTGGTTCTTTTGACTCTCGTGTATTACTACTTTCACTAAATTTCTTGGTTTTTAGTCTGTACATGCTTAATGATTTTTAAAATAAGTATGTTTTAAGTACCTTAAAAAAGGTAAAAAAAAATTTTTTTTAATTTTACTAAATGTTTGTGTGGGCCATTGAAAATGCTGTAATGTGTTCTGCACGTAGCCTGCAAGCAATATGTTGCCCACGTCTGGTTTACTGGATTATATTTTTAATAAAGTTTAAAATAATGTCTGTTTTTTAAATATTGTAATAATTTTAATGATAACTTTGAAGTATTGTTTAATAATTTTTTTTTCTTTAAACAGTAAAACCAATTTCATAGTTAGGCCCACTTCCAGCAATGAAAAAGCTTTATTCAGAGAACAAGAACGACGAAGGTTTGCAGCTCCACACAAAGCATTCACATTTATGATGCATGGTTATGATTCAGTTGTTGGTCCTGTTAAAGGAGTATATGACAAGGATAGCGGAACAAACAAAGCTAGGGAACATAATCTATTAGTATCAGACCGGCCTCCTTTTGTTACTATTTTAACACTAGGTAACCCTATTTATTATACTCACTTTTAGTATCCAGTATTCAGTTGTAAATGATTTTAAGTGTCGGTTTTAGATATCAGATTTTAAAATGTTTGTGTAATCTGCCTTTCAGTACGTGATGCTGCAGCAAGATTGCCCAATGGTGAGGGAACCAGAGGAGACATTTGTGAACTTCTCAAAGACTCCCAGTTTTTAGCCCCAGGTGTGACAGAGACACAGGTAAAACTAACATTGCTATTGCTGAAAATTTTAGTTCTGGTTTTAAGCTGGTTTTAATTGCAGGCAATGAAGAGACAATAATCTATCACTTTAAATTTTATTGGGTTTAAGTGTTCTAATTACATACAAAAAATTAATAAGGATAATTATTATGTTAACAGATCAATGCTGTGGTAAGTGGAGCCCTCGATAGGCTACATTCAGAGAAAGACCCATGTGTTAAATATGATGTGACAAGGAAATTATGGATATATTTACATCGCAACAGAACAGAAGATGAATTTGGTAATTGTTTCTTTAATTTTATTTAGAATTTACCTTTAATACTCAATTAGCATATTATTTTTTTTGGCTCTCTGTGAAAATTCACATAGTGCAAGATGCAAAATCTCCTGTTGTCTGATCACAATTGGTGATCAGATATATTAGCCAATGTGAATTAGGGCCTTACTTTGTCTTCAGTATTTGCAAGAGAACAAGCACAGAATTGGCTATTCTGGGAATAAGATTAGACCTAAAATTTCCTGTTTCTGGTTTTATGTTTTCTTGTTCACTCAATTGATAAATGGTACATATTATGATTTTATGTATCTTTTGGCTGCATTTGACATTGCTTAATAATAGCTGACATAGAGAATAGCTTAGAATTGTATTTGTATTACACACTGTTGTGATTAAATACAAGAATTTTTAAATGCAGCATTTACTTTTTTAATTTATACAAATTTGAGAAATTAAACACTTGTGTAATTATAATCTTTAAATCTAATATTTTTACTGGAAATATTATAGTAAAATAATTATAGTTGAAGTTAAATGAAACACTTTGAAATATATTTCATCATTGTTTGATAGTGTCATTTTTTAAAAATGTATAATACTATTTCAAACAAAGCTTGACTGCTTAAATGTATTAGTAAATCAAATAATGTTTTATATTATACAGAAAGAATTCACCAGGCCCAAGCTGCAGCTGTTAAAGCAAAGAAGACTTTGACCAGGCCCAAAGCAGTCAAAGTGGTTTGTATATTTTTAGTTCAGGGTGTTTCAGTTTTTGCAACATAGCCTAACTCTTTTGTAGATAAACTGTTAAATGGCCTTCATTGAAATTTTTGTTTTTATATTTTTGCATTTTAAAGCATTACACTGAACACATAAGATGATTTTTTTTATTTGTATCATTTTTATTGTTTGACCATACAGAAATGTGAACTATTTTCATGTTAACAAAATGTCCAATGATAATTTGTGATATGGCAGGACCACAACTTAGCTGTTATATTTTATTTAATATTTGAAATTTAATTAATTTCAAGAAAAAAAAAAGGTTATTTTTTAGTAATCTATTTATGTCCTGTAAAAATTTTACAAAATGTTTTTAATGTTTCTCTTACAAGGCGAAAGATCCCAGCAATCAAGTTAATCCTGTAGCACCTGTGGTGTCAGCAGTAACAACTCCTAGCAAACAGAACTTTACTCTTTCTACCCTTTCCGCATTGCCTTCAACTACAGCTGCAACACCTGTGGTTACAACAAAAACCACTACCACCGAATCTGCTTCCAGTTCCTTGCTGGGAAAGGTGGCCAAACCAGTGACTTCTCTTGTTCGTTTTAGTGGCAATAACTCAACAGGTCTTACTCTCAATTCAAATATTGCTCAGCTTCAAGCTGCCAGAGCTGCTATGGCTAAATCTGGAGCTACAGTCAGCCAGTTGCAAACAATTAAACAGCTGACCTCTGGGCAGGGTTTGACAACTCTGGCACCAACTACCACTACATCAATTGCTACATCATCGGTTTTGACTGTGACATCTGTAGGTCTTAGTGTGAATTCATCTCTGGCAGCACAGCTTCTTTATTCACCTGGATTGACTCCTACGAGTGTAGTGGCAGGTAAACTCCAAAAACCTAATATGTTACCTGCAAGTACGGCTACTACTTTTAGCTTAGTGACTACCATGAATACATCCCAGCCTGCTGGTAATGCTGCTAAACCACATGCTGTTTCCACAATTAGCATGCTGCAAAACCATCAGATTCTCAAACAGCAGCAGGCTGTTTCACAAAGTGTTCTCAAGCAAAATGCTGCACTTGTTGCAGCTGTAGGTCAGACTGTAGCTGCTGCATCAGCCAACTCTAACACTTTAGGGAAGTTGACAGCAGCAGGTCCCAAGCAGACTTTTACCATGACTGCTCGTCAAACTCCTCCTCCAAATGTTGTGGTTACAAAGACTCCGTCAGCTGCATCTTCATTCAAACCCTCTGGTATGAAGCAGGCATCTCTCATTCTTGCCCAGGATGGGTTAGGGAATCTCACTCAAGGTACAGCTGGAGGTGGTAAACTTGTGGCCTTGACATCTGTGCCAGGTACTGTGGGGAATGAGGGCACAGTTGTGGCTCAGATAATGCAGCAAGCTGCAACCATTCCAGGGACTCCTCGGGGTCAGTCTATTAGACTGCAAGGTAATCCCTTTATGTTAATTTGGTATTCTCGTCATCTACTTAAAAACTATTCAGATTTTTTGTAATGTTGCTTTGCATATTTATTGTCTGCCAATAGTTGTCTGACAGCACTGCACAGCCATAGAAAAGATAGCACCTTTCATTTGGAGGTGAATTAAAAAAAACTTTTTATATTTATATAACGAAACAAAAAATAGTTTTATTTGCTAAAAGAATTTGTGGAATAAAATTTAAATTTTTATATCAAATCTCAAAAATGAGAGAAGTTTATAGTTTCTCAGCTTTTAATGCAGTTTTACATTGTAGCCATTGTCAATAAATATAAATTGAATTAAAATGTGGTAGTATATTTATAATATAAAGTTTAAAAATTATTACATTAAATTTTTAATAGATTAACTTTTATAGTGGCTGACAAAAATTGTCAAGTCTAATGTGTAATTGAAGAGCATGACAATATCTTACTTTTATGTAAAACTGTGAATAATACTTAATTGTTAACTTTTCATGATTCTCAAACTGAATAGTCTTTCATCTATTAAGTATCAAATATTATTTTTCAAATCAGTGTAATTATTTATTTATTTAAAATGCAAATAACTAGTTAGGGACTAACATATATAAACATAAAAAGAGAGATGAAGTCCTATTGGAATTTATATTTAAATTGATTTTTTTAAATTTTCAAGTTAATTACTGTGCCATAGGTCTTATTTATATTTGGCCTTAAATTTGTATGCTTAAAATTAATATCTGGCCACTACAGGAAATATCTTAAGAAGATAAATCAAATAGAATAAAATATATTTTTTTACTAAGAATCCATAGTAATTTATTGTTAATAGCAACCATTGTATTTACAACACAAGATAATTAACAATTCTATAAAAGAATCCACCATCATACAAAATAGTTTCAAAAATTGAGCATGACTTAAAATGTTTTGCAGTGGTGAGATTCTGACATAAATAGAACATCATCTTAACTTGCATTATTATCATCACCAAATTATTTAAATACAGTCGATTCCGTTTAAATGGGACACATCGGGACCAAGGCTTTTTGTCCCAATTAAGCGGCTGTCCCAATTAAACATACAAATTTACTATTGGCTTCTTGGTTTGGTTTCTTTGAGATTTGTCCCAAATAGGCGGCTGTCCCAATTAAGCGGTGTCCCATTTAAGCGGAATCCACTGTATTGTAATTTTCCACAAAAATTTAGGGCCAAAAATAAATAATCACTGTAATATTTTTCTTAAGAAGTATTTACCATTTTTATTTATCTTTGTAATAATGTAACTTCTATTGAATTAAATAAAATAAAAAAAAAAATCCAATTTGTTTTTAAGGATGGCATATAATAGTACAGTTCAAAGAATTTTAATAAAAAGAAAATATGTAAATAATTCTTAAAGCTTTAAATTTATTTTTCAGGAGGCAGTCTTGTTCAATCTGTGATAGGCGGGAAGCCAGTACAAATAGGGGGGAAGCCGTTTGCTCAAGCAAAGGGTCTTATACAACTTGCAGGTAAAGGAGGACAACCTATTGGATTAATCAGGGCTCCTCAAGGCTCCTTATCTACTATCAATCTTATACCGCACTCAGCTGTTTCATCAGCCTTATCTTCTGCTTCTGGAAAGACAGCTACTGTTGTTGGTATGTATTGTATCATTTAAAGGTTACAATATCCTAGAAGTATTTTAGCTTGTATATTAAATTTAATACAAGGTTTCATGCACAGGCATGACACCAAGTTCATGTCCGATTGAGGCCCCCTTGAGGGCTATATGGGTGATGTGTGTTGTCATGAGGCTACACACTACTACCATCTGGAATCTGGAGTGATTTACTAAAAAATAATTGCAGACTATCCTTTATGTGGCCATTATATCTTAAACAGTCTTTTCATGTATGACATGAATTTTTAAATGATGGAAGAAGAAAAAGAGAAATTTATCTTTGTTTTGGATTTTGATACATTTCAAATCTTAATTTATTATAAGGGTATATTTTTCAGAAGAAGCTTTCCCCCATTATTTTTATTTTTTAGCAGTAGGAAGCCCATCTTCAGTTCCATCTTCCCCATCTCCTATTTCAAATGCTACTATAACCACAGCTACACCCACAGCCACAGCAGTCATAGGAGCGGCCTCTCCTGCTTCTAAAGGTATAGCTGCATCCCCTGGGACACAGGCCAAACTTCTGAACACGCCACAAGCTGGTCTTATGGTGACGCAGTTGACTCCAGGAAATATCACTCTCAGAGGTACGGATTAAAAAAAAGAATTTCCTTATTAGTTGTGTTTATTTCATTTGAATAAGTCAGAAAAATAAAATTAAAATAGTATTTGTTGCTGGGATTCTTCAAACAAAATTACGAATGTTAAAGAATAGGTTTTGGACTGAATTGAATGTCGAAAAATCCAATAAAGATATCCTACAAAAAGATGTATCAAAACATCAAAATTTGCAGTTCTTGAAAGTACATTTAAACTAGTTGATTCAAATTCTGAGAAAATACTTTTCTATACTGCTATTTCACTGCTAGTTGTTCAAAGATTTAATTTAATTATCAAAATAATACCTCCGATCACAAAATATAAATTACACAGAATGCGCATCTTTAATTTAGATTAGTTTTTCAGAAAGCCGCCATATTGGTGTATTATTCTATTAATGGTTAGTTAGCTTCCACACTATTAAAGAAGAAAATAACAGAATTGCCTGCATTTTTTTATTAGTTGCTAGAGGTCTTTTAAAATAGTGATATGCTTTCTGTAAGTTTATATCCCGTGCACCTGATTAACTGGATTTAAAAGTTTATTGCTTTAATCACCGTATGAATAAAAAATTTTAAATAGGCTACATGTTAATTTTTACAAATATTAAAAAATATTAGAAATTTCATAATCAGAAAACTGGGTGCTTTATAGATGCCAGAAAATAAACTATTTACTTGAAATTGAACATATTTTGATTCATAACATTTTTAGCAGTTGATTAAAAAAAGTCAACATTATTTTAAAATACCATGTATGGTAATGTTGTCCGTATGAGGATCTTACAGTTGCTTGCTGCTCTTTGTTCTGTTGAGCATTGTACGTCTCTCATTGAATAGTTCTTTCTAGTATTTCATTACCAAATCTTGTTAAATTGACAAGGGTGTGCTTTTTAAAATGATTTTTTTAAAATGAAAGTTGCAGTATTGACCTCATGCTTGGCCACATCTGCCATGTGTTTCTTTTCGGTTACGGTTACTTTAGGACTTTTATTTATCATCTACCTTTATTACTACTTCTGTATTTGACAGTACATCTTAAGGAATACATATACAGATGCTAGTTTGAACACTTTTGTTATAAGTGTATGAGGGTTCCATTATGCTTGAGTTTGAGAGTTGTATGTGGAGTACAAAGATTTATTTTATCTTACTTTTTTTTTTCATGACAACTTAGCTGCCACAGGCAACAATCAAACTAAGGTTATTCCTACAGGTGCAGGGATACCAGCTCAATTTATACTACATCATGCTCCTGGAGTAAGTCAAGCATCTTCTGGTAAGTAAAATTAAAGGATTCCCCTTTTTTCAAAGGCTCATAAGGGTTGGCAGGGTCAGGAGAAATGTTGAATTCATGTTACTTAGCTGAGGGACTGGTTTATTTATTTTTGAAGTGACCTGCCTTCTTTTCTTACAAACTCGATATTGTGGTAATTTAATGATGGTTAGACAAAGACTGCAACTAAAAAAATATCTTTTAATTTACAGTATATTTATTTATTATAAAAATTGAAACTACTGTGAATAATAATTTAAGTCAACCATGACAGAAGCAATGAAGGGTCCCAATATTCTAGAATGGTCAAAAATCTTTTTTTTTATTGTTTACATCTTTTTACTTCAAGAAAATATGATGAAAATGCATGTTGTTCAGTAATTAAATGAAATTCTATTTACTTCTTTAAGTTGGATAAATTGACTGTTTTTCTTTATGATTTGGACCTTTTTTTAAAGAGTTCTTGAACAAAAAAGGTTGTGTTTGTGATGAAATTTAATGCATGTTTGAATTTTTTAAATTAATACATTAAAAACAGATATACAAATTCTTTTATTTTTGTTTTACCTATAGGTTCATTGATTGTCAGTAATGCTTGTGCAGGTGTAAAAGGAGGTCAAAATCTCCAGGTGGGTAATTGGATGATTTAAGGGAAATCTACAATTATTTCTTTTAGAAAAACAGTGATTTAAATAAAGTGTAGCATTCATCAGTTTCTGTAGCCATGGCTTGCACAATGCCCAGCTGCCTTTACCCAACTTAATGTCAGGCACTCTTTTAAAGTTGGGTAGACTTGGGTGAACTTTTCTATCAACTTTCATTATGACCTGGATGAAATTCCCTTGTTCTCACTGAGGATCAAATCCAGGACCCATAGGTTGACAGTCAAGTGCTCAACAATGCTCAACCATCTATCACCATGTTGTCATTAAAACATTGCAACTTACTTAATATAGAATATTATTTCTGATGAAATTAAACTACAGAAAATAGTGTACATGTATTTTGACACAGTTTTTAATTATTATTTAATTAAGAAAGTAGATTTGTTTGCTGGGAAATATCATTTAAACTAATTCCTTATAATTTATATTTCATATCCATTACTATTACTTAATTACGCTTAATTTATTCTTTAGAGCAAAAGAAGAAAAAAACTTTTAAAAAAAAAACCCATTTTTAGTGGCAACAGTTTTTTAATTCATCAGGATACTATTTTGTGTGTGTGCCAAATCTACATATATTTTTAAGATTTATTTTCTAATATAATTTCCATGTTTTAGGAAGCATTTTTCCATTTTAAAGAGTTGATTCCGCAACCAGCAAATGTTTTTAATGCAGTATTTGACTAGGCATTAAGAAATACAGTATTTACAAGTTTGCAGTAAAAAAAAAGACAATCAATGGCCATATTTTTAATCTGTAGTTATCTAAAGTAAACTATTTACATAAACATGTACATGATGCTTTCCAAAGTACAATGGGGAAAAAAAGCTATTTATATTGAGGCTGAAATGATGTTTACAGAAAAAATTGTTTTGGTCAGGAACAGGTGGTCCATGTACTTGTCTACAGAGGAAATAGTACAAAAGCAGCCACACGCTTCTGGAGTACTTGTTGATTAATTTTTTTTGTAAATTTAAAGATTCTCATAAAAGTGCTACATAGCCATAAAAATTATTAATTAAGTGATCTGCATGAATAAGCCCATAAATTGAGTGGTCCATTGGAATGAAACTTTTGAATGTAGTGGTTAGCGGTAGTATAGCTTATGAATTTAGTTGTCACGAAGTTTGATGGGTAGTTAATTGCTGTTCAAAGTAATCAATTAATTGTACTGAGAAATAACTTTTAAATTCTCTACTTTACATTACTGAAGTAGATTTTATTATGCATGTATTATTAAATATTCACTACATGTATTATGGTTCACTTTTTGTTACAGATGGTAAGGACAGTTCTTTCACAGAGTAATTTGAAACCGGGACAGGCCACCATCCTTATCTCACAGCCTGCCCTACCTCAAGGAGTTGTAACATCTGCAACTGGTCTCACTGCTGGACAGGTACCATCACATCAAATTTTATTATTCATTAAAACATATACATTGTCCCTCTCTTGGGGTAAATTTTAAATTACACAAATTAGAAAAGAAAATGTGTATATTATAAACCCAGGTATATTAAGTTTAATTGATAATTCTTTACATTTTTAATGAAAGTTAAAAAAAGAAATAATATAATTTTGTTGATCTTTAAAAAAAATGTCTTTTATCAGATTGTTTAATATTGATGTTTTAATTTTCATATTTAGTGGTATTTAGATCAGGGGTGCAAAATCTGTGGCCATATAGCCACATGGGAGGTAAATGGCAAATGGATTAATATAAATCAGTCTGGCAGCTGCCCTAACAGTAATTAAAGGCTCATTGTGGGAGAAAGTGGTGAAAAAATTATGCACTAATGAAATATGTGGCTGCATTTTTTTTAAATAAACAAAGAAACAAAAAAAACCTTGAATTGTTTTAAGTGTGTCTATTTCAAAGAATTTTTTTTTTTATTAAGGCAATCTGCTTGTTTCTTATTTAAAAAAAAATTCATTGATTAAATTGTTTTTCTTATTCCAGGTAGTTCAAGCTAGTAGTAAAACGTCTGGACGAGGATCACCTAAAGGCAAACCAGTCTATGCTCGTATAATCACGCCCCCTCCTGGCATGAAGCTACCAAACATCAGTCAAGTGCCAGTCTCTGGTGGCAATGTAAATATGCTACAGACTGTTTTGGTGACATCAGCCATTCTCAATCCTCCTACAGTAGCGGCCACCAGAGAAGAGACAGTAACGTCAGACAAGCTAAAACAGGACGGGTCAGGTGACAGTTGACTGTAAAAGCTTTTGGAGCACAAAGCAATCTGTGAATAAAAAATTACTTATTAATTAACAAACTATTGCCTAAAAGGATTTTTGTTGAAAATATAAATAACTGTTAGGTAGTAGGGGACATATACTTTGCACATGTTATGTTAGCTAATAGCATTCCCATATTTTGGGTTGTGTCAAAGTCACTGCATACTGAACCCAGCTTTGGATTGAATCCATGGATTTGTTTTACTGGTGATTGAATCTTTAATATTTGATTTCAAAAGTGAAAAAAAAAAAAATAACAACATATAATAATTACCGACAAGGTATCAACTAGTTCATAATGTCTTGACAAGGTATCAACTAGTTCATAATGTCTTGACAAGGTATCAACTAGTTCATAATGTCTTGACAAGGTATCAACTAGTTCATAATGTCTTGACAAGGTATCAACTAGTTCATAATGTCTTGACAAGGTATCAACTAGTTCATAATGTCTTGACAAGGTATCAACTAGTTCATAATGTCTTGACAAGGTATCAACTAGTTCATAATGTCTTGACAAGGTATCAACTAGTTCATAATGTCTTGACAAGTGATCAAAAGGCACTTACTGTTATAGTTTATCTGTCAGTATGTGGAGGTTATTTACTCATTAGTAATTCAGAAAAAACAAATGATACAGTCACAAATTATACAATGAAAGACTTTTCATTGATCGACTGCCTCATATAAGATTTGCTTAGGAGTGAGAAATAGGGATTCCTCTTAGACTGTTATTTTTAAGCCAATTTACTTTTGTTTTAGCAAACATGATACATGTTCTTGATTTTATTAGCATATAATATTTATTTGTTAAATAATAGTAAAATGTGTTTTATTTATGTTTTTAATTGTTCAAATACCTAGGTTTTCAACAGACTTTTTTTTTTTATTGTGAACATTGTGTAAAGGGTTATTTCATTGATCATGTTTGTAAAGTTAAAAAGTTTATCCCATTCTAGTTCAATCTATTCTTAGTAAATTTAGCCATATAAAATGTACATTTTTGTCATTTTTGATCTCATGTAAAAACTCAACCCAAAAAAAAAATGTGTACTTCCAGCAGAAAAGTCAGTTAGTCATTTTTGTATTGTCTGTTGGATTTTCATTAACAAAAACATTGACTTAATTAATGTAATAATTGAAAGGCTTTACACCAAAAGTCTTTTCAAAACTTGAAGCAACTGTCTTGAATATGACACGAATCAAATAATTTGAAATTTAGTCTCAGTTATCCAATCTTTGGAGACTAATTATTCTTGTGCTCTCATCTAGATAACTGAGTACACAGATTATTGATGATGATAGACCAGTAGTTTTAAAATCAGACAGACATACACTGTGCTCTAGGAATATTTATTTTTGCCATTATGGTTGGTTGATATTGTTAGAGTTGAAATGATCACTTTTACATGATTTTGTTGATCTCTGTGTGCACCCTTTAGAAAACTCAGCGTTAAGAGTTTGCCAAGTGAAAAGAATATGATTTTACTGAATTAGGTTTGTTTTCATTTTATTGTTTCATTCCACTAATGAAAAAAATTGTGCATAAAAAAGAATACAGCTTATTTTCTTAATGCTATGTTGTAGCCAAGACAACACGTGATACAAATGTAAATTATTTCAAATTATTTTTCGTTTTCACTTCTGTGGCCAATAGATAAAAATGAGAGTGAGAAGATGAGCGCGGAGGATTGAAAATGGTTTAAATGTGGATATTGTGCCAATTTATGTACATTTGTACATTGATTAAAATTTAATTCATAACTTGAATGCAACTTAGGAATTCCTGTATATATATAAATATATCACAGGTTTGTTTGAGCTTTTATTCTTCATACATTTTATGTGTAATTAAATAAAATTTGCACTTTATCTGCTTGTGATTATTATGTGTACAGAATATTCAATTGAAATGTGAGTACTAAATATTAGAGATGATCAAACATTAAAATCAGGAAATAGTTGTGCCTCCAAATCTGAATTTAATATGTTTCCAAGAAATGTTTGAATAACAAATATGTGCTTCGAGTCGATTTATGCCTATATAAATTATATAAAATAGATGAATCAATTCCATCTGCAAATATTCACTCTAGTTCCGAAAAAGAAAAATCTAAAAGTTTGCAAGATCCATGGAGTAAAGTACTAAATGAACAATGTGCTGGACATTACTAATAACAAGCAATCAGGATTCTGCAGTAAAAAAAAAAATTGTTTATTTTACAAAAGCTGAGTTGTAGACGATTCAGATTTGGATGTGTGACTAAATAACTTCCTTAAGTGTCACTGCATTTAACAGAGAAGAGATCCTCTCTTCACAACAATGTCCATACAGTCATCCCTTTAGACTGGTTTTTATTTAGATGAATGATAAAGATGAAATATTTTTGAAAAACTTGTTTGATATTTGATGATGTTTTTGTTATGACAAATATATACATTAGTTGTAAAACTACTTCTTTCCTGTCATTTTTTTGTTTGTTTTGTTGCAAGATATTTTGTATCAGTATATTTCAGATTTGAAAACCGGAAATTTTGTTTTGTTTAAAAGTTGTAGGTTTTGTTATCGATGATATTTATAATTCAATGATCGTTTTGAACCAGAAAATGATTCTGAAGAAAAAGTCCACTCAGTTGGTTTTTAACAAGATCCAGGAAATTTGTATTATTACTAGAGTATAAATAAGTGCAGAAACATTATAAGCTACATCTTGTTTGAATATGTGTGTGTGTGTTTCAAGAGACGAGTGGCAAATATATTAAAATAATTTCATAAAATATGATAAGTGAAATATATCTTCGTTTAGAATGAGGTTTGTACTGAAGAAGTTATAATATCTTAACTAGAAGTCCATTAAATTACAGATAAATATTGTTAACTATACCGGATAGTGTGTGGACAGTTAACTGTGATCCTAATAGTCGAGAGTTTATTGTAGGCACATAAATATGTAGGATTTTGTATTGGGTCTGCTTGTGTTTTTCCGCTCATGGGCTGAAAATTTCTCCTCCTTTGGTAGGTCAATATGCTAAATGTTTATGTACTATTATTAGATTTATCATTGTGGCGCCCGTATAAAGGTCGCGAATCTAATACTTTCATGCACATACTATCAAGATACATAGCATCTGTATACTAGTGCATTTTAAAAGTTACTTATACCATTGTATTAGTCATTAATTGTTGTTATTCTACAATAAAGACACAACACATATGAACATATATATAACATGAGGTCGATGTGAGACACACTAGTTTATTGATACAGTAGACATAATGAAACAGCCGTACAAAGTCAGTTGTGTGAATACAAGTAATTAAAAAACGAAAGACATGACTGACTAGGAGCCGAGTAAAACTCATTTAAAAGCAGTGTATTGTTATATAATATTTTTAGGTGGGCGATTGGTTCCGGTTTTCGCTCAACCCGTTAATCAATGCTGTTGATTTTGTTATATTACGCAAACTTGATTTCTAATTATTATTATAATAATTATGGGGCAGTGGTCACGAAGTTTGTTATATTATACAGTGTAACGTTATATTGGGGAAGGGTTCTTGTGTTTATTTTTGTTTTTCGACTTTGTAAGTTTGTATTGTTAGGAGGAAGGTAGGTTTGAAAAAAATCGATTTTATTTTACTAGGTGGGTGGGAGAGGGTCACCGAAAGTTTGTCACCTGTTGCCCATGAAAGGAAGGGGGTCTAAAAAGTGCTAAAATACGTTGACGTAATTAATGAACGACTCCATAGAGTAATATGAGTGAAATATTCACTGAAGCCTTTTACAGGTGAGCCCGCCATTGAATCAACCTATACATATGCAAACATTAGACACCAGAAACACGCTAATGCCTACTACCACTGTAGTGACTATACGTTTATGCAATCAATACATGTTATTTACATGACTGCAAGCAGAACATTTCTTAGGCTTTAAGGGGAACTAGACGAAAAATCGTAGAAATATTTGGAGATATTTTGCTAAAGTTCCTCTTGGGTTCCCGAAAGCATACGCTTTGATAGGATTTTTTACGGGGCTCTTTGGCAGTTGGGACCCTTAGGTATCACATATCTTACCAACACACTCCCCCTACCCCGTGTCAACAATAGTCAAATTTTTCAGACCATCCCATAAGTTTTTGACGTAATTGATGAACGAAAAATGTAACTTTTTATCCTAATTTTAATATGCATTGGTGCATATTAGGCACTGACTATGATGTTGGAAATATCGGTAATACCATTTTACAACGTTTGCCCGTATGGCCGAAATTTGACTGTTTATTTCCAATAAAATAATATCAGATATAGATTATTTTAGATTTAGAAATATATTAGGAATATCATGTTTCTCTCAGATAAACTTATGTTTATAATTTTATAATTGCTTTTTAAACTGAGTTGGAAAATCGAATTGAATGGTTTCGCTAGAAAAGATCAGACATACCTAGGCCATTATAAGTGACTGTGACATTTTAAATACTGTAATGTATTTTACAAGCTTTTTGTATGAGCGCTCTGATGACAGGAATTATTAACAGAATACACAGACTGCAATAGGCCTACTTACTAGAAAGAGTTATTCCAGTTTGCATTTGTAAAGCTATACGTCACCTCTAATGGACCCCTAAATTAGATTAACAGCTGGCATCTGGCTCATCTATATTTTACGAGTGTCATAATTTCATAAAAACGATACGTCAGTGGAGTAAATATTTCCTACTGTAACAAGTAAACTTCTGGACAATTGAAATTCTAATTACGATTTGCCTCACTTTGCAATAAATACGGTTGAATTTATATGCCTAAAATGGAATCTGAACGTTCCCCCATCTGTTATGTAATCAAAGCCCTATCAAAACAGAATGAATTCTTTTTTTTTTCTCATTATCTCTTAGCAGATACGCTCCTATGCTTTTCGATGCTCTATGCAAAGGTACATTTTGATGGGAGAGGTGAATTTTAGGGCACTGGGCAAAAGAACATTTTGGTGCCTAAGGCAATTGTACATTTAAGGGCAATAGACAAATATACTGTCTCGATCATCTTTGACAAGGGCCTTTCTGACCCTAACGTTCAAGTAATTTTAACCGAGGTTTCAGACAAGAGGCAGGTTAGACTGTTAGCTATATAGGCCTAAGCATACCAGAATGTGAAACTCGGCTAAAATTTGAACTTCAAAATAAAAGTAGATGAAACTTTATTTGATTTGTTTGGAGTTTACGTGAAAAATAAAATCATCACACGAGGCCCTCATTCGTTTGGGGGCCCTAGGCATACTTTTCCCATCCTTAAGAACAGCCCCGTAGCGTGAAAATTTTACAGCAGGGACCAGGCATTCTACAGCAGGGGCCAGGCAATAGCGGGGGAGGGGGTGGCAGGTAATACATTTTACTAAGTAGAACAAATAAGCAGGGGGGCAGACAACACGCAGGGGGGCCCGGCCCCCTGCACGCTACGGGCCTGCTTAAGAACGGATCTCTCTGATAGGTCGAGAAAGTTACATCGTCACTGCCCAATCATGATATTTTTGGTTTGTTTACCCTCGTCGTTTTCAACACATAGTTCTCCCATTAGCACATTATCATTCTATGTGTCAGTAACTGAAGATGACAGATTTTACAAGTAAAAATAAAAAAAAAGGAAAAAAAAAAATTAATGGACGATTTTACTTCTAGATTTGATTGGTAACATTTCAAAACCGTTGGGCTTGGTGGGCGTCTATGACCATGCTGTAAATCTAGGATTGAGAATTTGTAATCAGAGATACTCCAGTTGGTGGAGATTGTCATGGGCCATAGATTATTTGGCTGTTGTAAAGTGGGTGCACGTCCTTTATACTGTTGTTAAATAAAATGTGTGGCAATAAAGATAGAATATCGCTCATTGGGTCACAATGGTTAGGTTGAGGGAGGAGTTGGTAGAGAATATAAGAACAAGAGTTGCTCTTTCCGTGGCCTCTTGTCATGGAACAATGGAGTTATAAAATGACTAAGCCACACCATAAAGAGTTATCGAACCTGACAGGGAAAAAGTTGATTTATTATACAATAGGGTTGTACTACTAATATACTCTGATGCCAACAGACACTCTCGTTTGTGTTTTATGGGCTTAAAGATATTTTTGAATTCCACTATTACACAAACTGATCCTTGTATTTATTGTGTGGGGTTATTTTTAGATGTCATGACCATAACCAGTAGATGTAGTATATGCGAACATGGTGGGGGCATTCTGGTAGCCTACAATATATGACCTTATTGAGACAGCAAGTAAATATTTTCAGTGTGCTTAGTAGATCCAGCGGGTCTAGGTTTAACCTTTTTAAATATCATACAAACATTCCAAGATCTAGATTAGCTGTGCAAGCAATATTTTTTTTATTTTAAATATATTTTTTTTTCAAAAGTAAACCGAAATAGTAACTCTTATAAGCAAAATTAGCACACATATGCAGAAATGAATTTTGTTCAATCGTAAATTCCAGCTTTACCTCATATTTGATCACATTTTTTAGATTTTAAAAAGTATCCATATTTTTGTAGCTTTTTCAAAATTGTACCCAAATTTTTGTAGATGCCATATCAACAAGCCAGAAGATATCCAAGTTTATTATAAACCTTTGCAAAGGTCATCAAATGTCATACATTTAATGTTAAATCAAAAAATAATCTTTGTGTTACTTTTGAACAGTATGTATATTTCTATGAAAACATATTAACTAGTCTTTAAAGAATTGGCCTACTATATTTTCTTTAAAGTTCATTTTTATTTTACATTAAAAACAAAACAACACATGTAATTAAGATGGCTAACTAATTAGAACTATTTAAAGAACAAACAAAAAAAAAGCATTGAAATGGAATCAAGAAAGATAGAATGACATTCAATAACGGAAATATAATTTTCAAGTATTTTCCTAATCCTAACCCTATTCTCAAACTATTTTAAATGAAGTCTTGATAATTAAACATTTATTTGTACTTGGGATAATTTTAGAACTGATTCAAATTTTACAGGAAGCACAAAAGATATATCTCATACTTCCACACCATGGCTACGGGGCTGCACATGAATAAAGTAAAAAGGATTTCTACTAAATGTTCATCAAATAATTACAAATTGATGCTATTTAAGGAAAAAGCTTTTTTTACAACATATAAAAGTCAAGAAACAAATTTTAAATCTATTGAAAATTAAAAATTGTATTAAAAAAATAGGCTGGAATGCAAGAATTTATTGAAGTTTGTAAAATGTAACAAGAGGAAAATTCCAATTTGACAAAAAATAATAAAAATATATATATACATATTTATAAATATTTTCAGTAAATAATATCTGTTTGCATTTCATCGTCTATTTCATCTCCAAAAAAAGAGCCAACAAAATATGAAAATGCAAAAATTAATAAACAAAAAAGATTTCCTGCATTTTATTTCAGGTGAGATATTGCAAAAATCTGTGTTACAAGTACAAGCATTCATGTTCAGTGAATTGAAGTTGTCTGAGTAGCATCCTTCAGCCCTTCTTAGTATGCATCCACGTATAACCTCTACTTGTCTTACATCTCCGACTATACAAAATAAAAACAAGATATAAAAAAAAAAATAATTGACCTGATTCAATTACTTTTGTAATTTTTTTCTGATCAGAGCAGAGAATTATTTTTGTTTGAGAAATAAATAGCATTTAGAAACATTTTTTTGTATTAACAATTAATAAAAAAAAATGCATTTAAATGAAGAAATATGATAATTATTTTTTAACATCTTAAAGCTATTTCTTAAATTTAACACTTAGCCACTGCCAGTGGCGCAACCGGGGGTGGGGGGGTGCTTGAGCCCCCCAGACCAAATCATCATACATATTTTACTATATAAACTGTCTTTTTTCTATATTGAGCCTCCCCCCTCCCCCCCCAGCATTTTTTGCTGGCTGCGCCACTGGCTACTGCTAATAAAAAAAACCAAAAGAATAACTTAACAGCTATTGAAGGTACACTATAGTCTATTTGTGGAAATGCTTTGCAATACTGTAAGTTAGTTTATAAATTTTAAATAAATATATGATGCTAGGGCTTTCCTGCAATGATAAACCGGTTCAAATTAAAAAAATAATTTAGTTTAGCTGACACATTTTTTTCGAGCTATTATTTATTTTTCTCTTCATTTTCAGCATTAATTAAAAATAGAAATCATCGTAAAAAGGAATGCTGTAACACAATTATTTTGAAAAGGAATTCAACTTTTTCAAGTAATAGATTAACCTTGCAATCAAGACAAATGAACAGTGATGAGGAATAATAAACAACTTTAAAAAGGTCTGTATACATGCATCATACAAAAAAAGTAAAAGTAAATAAATATATTTATTGTAAAATTAAATAATGGCTAAAAAATTAAATGCTTAATAGTTTATATGAGAAAAACCTCCATATCTTGTGCCTCTGCGTTTAATACAGCTGCCATCACACCAGCTTCGTAATTTACTGTCACTTTGCGAGATGGTGAATTGATCTCCACATGCTGGAAGTATCATACTGTTACACACATAGCAATAAATAGCAGAGCCTGTAAGTAAAACAAATTAATATATAAGCATCCTATCAATCACTTGTCTTTATTAATCGTTTTAAGTCTCACATAAGTGACATTTAAAAACAATGTTGAGGTAATATGTACATTTTCGCATTTGCCTAAATTAAGTTACAATAATAAGCAATAATTGGTTATTAGATTGTAACCTCTTTTTTTTAGAATGTGTTTTTTATCATTATATATTTAAATCAGACATTAGTAAATTAGATAGGCCAACTATTTATATGCATATTAGGAATAAAATGACTAAATGAAGAAAAAAAGCATAGTAGACAGATGACTGACAATGCAAATTACAATTTTATATTTATTAGAAAATGGGGAAAAATTGAATGCTATTGAAAACATTTTAATTTAGTCAACTCCAGTATTATAAAAAAAATAAAGTCGCAATTGTAAAATCTGTTGAGATGAGTTGTTAGAAAGAACAAATAAGGATCTAGCTCAAAGAAGAATTCCTGTAAATGTTTTTTTAATTCAGGATAAAGCTATCATAATATGCAAAAAATGTTTAATGCTGTAAATTAATTTTAAAATAACTTTTTTGTATTGACCATTCGAATTTGTGTGTGTGTGATTGTTGTGTTTATGTTCATTTTATTTACTTGAAGTGTTGTGATTTAAAAAATTTTAGGAACATGTGTATATTTTTATAATTTGGGAAACACTGCACTAGGCTAATGTATCTTTGGGATTGAAAAAAATTATTATAGGGGTTTTGTCATACACTATGACAGCTCATAGATGCAGGATGACTGATGAAACTACTGATATGCTGATCTTTTTTTTGATCGAGAGAAAAGATTGAAAATAACATAAGCTCAAGTATAATCAAGTTATAAACAATCATTCTACATTTACACAGAAAAATCTAGTTTAATGAATACAAATGCTGATCATCTTACATCTGGGTTCTTAATTGTCCCTGAATAGACATGTTGATGCTGAGTAATTTCTTTGACTGATATTTGATTTTAAAAATGTTTAATGATTTTCTAAATAAATGTACCTAAGTAAAAAAAAATGTTTAAAAAGTTGTAAGTATTTTTTCAATTAGATGTAAAAAGTTTGTTTTTTAGTTGAAATAAATTAAAGTATAAGTAAAACAAAAAGTAATCCACATCACTTGTCTTGTGAGTAACTCATAAATCACTAAATCAAGGTTTGGCCATTTACCGGGGAGAGGGTGTGGAGGTGTGATACACTGTGACAGGGTAAAACTTGTACTAAAAGGTAATAAGGCGTTACCAGGGAGGGGGGTTATAATAAAGAATAAAAACTCTACATTAGTTCGTGAATATCCTTATAACTAACTTATTTATATAATGATAAATATATTAATAGTTAGGTCTATACTCCTACTGTGTTTTATTTTCTCTTAGTTTGTGTAATGTATTGGACATTACGAGTGTAATGGTGACTAAATGCTTTACTTTCAAATTAAATTAACAATCTATAATAATGTAAAGAATAACATCCTAAACTAAACATAACTTCTTACGATGTATTACAACGTCAATGATTACTTACATTTATTTAGATAAATGAAAACCAACACAATAGACAGCAAAACAGTATGACTGTTCATATTTACAAGCCTTATTTATCAATCATGTCAAATTCAAAAGCATCGTTCTAGTTGAACTATTCCATAACTGTTTTTGTCTGTTTACTTCCAGGTGCACACTACACAGTGTGTCAGTCAGATCACAGGTGAGAAAAACTTAAAACTACAACTACGCATGCGTGAGAAGGTTGTTAATGAAGATTTATACTTTATACATTAGGTTGCTAAAATTTAAGTTCAAAAACATATTACGCGCATTGTTTTCTACGTCAGTTTTATATTCACAAAATAATGTTTAAGAGAGACTCGTTTGGTGGCCTGAATACGTCATTATCCAACAAGCTTGAATTGTCAGGAATAATAATTTATTTTTGTTTTGATTGTAAGCCTCTTATTATTCAAATTGCATTCTTTTTTTTAAAGATACGACTAATATCTTCATTTTCGGTCATAGTAATTTTTTTTAAGGCACATATCACTTTTTTTTCCTTGCAAAAAAAGTTAAATCAGTGTCATGTCAAGTCAACCTTTTGTTCAAAGAGTCTACAAAAAGTCTACAAAAAGTCTACAAAAAGTCTACAAAAAGTCTTCAAAGAGTCTACAAAGAGTCTACACAGAGTCTACAAAGAGTCTACAAAAAGTCTATAATGAGTCTACAAAGAGTCTACAAAGAGCCTACACAGAGTCTTCAAAGAGTCTACAAAGAGTCTACAGTGAGTCTACAAAGAGTCTACAAAGAGTCTACAATGAGTCTACAAAGAGTCTACAATGAGTCTACAATGAGTCTACAAAGAGTCTACAAAAGTCTACAAAGAGTCTACAAAGAGTCTACACAGAGTCTACAATGACTCTACAAAGAGTCTACAAAGAGTCTAAAATTAGTCTACAAAGAGTCTACATAGAGTCTACAAAGAGTATACAAATAGTCTACAAAGAGTCTTCAAAGAGTCTACAATGAGTCTACATAGAGTCTACAATGAGTCTACAAAAAGTCTATCATGAGTCTACAAAGAGTCTACATAGAGTCTGCAATGAGTCTACAAAGAGTCTACAAAGAGACTACAAAGAGTCTACATAGAGTCTACAATGAGTCTACAAAGAGTCTACAATGAGTCAACAATGAATGTGAAAATGCCGGGAGGCAGAGTGTTAAGGGGACAAAAACCTGTCATGAAACAAAATATCTAAGCTTTGCCAATATTCAGTGGCGTCACTATGGTTGGTGTCACCCAGTGGCGTAGCGAGCTTAACTCGCATCCGGGGCAAAATACCTTTTTAGCGCCCCACATTCGAAAACCATATAATATTATATGTAAAATATACCATTTGGCGCCCCTTTGTGAGTAGCGCCCGGGGCATGATAACCCCCTTGCTCCCCCTTCACTACGCCACTGGTGTTACCCGGTGCGGAAAATTCAAGGTGACCCCCCCTCCCCTTAAAAAAAAAAACTTCCACCATGAGCAATGGTACACATTTCGAATTCTCCTGCACTATACCTTAGAGAATTTACTTTAAAATACTTATGGGATAAAAACGATAGTATTACTGACTGTATTTCAGAAAGATGTATATTACTTTCATTAAACTGAGTTTGTAAACTACGTCCCCAATTTCATGAAACCACGTGACTACATGCGTCATTTTTTTTATAACGTTTGCAAAAAAAAAACTCTAGATTGATCCGAGCAGCTTTGAACTGTATTCTACTGTGTGCTACTTTACTGCTCTGCATGGTGGCACCATGTGCTACTGCTCTGCATGGTGGCACCCAGTGCTCGATTTAAGAAAAAACCAGTGCCGGGGATGAAAAAAAATTTCTGCAGAGCCAGGGATAAATGTCTATGATTTCATCCCTGGCTGGGATATATTAGCTAAAGCAGAGCCGGGGTTGACAGTTCTCAGTCCCGGGGAAATCCCCGGCGGTAAATCGAGCCCTAGTGGCACCCTGTGCTACTGGTATGTATGGTGACACCCTTTCCTACTGCTCTTCTGGGTGACACCCTGTGCTACTGCTTTATATGGTGACACCTGTGCTACTGCTCTATATGGTGACACACTGTGCTACGCTATGCATCGTGACACCCTGTGCTACTGCTCTATATGGTGACACCCTGTGCTACTGCTCTGCATGGTGGCACCCTGTGCTACTGCTCTATATGGTGACACCCTGTGCTACTGCTCATGTTTTAAACTATGATCGGTTATAAAACCGACTATAGCCTACTGATTTATTTTCCTGTTGTGAAATTTAAAACTGTTAATCCCTAAAATGGTGTCATCCGGGGCTGCCTGCATCCCCTCCCTCATTGACGCCACTGCAAATATTGAACATATTTTCAGAAGATCCCTAAGCTAATTATCTTGAATTGTTTGAATTTGTGGTTGAGAAGATCATATCTCATATAGTGGCTCCGGCCTTCAGTACTCTTCACTGGCTCTACAGCTCATATAGTGGCTCTGGCCTTCCGTACTCTCCACTTTCTCTACAGCTCATATAGTGGCTCTGACCTCCGGTACAAATCCTCTCAACTGCTCCCTTTATACTGTATTTTATGTACATTTTTCAAGCAGTCTAATTAACAAGACATCAACAATACATCAACAACAAATTAATTAGAAATGACATTCTGTTTTCATGTTTAGCATGTTTATTTATTCACTAATGACACTATGGCTTTCATAAACATTTATAGATTTTAATTAATTATTTATACAACATAACCGTAATTTGGAAAAACAAAAACATACAGGATAAATGGTAAAGTGGAAAACAACACCTGTCTACCTGGCTAACTACTAACACAAACCTCAATGTGGCACAAACAATACATTATGTTGTTCACGGTAGATAAACTAATACCTACCACGTATTTCAATTGAGATTATTTTACTCTTAGTACGTTAAAGATTGAATTTATCTGAACATGAAGTGACATATTGGTAAGTTTTTTACTTTATAAAAGAAGAAACAATTGTCATAAAACACAACTGGTCAACAATTTTGCGGAAAGATTCTCTTTACAAGTGTGCGTCTTGTAATAACAGGCCATAGAAGTGCCAATGACTAACTGGACAGTAAATAAAGGCCCTGGGTCAGACCATATGCTGGGTACCTCACAGGTACACCTTTTTTTTTTACATTCACAAGTGTAATAAATTTAGTAATTATTCTATATAAGGAATGATGAACTATTTTTGATACTGTAATTTACAAAAATAATAATATAAATAGTCTATTATTCTCCTTTGCATTTTTTCAAATAGCTTTTAAATTTTCTGCATATTTTGAAGCATGAAATGATATCAGAATAGAAATAAACAAACAAAACAATTGATGAGAAATAAAATCTTATAAAAAAATCCACATAGTAAAAAAAATAAATAAATTGAGATTAAAAATACAGTTTAAGAACATTGAAAACAGTTTATTTTAAAATCAAACATCCACGTGAGTGTAACCTATATAAAATATAAGAAGATTCCGTTGAAGATCTCATGGTTAAAAACCCAATCCAAAGGACATGTGAAGTAACTAAATTATAATTGATGTACATTAAATGCTGGGATGCATTAGTTCAACTCAAGGGAAAAGCAAACATAAATATAAACATCAAATTTGAAATAAATATGAGTAAGATATATTTGACACTACTTCTTAGCATTATTATAAGGAAATCTTAAGGATGTTTGGGTGATACCACAGGATAAATAGTATTATAGATAGGAAGTGATCTTTTTATAGAATACATTCATCAATTTCAGGGTGAACACCGTCTCATTACTCATTTTATGTTGTGGTATTCTTTATATTTATTTAATAATAAATGCTTACACATTTCGAAAAGAAGACTTAAATAAAAATACATTTTTTAAAATCAGATATTGGTTCACATTTAACTCACACACACACATTTTACATTTAAACATTTTTAGATTTAGAAAAAAAAATCATCATTTTTGATATGTTGACCAAAGCAATGAAATACATCAAATTTCGATTTGAAAAAAATCATAATAAAATCAGTACATGTACCGATCAAGTACCAGTTAAAAAACTCTTGATCAGTTGTTAAATTACACATCAACTTTTATGTATTTAAATTGTAGTTTTAATAAAAAAATAAATAAAGATAGGCTTCATGTTTTTGAAAGTTACTGAAAGAAACAACAAGAAACAGTAGACATATTATCACAGGAACTTTTTTTTTTTTATCTTCTGCATTGGTTTATTTTAATTATATGCAGTTGTTATAAAGTCACATTTTAATACATAATAAATGCTTTAATCTTTACATAACGCGCTTGACATAAAAAAAAAACAACTGCAAAACATATTCTCAAAATTAATCGTACATTCAAAAACAAAGTAAACTAAATTCACAGAGATCTGTTCTTTTACTTCATGCATATTTTATATATATTAGATTTATCAATTTTTTTATCAGGTCCATACAAATTGGGATACCTTATATAGGGGGGATATCCAGGGCCCTCTCTGGGGTCCGAGATATTTAGATGCCATAGTCAAAAGTATATAACCGTACTCTAAGATTCAAATTTAATAAGCATTAATTTTGGAACGGGTGCGGGCCCTTTTGGGAATGAAGTCCCTTGACAGTCGCCTAGCTTTCATACGGCTCTGGTGATGGCACTTTAGATTATATGAATTCTTACATGCAATTAAGGATTGGTATGTCTAATATAATATCAGTCAGTTTGCATGTCAACATAATTTCATGTTTTAAATTTAAAGGGTAAAGAATCTGGCCAAAATATTCCCCATGTTCATAGATATGAAATAATACTAGATCACCTGTGTCTATTATTGTAGTCCTAAAACGTAAGTTTTTCATAGATATCAAATGTTGCGAAAAATTAAATACACTGCATACATAACCCATCTGCAGACAATTTCAAACATTTAAAATCCACCTTGATGATAATGTTAAAACAAATTAAATTTTATAGCTCTTATTTTTTTTCTTCATAAAAGCGTACAGTTACCTTATTATTTCACCGATATAAGTAACTTAAGACCAAACTTGACACTAAAACTTTGTAAAAAAAAAATACCAACAACTTATTTGATACATTTTTTCTTTGGTTTTGATGGTTCATAGTTTCATGGCACTTATTTGTGCTGAATGAATCTGGAAATAAAAGTTTCATGTAAACCCCAAGTTCAAGTTTTATTTATAAAAAAAGCAAGCTTAAATCTTTGAAAAATCAACTTCCATAATATGTTTATGCATTCTTAACGGTTTACATCAACAAAATTGTTTCATATCATAGAGTCTGATATACATGTACTTTTTTTTTGCTCCAGCGGCCATGACAGCTGCATCATGACAGCGTCTTATAGCCTACGTCACTTCCTTCTTTTCAGAATAAACACCATTTTGAGACATGTAATCGATCTAGTACTTTATAATCTATGATCATGTATAACTAGTAGGCTACATACATCAAGATCACAGACACTGCCAGTTTGAAGTAGTCAGGGATATTAAATATTCACATAAAAGTAACACGTCTAGCTTGAGCCTCGGTTAGGAAAGATAACGGGTCGATCTCATTGGGGTCACAATGGCTCTCCTCAGCCATGGGCGGAGCCGTGAACGTCATTCCGTCAAAGTCGTCGTCTTCGTTGCCGAAGAGGATGCCCCCGTTCTTCCTGCTGTTGTCGGGAGAAGCGTTCATGCCGCTGGCTCCAGACTTAGGATAACGCACTGGCGAACCATGCGAAGCTGGATGCAGTGTCTGGAGCTCAATAACGCTACCGACAACACCAATACGAGACGTCGAATCGCTCAGCTCAGAGTATCTGTCAAAGGATTCGCCGAGCCCTTCGTCCCGCCTCTGCGAGTAGGCGCTTCCGTCGGAGCCTTCCAGCTGCTGGTTGTCCGTCGCCAAGGGACCCGTGTCGTCAGCGCACACGACTGAGTTAGAGTTGCCGTTGACGACCGTCGCCATGGTGTTCTTCGGTGCGGAGCTGACGCCAGTGATCACGGGAACTGCACCAGCGGACGTGACCGCGGCGGCGATGCCTCCAGACACTTCCAGCGGCGGGGCCGCCGAGGACCTCCGCCTGGCCACGCCAGCCAGCAGCCCGACCCTGGGGATGAGAGACTCACGTCGAATTCGTTCAATCTCCTCTTCCGGGATGGTCTCCGGAGGGTTGTAACGACACTTCAAGCTGTTGGTCTGACGCTCCATCACGACATCCACCGGGTTTTTGATCGGACTGTCCACCTTGCACGTCTCCAGCGACATCGAGCGCCGCAGTCGATCCAGGGACACGTGACTTCTTTTACGAGACAAACGACGATCTGTACATAAGAATAAAAAAAAAATAAATTACTGCAGTGTAACACATTAACTTTGTCGTCTGCACTACAGTGTAACACATTAATTTTGACGTCTGCACTATAGAGAGCGGTTCTAATGAATGTACAAACCATGCGGCCCTCTAGGAATCTCTTCGATGGAGCCGCCGCCCCCTTTTTTTTTTATCTCAGTAGAAATTTCTTTTAATATTTCATGCTAATGGGGGCCCCTCTGGGCCCAACAAGTACTTTCCCCCATGGCCCATATTTATCTCAAAGTTTCTGCTTATAGGACCCCGAACAGAACCGCTCTGCATAATGTTCTAATCTTAAGATATTTTTTTTTAGCAACATTTGACTTTTTAAAAACAATTTAATTATCTACTATGCACAATTTTTTTGGTGAGATCAGCCCTTTGTTTTAGTTTACAAGCCCCCTCCCCCCCCCACCTCCTCACGCGCTAATTTACCATAACTTGCGACATCGACCTATATGTTTCAGAAATGTTTACATAAAGATATGATCACTCCCGCTATCATTCTATCGGCACAGAGGACAGAGATGTAATTTGACAAGATTTGAACTCTTTTAGTCGTGGGGAGGGCAAGGAACGATTAAAAAAATATCAATGAGAACCAATGTACATGAATTTTAATTTCGAAGGTCCTTTATTTAAAAAAAAAAATATCGCTATTTATTTATTGCAAATTTTTGAAGCAGCTAGTGTAGGATATAAGATTTGGACAATAAAAGAGAATCAGCCACGTTTGATAATATTGTTTTCAATGAAGTCATGTATAAATACTTATTTATAAGTGAATTTATCTGTGGTAATGGCTTCGTAAAAAAAGTATGTGTGTCCGTGTGTGTGTGTGTGTGTGTGTGAGAGAGAGAAAGAGAGAGAGAGAGAGAGAGAGAGAGAGAGAGAGAGAGAGAGACAGAGACAGAGACAGAGATTGAGAAATAGAGATAGAAAGAATCTCATATGTAAATATTTTGCCGTATGTAATACAGTTGACTAGGCGGATTACGTTTTCCCCCTAACCTCTTGGTAATAAATCGCTCAACAACCTAGCCCCCTCACCCACATTGCACACGCCTCTGTTAAGATTTGACTCCATGCTCAATGAAAGTAAACTAGTAGAGCTACGATGTACCCTATACAGAGAGAAGTAGTTTAAAAAAAAATGTAATCAAAATTTAGACTCGTGTGGTCTAACGGTGTGACAGACCTTATCCAGGGGGATACAACTAAGCTCCGAGGTGAGTGACACAAAGACAACGACACAAGAGAAAGAGTACTAGCAAGGGACATAATTATGTAGCCTCAGCGGTAGTTTGTAATATGATATTGATCTCCCCTTCCATACAAAATGGCCTTAGACAAAAAAGGGACAAATAAGAGAAAGTATTGAGTGTCTAGAATTCGTAATCGTAGCCAGGGACCCCGGCGTGAATGTTTCCGGTAATAACTCATAGATGAAAATGTAGTGATGTATTTGTAATACATACAAAGCAAAACGAACGAGCACTAGTATATGAATAGTAATGGACAATCGACATAAACGATTTATTATATAACTATAAATTGGGCCTGTGTTTATTGAATATATTTAGCATAATCATTCATAATAAATTGACTACAAGTTAAAACATATATAACATCAGTTATATATAAATTGTATAGCCTATGTTGTTAGTCTAATACTTTATACAAATATATAGATCTTTGTTCGTTTGTGCTTTTTATATAGTGTAAAAACATCAATAGATTTTTATCTAAGAGTTATGACCGGCAACATTCACGCCTCGTCCCTGTTCGTAGCTATATATGTAGGTGAAGCAAGAAGCACCACACAGTGTCAAGTTATCGTGTCTAAAGCTAACTTTAATAGAAAAGATCATAAGGTAGCCAAGCTTGAAGTTGACGTGAGACCATTTTGTTAAATACTGCCGCATCAGACTATAAAACAAACAAACAAAACAACAATTATAGAATAAAACCAATAACATAATACACTGAAAGTTGGATTCTAGATGAGCCAAAGTAAAACTCAACTAAGAGCCACATGCGACTATAAGAGCCACCTTTGGCCACCATTCAGACTGAATGCGCCAAATATTTAAAATATTCAAAAAAAAAAAAATATTAAATTTTCCCGATAAGAACAAACGAGACGAGTGGATGTGTCAGGACTCTACGTCATTGTTTAACTAGCAGATAAAAGTGTAAGACTGATTTGTACAGTGTCTCTGGTATCGCGACTACGTCTACTGGTCTGTGGTGGTGGAGGGGGAGGGGGTATTGAATATGTTTGGAATAAATCAACGGAACGAACAGTCGATGAGACCAAAATGCACGTCATACGCTTGAAAAATAAAATATGAAATATAAGTATAATAATAATAAACGTAACAAACAACTTTCCACCATTTGAGAGAAACTATAGCTATAAGCAATGAATGTCCTTCAGTTAAACTAAAACTACAAGCAATGAATGTCCTTCAGTTAAACTAAAACTATAAGCAATGAATGTCCTTCAGTTAAACTAAAACTATAAATAATGAATGTCCTTCAGTTAAACTAAAACTATAAGCAATGAATGTCCTGCAGTTATTTGTTGAAGTGCTGAATGCTCAGGTTATATTTTAATCCAGTACGTTACATCGCATGTTTGTGTCTATGTGTACATAAACAGACTTAAGTATCGATCGTATACTAAGTACAGACCAGAGTCGGATGGAACGGCGAGTGCAATGAACGCGCGTCATGGGCCCCGGAAGGGTCCCGTAAAATAACTATTTTTACTATTATATCATTAATTTATTTTCCTGTCTCTCTTCCCTGCTGACCTTACGTTTTGACCTGTGGAGAAAAAGGGAGGTAATTTCATTTTCCCCGCATCACACCAGTGAGTTTATAAAGTCTCCACAAAGTATCTTTATGTGTGTATACATGTTTTGAATGTACGTAATTATAGACATGTCACCATCTTTGTATTTTTACCAACTGTAAGACAATAACCTACTTTGTACTTCAAATAACCAATAGAAATCTCTTTTTGAATAGTTTTTGACGGTTATGGTTGAAAACAACAACAAATAATGTCAATTGGACCTCATGCTGTCCCTATATGTTAAAGTAAAAGCAGCAGTACGACATATTTACAAGCATAGCAAACGATATTAAATAATGCAACAAGCGAACTTAGAAAGCTAAAAGAAAAGATATACATATAATAAGTCATGCGTTGTGCTGGCTAGAAAGTACCGAGCTGGTAACACAAATAAATAAATCAATAATAAAACTGTTATAGAGACACAACTTAAGGAAACCAAGCAAATACAAATAAATAAATGAACTATACATTCATGCAAAATAGTTTGTAAATGTAAATATTTTTTTTATTTCGCTGATTTAGTAAATAAAAATGATCATAATGTCTATGCAATCTGAAAACCAAAAGTTAAACAAAATACTATATTAGGTAGACGTTTGAACGATATGTTTTCAAAGGCCTTCGATTAAAATGAATGAAATGTACCCTTGATGAACCGGAATGGCCACCTAACTCGATATTCTTTGTAAAGGTAATCCCAGAGAATGTGCAGGAGTGAAATATGCAGAAATGAAAAATTACAGTTAACTTGCAGGTATTGATACATAATTAGTACATGGGCCAAAGGAAGGGGGCTATTGTTTTCTTTTGTAGCATTGGAAGGATGAATACGCGGTTTTGTTAAAAGTGGGCTATTATGATTGGTTAGAATAATACAGTCTTGTATATTTGTTAAAAGTTGACTATTATGATTGGTTAGAATTATACAGTCTTGTATATTTGTTAAAAGTGGGCTATTATGATTGGTTAGAATAATACAGTCTTGTATATTTGTTAAAAGTTGGCTATTATGATTAGTTAGAATAATACAGTCTTGTATATTTGTTAAAAGTGGGCTATTATGATTGGTTAGAATTATACAGTCTTGTATATTTAAGGTCACACTACATGAAAATATTTGGAGGTATATTTAAATAATTATATGTTTTATGTTTAGCGTATTTTTTCTAAAGTATACATCTCAAAGAGAATCATATGTATGAAGAGCAGTTTGAGTCTGATTAATAAACCGCCGAAATGGTATAAAATCTTGACTCTTTTACACAAATTATTTAAGAATAATAAATACATTTTTTAAAATCAAGTTTAACATAAAATTACTAAATAGCTATTATTTGTTTTATTTGTTCTGGGAGATTCTGAGATCAAAAACTAATTAAATGCAATAACAAATTTTAATTGCGCCTATCTAACCTTAGCATTAAGTTTGTCATAGCAACGTTTGCCATGACTGTGATCAGACATATGTGAAAGGTCCGGCCCTGGAATGTTGACTTTGACTAGAGGCGAGCCTTGCTTCCCTCCAGAGAATCAACCGCTGTGAACTCATCATCCTGTCAAGGCGTGTACTGGATGAACTGATCTGGAACATATCCCAGCCCATCTTGTTGTGTGAAACCTTTGTACCTAAGAAATCTTTTGCAATATTGAACATTCAGATTTGTGTAAAGAATCTTGATAAAAAATCTTAACATTGACTTTTCTAGACAAACATTCTTCAATTATAAAAACCGTTATTTTTTCTTAGTATTTCATGTATATATATATATAACATTTAAAGATATATACATATATGCTTTAATCAAAATAAAAAAAATAAATATCTTCATTTTAAATCATATCAATTATACATTCCTTCCCTCGGTATTTAATACCGATAATTTGTTTTTAAGAAAGATATTCAAATATCTGTTCGCTATCAAAAAATAAATAGCCAGATGTGTGCAAACTTGATTCATCTTCAGAGTTTATTTTTTGAATCATAGACATGTTGTTTTTATGAAATGTCTAATGTTTTCATTTCAGCAAATAATGTTTACAATTTTAGTGAGTTAATTCCTCGTTTGTACTTTTAAATGAAACAATGCATCTTTAAGTAAAGAAAAATACATTCATGGAAATTGCACAAATGTTTTATAATGGCAGACAAAGTTTTTTTTAACAAAATTATACAGAAAGTACATTTTAGTCTAAGTATTGCCAAAAATAACGTAGTAAAAAATTCATACAAAAGAACAATGAAAATATCTTTTTTTTTCATACCGTTAAACAGTGCGACTACACATCAATGTTTAGAATACTATTGTTCATTAAAAAACGCTGTAATGTCATATTAAAAATAGATTAATTTACAACAATGTCCACTTCCCTCACATTTATCTTTGCATACGTTTAAATATTAACCTAGGATCAGGGCCGTTTTAAGGTCATCGTAAGCCCTGGGCACTTTCAAATTCGTAGGCCCTCCCCATCTTCATTTTTAATATTTTTCAAGAATGCACCCACACTTCTTTGCGATCTGAAATCTAATTAAACTTTGAGGACGTCACAGGTGACTTTGCTAAGACAAAGAGCCGAAAAGTTAACAAACTGTAATTTACAAATCTACAGCACTGCAGCTTGGCGTGCTCCTCTCACACGGTTATATATAGTTACTTTAATACAAACATTATTACATTTTATTGGCTTCTGAACTTGTTTTCACTTTATGTTCTGGCTTTCGTAGGCCCTTGAAAAGTCCGTAGGCCTTAGGCACAGTGCCTACTGTGCCTAGTTGATAAAGCGGCCCTGCCTAGGATGCACACAACATTTTTGTGTAAAAAACTGAAGATTCAAGTAAGCAAATTAAAGTTCCATTAGAAGTTAAGGGTGTGGTAGATGAAGTGTATAGCTCATCTTTTTTCTGTAATAGCAGCTATTATGGGATTGTGTTGCTAGGTAAACGCCCAGCCGCCTTCACTTCCCCTTTTTTTAATCTGGGTTGACTTGGGGGAACTTTCAAACAGCGCTCACCAGGAACTGGAGAAACTGCCTTGATTCTTTTCGAGCCCGGGTTGACAGTCAAGCGGTCTACATATTAACAGTTTTATTTATTTACTTCAAAAATTAAACAATAATTTGTGTAAAGCTAGATGTCAAAGTAGATTTTAATAATATAGTTAAGATTATAACTACATGAATATTGTTTAGTTAGGCAGAATGTATTGTTTAAAAATAAAATGTGTATTGTTTCATACAGTGTTGTTTACAAAGGGAAAAAAAGCTCAGATAAAATAATAATATTACATGCCTATATTGCATATATACATTCTATACAGATACAAGTCTGATTTCTCTCCAATGAAAATTTAAGGTAAACATTAAAAAAAAATTCCCATACTTAAAAAAAAATAATTTTTCTTTAGCTGGACAGTAACATAAATGACTGGACTCAGCAATGATACATTTTAATTTTTTTGTTACACTAAAAAAATTATGTTAAAAAATTAATAGTATAATTAATGCGTTTTTATCTCTTGTAATAAGTAGATGGGAGGATAACTTTTATAAGCGAAAATAGTATGACATGAGTTATTTCCCTCATGTGTAATAAGGCTCCTGTTGTTTGGATTCAGCAAACTTTGAAGAAAACATAATGTTTAAAATACATTGTATTGTTTTACTTAGTTCTTTTGTCATGGAATCCGACCTGTATCTACTTCTGTCAAAATCAACATAGAAATCCCATCCTATATATATATATATTGAAATAAAGGCCAGTTACTTCCACAATGAAAACCACCTGCATGCTATTAGTTGTACAACACTACTAGCAGTAAGGTAACTAGCGTTAGTTGTACCAGGGCTGACTCAAACACAATGTGAAATAAAATACTTAAGAAATGAAAATGTCACCCCTTTCTGAAGGAAATTTAAGTGCTGACAAGGGGTGGACTTACATTTCCGCGCCCCCCCCCACCTAATTACGCCACTGACTAGAAGTTGAATGAAAGCTAATTCAGTCCTTTACACACACACACACACACACACACACACACTACACACACACACACATACATATATATAAAGCTCGAAATTTCTCTAAAAATAGTTAAAAAACTCAGCATGAGGTAAAAATATATACAATGTAACGATCCACTCTATCCAATCAATCAGTACAAATACATATTTCAGCCTCGTTAAAACCTCATTACAAGGAAGATCAGATCGTATGAATACAGATAGATGGAATAAGACAAAGCTCACTTAGTAACAGAGTCAATGTTCTTGATATCTTTCAGAGCTGACATATAGATCCCATGTCAAACAAAACTCCAAGACACTGGATAAGATCCAGAAACTGTGGCTCCCATCCTTGCTAGGAATTAGTTCTGGCACTGGCATATTCATGAATGAAACATAGCGATATTCGTCGACAGGGAACTCTTTACAACATCTCACTCAACTATATTATCAACATCTCAAAATCTTTTTATTCCAAGAAAAAAAAATCTACAAAAATTATTCTACTGTAAAAGTGCAAAGAACTTAATGATTTCTTTTTGTTTTTACTCAAGGTACCTTTATTTACTGTACTATCTATCTATCTATCTATCTATCTATCTATCTATCTATCTATCTATCTATCTATCTATCTATCTATCTATCTATCTATCTATCTATCTATCTATCTATCTATCTATCTATCTATCTATCTATCTATCTATCTATCTATCTATCTATCTATCTATCTATCTATCTATCTATCTATCTATCTATCTATCTATCTATCTATCTATCTATCTATCTATCTATCTATCTATCTATCTATCTATCTATCTATCTATCTATCTATCTATCTATCTATCTATCTATCTATCTATCTATCTATCTATCTATCTATCTATCTATCTATCTATCTATCTATCTATCTATCTATCTATCTAATCTATCTATCTATCTATCTATCTATCTATTTATCTGTCTGTCTTTCTGTCTTTCTGTCTTTCTGTCTATCTATCCAAGTAAAATGATCAAACGAACTATAATTTCAAGAGTCTGAACAATTTATAGACTCTTAAGGTTGTAATCAATCAATATTGATTTTTTTATTTTATAAATTGTTACTCAAAGAAAAACTAAAAGAAAACGAAAAATTCATCAAAATGTTTAATACCAAAATGAACAAATTAAATACAAGACTAAATAAACATTATATCAGACTTTTTGGTTCTATATATACACATTATTGTTTTTTTTTCTTTTTTAAATAGCAAAAAAAATCATAAATAGAAGAAAATTTAAAATTTGTAACATCCCATGAGACAGAGAGACAAAAACATACAAACAACAACTGACAGACCTATAGATACAGACCTATAGATACAGACTAATGTAAATATATATATAAAGACGAAAATATATAAAGACACATATTTTGTTCTTTTTGGTGTGTTTATGAACAATGAGATTTTATAGCTCGACTTATCACAATGATTATTATTACATTCTTTGCAAAAAATCTCTCTGAAATATTTATGCAAATTTCTAAGACTAATTTGGTGTAAAATAAAATATACCATTAAATCTCTCGAATGGCTTCATTTCGCATTAGATCTTCGAAATCTTTACAGACTTTTCTAGTCACACGTTTTTCTTACTCAAGTAATGTTATAAATAAAATAATAAAAAAAAACAACAAACAAACAATTTATTGTTGGCATCATTAAATGTGCCAGTCATATGTTAAAATGACCCATACCCAATTCCTATTACATTACATTCTAGTAAAACTAAAAACAGCAACCAACCATTGCAAAGACAACACCAACGAAAAACAATAAAATAAAATAAAATGAAAACAATTAAAACAAACTACAAAAAAAAAGTATCCAACAATATGTGAATTAGTGATCGACAGACCAGGATACACATCGCCTAACTTGGTTTGTTACTAAGGGCTGAGGGTGGAGTGATGATAAATCATAATTATATATTAATGAATATATGTAAAAAAAAGAGTAAAGGGATAGTTTTTCAAAAAAATAATGTTTAGAGTTAAGTATACACCAATATCCCAATCTTAAAACAACCCGTAGTTCAGGGGCAACTACTCTTCAAGAATGTTCTTGTGATGGTTTAGAAAGCTCTCTAGACTAACGAGATTACAAATGGTTTCAAATAACAAATAAATAATATACTTATAACAAACTTCAACTGATTCATGAAAATTACATTCGCTGAAGTCTTTGTTTTATTTATTTTTTTTACTTTTATTTTCCTTGAATCTAGCCAGAGAAGAATTGATCACTTGTATCGATAGTACACGAGATTTTGTTGGCTATGGATTTGCTCGTTAATTTCATACATTTATATATATGTTTTATCGAATTGTTATCGACTAAGATCGATACATTCTGTGACTTACAGTTAACATGCAATATAAGTATACAATATAAAAAGCAAAAGAAAGAGAAAAACAGAGTAAGAGATAGACAGATGGAGAAAGAGAGAATAAGAGAGAGAGAGAGAGAGAGAGAGAGAGAGAGAGAGAGAGAGAGAAAGAGAGAGAGAGAGAGACAGTTAAAAAATATAATCTCTCTCTTGAAAGAGGAGTATTTTTTAAATTAGTTCATGAGGTTTTGTTCCCAATAAATTCAAAGTAATACTACACACTATATGGAAGCATTATTGACAACAACGTAGTCAACAAACACAAACAGTCTCTCTACATTTTTTTTAAAAACTTCTTCAACAGGTGCATTGGCGCAGTCTGTACATATCACGTTTGATTTCCAACATAATCATTTTGAATTTCTAAGGTAAAACTAATGAGAACATCCTACCTGGATGACGAAAGAAATAAAGAATGTATAAAATTCAAAGATTGAAACATGTGGGTCCAGTTAATGGAAACTTATTGGGTATTTCCAAACTATCAACATTTCCAGCCCAGGAGGTTTAAAGAAAAAAAAGAAGATGGAACTAGTGTTACCTGCAGTAAACACAACAGACGGTTTATTTATACCAATAAAGTCCTGGAGAATGTTACATCAATACTATGTCTGATATAGGATGTGTAGTGAGTAATTGGGGCGGAAGGGGGGCAGGAGGGGGGCGAAATTAAATCTCTGGTCTAAAATTGTTTTTACTACGACACCAGAACGTGAGAAACTCTTGAAATTGAACTAAACGGAAGTTACCTAGCTTTAGGTCACTTTCACGCATGCGCCGCGTCTGATGTTTACTAACAGGAAATGGTTGTGTGTTTGTCTACATTGTGAAGTGGAGGAGTTTAATTAACTTCGGGAGACATCGTCAATAAAGAAAAAAAAGCAACATCACAGCTTTCTCACTAATTAAATGATTACAATCTAATAATATTTCTATATCATTATAGCACTAAAATTATAGTATTAAAAATCTTTTACCATTATAGCGATATTAATCTAAAATCAGTCTGGAAGGAAATATGTCTATCATCTATCTATCTATCTATCTATCTATCTATCTATCTATCTATCTATCTATCTATCTATCTATCTATCTATCTATCTATCTATCTATCTATCTATCTATCTATCTATCTATCCATCCATCCATCCATCCATCCATCCATCCATCCATCCATCCATCCATCCATCCATCCATCCATCCATCCAACCATCCATCCATCCATCCATCCATCCATCCATCCATCTATCTATCTATCCATCCATCCATCCATCCATCCATCCATCCATTCATCCACTTTATCTATCTATCTATCTATCTATCTATCTATCTATCTATCTATCTATCTATCTATCTATCTATCTATCTATCTATCTATCTATCTATCTATCTATCTATCTATCTATCTATCTATCTATCTATCTATCTATCTATCTATCTATCTATCTATCTATCTATCTATCTATCTATCTATCTATCTATCTATCTATCTATCTATCTATCTATCTATCTAATCTGTCTGTCTGTATGTCTGTCTATCTATCTATCCACAATAAATAACTCTTCTATTTACTTTCTATTATCGTATTTTTTCTTTCAATTTGTTCGTATGAAAAGAAAACAATTTTTTTACGATATGTCGCTGAACTAAAAAAAATTGTCATTGTGGATCGTGAAGTGTAACAGTTTGGGAACCACTCTTCTATGACGTGCTGTAGTAGTATCCATCAAATAGGGTCGGCCTCCAGCTAGGTGGACCTGTAGCTCCCTATCGGGACCCGCTCAGAGTAATTTACATTCAGTATGAGAAGTTTTTATAACAGACAGCAATTTATGATACTTGGTGCGAAACGAAATTGCTTCTATTCGATACCTCCAACTCGCTATCAATTTGCCATATTTCATGGACTAAAAAGACGCACCCAGTTAGAGCAAGAAAAAACACAAAAAAAAGTATTCTACAGAATAGCTGGACAACATTCGGACTTGAAGACGCACTATCATTTTATGATCACTTTTCTAAAGGTCTAAATGTTTTAAATGTTTAATCAAATGAGTACTTGTGAATTTCAGCTCTTTCAACGATACTTCTTACCAGTGCTCGATTTAAGAAAAAAAAACCAGTGCCGGGGATGAAATTAGCTAAAGCAGAGTCGGGGATGACAGTTCCTAGTGCCGGGGATGAAATTTGCTAAAGCAGAGTCGGTGATGACAGTTCCCAGTGCCGCTGCTTACCTATCATTTTGGGTGTTGACCTAAGAACTTATTTTATCTGAAGTCTAAAAATAGTTTGTCTTAATTAGACTTAAGTAGCTTTATAAAATAAATAAGCAAACAACATTTTTCTAACTAATTAATTAATTAATTATATATATATATATATATATATATATATATATATATATATATATATATATATATATATATATATTTAGTAGATAAGCAAACAGTTTCACCGAAGATTATTGATGTATTTTGATGTATTTTGGTTTGGAAATATTTCTCACCCATATCCATCCAGTGAATGTAAATGTATGTGAAATGTATCAAGTAACTATTTCTATTTTAACTTACAAAAAAGAAATACACAGCCATAGAAAGGAAAGTTTTAGTCAATTTTCAGTTATAGAACTCATACTTAAAAAATACAATTTCAAACATTTTATCCATCAACCAATACAAAAATACTGCAACAATATTTAAAGGAAAAAAAACAACAAAACAACTTGTTGTATCACGTGATCTAAATCAGCCGATCATTGTGATCACAAATTACACTTTTTTTTTTTGGACAAAAATTGGACAATGAGTAATTTGAATCAGATTTGTTTTGCACTAAAACATAACGAAAGTCTAAAACTGACAGAAAGAGTTAATCTCGACACCCATGAGTGTACATTTTGTTTGGTCGGATGTATGTAAGCAGTACTGAGGCAGCCAAATGATTAAAACGTCACCCAAACAAGCAAGTTCAGTGGTTCTAAACCTATTATGTGAATGTTATGTCCGCGGATATCCCTTCATGCAAGAGTACTTATTTTATTGAATGTATGTCCGCGGGAATCCCGTCATGCATAAGTACTTATTTTATTGAATGTATGTCCGCGGATATCCCTTCATGCATAAGTACTTATTTTATTGAATGTATGTCCGCGGATATCCTTTCATGCATAAGTACTTATTTTATTGAATGTATGTCCGCGGATATCCCTTCATGCATAAGTACTTATTTTATTGAATGTATGTCCGCGGATATCCCTTCATGCATAAGTACTTATTTTATTGAATGTATGTCCGCGGATATCCCTTCATGCATAAGTACTGATTTTTGCGAATGCGATACTTGGGCAAGTGTTTTGGTGTTGAGTCATGCAGCAAGCTGGCGGACTTCATCTAACTGATGGTTGCTTTCAATGAGCATTATATGTGGCTGAGGCACATTTATCGTAGCCCTTGTTTGAGAACTAGCAGAGCCAGTGCACACATTAACAACAGAAACAATAAATGACTATGGAAAAACAAATGAACTACTTTTAATTCTCTTAAAGGTGGAAAAATTCAATTTAAATTTTAAGCACTTTCTCGTGATATTTAAGGAAAGGATTAGGTACTTCTTGTTTTACTATAGCAAAGACCAATGATACTAAACAGACAGTACTTACATCTGGTCTATACAAACAACTACTACTGTGCATTAACCGTTAGCATAAACATTGAGCTAAAATCAATGCATATATAGACCTAATACTTTTCATTCTGAACTCCACATGAAGATGATAACATTGAATGAGGATAATCAGTTCTAGACTTTTTATTAGCAATATTTCTTTTTAAAAGTCTGAAACACACAATGCGTCTTGTAAGTCATTTAATTTGATACTTATTTTGTGACTCATAGTGTTATATATTATGACTCATGTTGACATATTTTGTGACTCAAATTGCTGTATTTTGTTAATTATGTTATTATATATTATGATTTTTGTTGCTGCGTATAGTGACTTATGTTGTGACTTATGTTGTGACTCATGTGTGACTCATGTAGTGACTCATGTTGTGTTTCATATTGTGACTCATGATGTGACTCATGTTGTGACTCATGTTGTGTTTCATATTGTGACTCATATTGTGACTCATGATGTGACTCATGTTGTGACTCATGTTGTGACTCATGTTGTGACTCATGTTGTGACTCATGTTGTGACTCTTGAAATGACTTGAACACAATAGATTTATTATAAGTTATTTAATTCAAGGAAATCATTTTACCTTTATAAAGAATGCAATTTTTGTAATATTGTGCATTGGTGAGTATTTTACCGTTGTGATATAATGGTCCACTTTTAAAGTTAACAAGTTTTGTGGACAGACTATTGGTTATTTTATTTTTGTTTAAACTAAGGATTCTGTCAATTTTAAGTGTGACGAAGAAGTCTTCTATAACATGTCCGCACAAAAAAAAAAAAACGAATTCGAACACAACATTTTGAATTAGAATAATCTAAAAAAAAAGTAAACACTTTTTGTACTCACATAGAAAATACTAATACACATTGTCAAATCTGTATATTTTTTATTTGACAGATTGGATGTAGACAATACTAATACTCATTGTCAAATCTGTATATTTTTTAATTTGACAGTGGATGTAGACAATACTAATACTCATTGTCAAATCTGTATATTTTTTAATTTGACAGAGTGGATGTAGACAATACTAATTGTCCTATCCCCTGTAGGTGCTTGCAGGGTCAGGCATGCATGATGCAATCACCAGTGATGCAATCACCCAGTGATGCAATCACCCCAGTGATGCAATCAATGATGCAATCAGTGATGCAATCACCCAGTGATGCAATCACCCCAGTGATGCAATCAATGATGCAATCACCCCAGTGATGCAATCCATGATGCAATCAATGATGCAATCACCCCAGTGATGCAATTACACCAATGATGCAATATGAGGGGGTGATATATCCTATAAATAGGGAAGTTACCACGGTTGAAGGAGGGACGGAGACACACACACAAGAGAGAGAGACTAGAGACCCATGAAGGGGATACTAGATATAACACGTGGACTAAGTGGACAGTGCAGTCGAGAGTTATAATAGTTATAGACTCGTGTACTGGTTTATAGTGATAGCAGTTACTTGTGATTTATTGCCACATCTCTCATCTAATATTGATCTTGGCATTTATCGTGTGTGTTAAATTATAGAATTATACATGTGATTTATCGATTCATCTTCTCAAGTGTTTATATTGTATTATCATATTCTCATCTGTAAATATCACGCATTAAAAAGTTCAGTTAATTCTTTTACAATACAAGGAGTTGTGTCGTCTGATTTAATTAGAGCACAAGTGGGATACGACATAAACACTCATTGTCAAATCTGTATATTTTTTTATTTGATAGAGTGGATGTAGACAATGCTAATACTCATTGTCAAATCTGTATATTTTTTAATTTGAGTGGATGTAGACAATACTAATACTCATTGTCAAATCTGTATATTTTTTATTTGACAGAGTGGATGTAGACAATACTAATACTCATTGTCAAATCTGTATATTTTTTAATTTGACTGAGTGGATGTAGACAATACTAAAAATCATTGTCAAATCTGTATATTTTTTTATTCGACAGATTGGATGTGTTTCCATCTTCCCAGACAGCCTCCTCCCTACTCCCCAACACTAAATATATTTTTTTTTTTACTTTTTGTGTAATTTGATGTTAATAAAGGACAAAGTGAAACGTAAGATCTGAAACTTGCAAAATTTTTAAAGATCTTTACTATCAACGACAGTAGTGTTTTTAGTCGATATAATACACACGTTTTGTATTATTCCACATAAATAGAGAGGTAGAAATGTAAATATTGCCTCTGTTACATGTTTCAATTTAACAAAAGAATAAAAAAAAATGTACAAATTAATGATAATACAGTAATGAAGAACTATAAATAGATTGCTTTGAATTCATTAAAATATAAGACACATTAACACTCGGTATATATTTAGACGGAAAGTTATAACTATTTACACTGTGTTATATATAACAAAACTTTAGGCTTTATATTGAATATAATATAGTGACAGTAATGGAAGCATAAACTTTAGAATGCTAGTATATATACACACTTGTTAGTATTCAAATACATACATACTATCGGTGAAATTAATTGATTAAAAAATAGTTTTTGTTAAGTAATGATTTACTAACAAATTAAAAAAAGAAGATAATATTAAACAATATTTTAGGGCCTACTACATAATAAACTTCTTAAATTATTATCACCAATATTATCAACACTCAGAGTTGGCATTATACAGTAGTTTCCGGTGACTTGAAGAAACTGAACTTAAGCATTTTTTTTTAATAAGTTTCATTATACAAAGCTTCCTTTAACATATGGCCACGCCCATAGATGTATAAGACGCTCCTGAGCAATTTTCAGAGTTACTTGATCGGGTTTTGTCCCTTTAACAGTGGTGGCGGCGAACCTCTGGCACGCGTGCCACAGTCGGCCACGCTGAGCCTCATCCGTCGGCACGTCACGCGACTAAAATATCATTTCATTTAATTTTAAATGGAGTGTTGGAACTTTGCTATAAATAAGTGGTGTTTTTGGTTGGATTTACGGGCACGCGGCCCTATAGTCTCCACTTTCTTCGAAGAGAATAATTAAACTAAGTTCTCTTGACTGCACTTAAATATATACAATATAAATTAGCGTGGTAAAATATTTTTTTTTGGGTCATGCGTTTATAAGAAAATAGCAGGTCGATCAAGCATTTGATATATATATATATATATATATATATATATATATATATATATATATGTATATTTGTTAAAATAAAATGCAGATTAAATTTTTTTTTAACATATTATAAATAAAAATAAATAAATAAAATAACCGTACACATTTGGTTTGTGATCCTCATTCGGTTTAAAATACTAAAGTTGTTCAAACATTAACCGAATGAAATGTAGGCACTAGATAAAATATTGAAAAAAAAAACATTGCAGCGATTCATTAACAATAACCTGGTGTTTTCTATCGTCGACAAAAACAGTTATTTTAGTCTAATGGACTAACATGGGGAGACAAATAACCAAAAGGACAAAGTGAAGCAATGCCATTGGCTGAACAGAAGATATTTACACACTTAAGATGTTCAGTAAGACTAGCTTGTTGTTGTTGTTGCGTTCTTAGAGCAGGAAAAGGTCTTCTAACATTAGAACTCACTGAAACATTGATGAACGACCCGATTATTTAGAAAGGCATCAGATATTTCTTGAAGAAAGAGTTCAAATAATTTATTTTCAGGAAACAAACAACGGGGACTGAATGCAATGATTTTTTTTTCTATTCAAATTTCCACAGACCCTTTCAGATACATTGCACACACATATTTATTCAGAGGCGTAGCTGGAAGGGGGGCGGCGGTACATATGTCTCAGGGCGCCGAGGTTCAGGGGCGCCAAATGGTATATTTCGAAGGGGGGGGCGCTAAAAAGGTATTAAAAAGGTAAAATGCCCCGGGCGCGAGTTGCCTTGCCCACCCCTCGCTACGGCTCTGTATTTATTAAGACATACACTTAGGTCTCTACAGAGTCAAGGTCCGCCGCAAGAGGGGGCGACGGGCACTTGTCAGGAGGCCGGGGCCTGAACGCTCAAAATATTATTGCCATAATTCTTAAAAAATATTTTATTTTTTTACTGGACCCCGAGTTGTAAGATTTGTTTCGGATAATTTTGACGTCCTAGATTTTCGATAACGTTTTTCTTTCGTCTTTAAAACCACAAATCATTGAAACTACTATAATACGATGACGATGTAAAATGTGTGTGTGTGTATGCGTGTGAGGGGTATAACTTATTAAGACTGTCTCGATTCACACATAAAAATGTAGAAAAATATACAGTACACTCGTACATACATTATTGACATTCTTACGTATTGTAAGAAAGCAAAACAACTTTAGCTTAAATACATAGTAGCTATGAATTGTGAGTCATAACTATTTATAGCTCCAGGCATCTATCTAATCTAGTCTAACGCTATTATTCACAATAGTCAATTATGTTTGCTTCTGTTATTCACAAACCGTATCTAAGACTAGCCAAACATGCAAACAGAGAGAGTGTCCTTGCGTCATGGGAAAAAAATATATATATTGTAAACAACCAGAGCTGCCTAGACCAGCGGTCAGTTGTTTGTGGGTGGGGGGATAGGTATAAATACTATAACTGGGTAATGCTGCTAATCAATGTGATCTTTCTAAGTGTCATGTTCAGACTAAACATAAATAGATTCAGTTGTCATTGGGTGACAGTTTGTGTCAGACTTGTAGAAAACACAATTAAGATTTACTGAATTAGAAAAAAACAAATCAATCATCATTACTGAATTAGAAATAGAAATACACAATCAATACGACTGAATTAGAGGAAAAAAAAAAGGTTATTTTGGCGGAGTCAGAGAAAATCTAACAATTGAGGCTGACTTGCATCATACATTTGTAGTATAACTTTAAGAAACCCATTCTTTATGACTGACGACTGACAACCCAGTGACTGACCGACTGATGACCCAGTGACTGACCGACTGATGACCCACACTGACTGACCGACTGACGACCCACTGACTGACCAAATGATGACCCACTGACTGACCGACTGATGACCCACTGACTGACCCAATGATTGACTGACGACCCACTGACTGACCGACTGATGACCCACTGACTGACCGACTGATGACCCACTGACCTACCCGCTGATTGACTGACGACCCAAAACTTTATGAGGTGATCATGAATGTTAAGATTAAAACATACGTTGGTTTGATCTATTTAGTAGGGAAATGCAAAAAAAAAAAAATATCAAGAGCAATAATACAAAATGACATTCAGAAATAGTAATCTTAGAGGTGTTGGCCATAGGATAATGCAGCTAAGGACATATAAATACTTGTCTTTGGTGAAAAAACTGAGTAAAACATTATTTATATGAAGAAGACTATTCAAACAATCATTTGTCTAGAAATATTGAACAAGATTAAAAATGTGAAGGCGTTCAGCCGATTCTTGAATCAACTGACAAAGTTAAAATATGAACATTTTAAAACTTCCAATTGAAAAGATTTTTATCAACACAATGACAACAAAAACTACTTCACACAAGATAACAACAATGTTTTTTTTTCTTGTTTTCTACTTCTAATTCAATGATACAAATACTGTGAAACATTTTTGGTCGAGTGATGTCTATTAATTTTAACAATTCTGTTTACTTTGTGACAAAGTCTTCCACATTGCAGTCTTAAATTGTTTATGCCAAAAGAAAACCAAAACAAACACACAAACATCATCTTATTTCAAAAGACCTTTTTTTCATTGGCTTACGAATTCAGCATCTGCTAAAAGTAGCAAAATAAAAAGCGAACAATATTAAACCTAAACGGTCTTTGTTTTTTTTTTAAAGAAGACTTTGACTTTATTCCTTTTGGATATTGAATAGGAAGAAACACAACAGAAAACCCTTTTTTTGTCTTCTCCTATATCTGACAACTGAAAACCGGTTTTTTTTCTTCTCCAACATCTGACAACTGAAAACCGTTTTTCTACTTCTCCAACATCTGACAACTGAAAACCGTTTTTTTAACTTCTCCAACATATAACCGGTCATAAAGACAAGAAAGGAAAAGAACACGGTTATAGCTCATCTGTTAAATATCAGTGAATTACTTGACCATCGTGGAGGTATTCAGGTCCATCAGAGCCGATCCTCCTGCTCCTGCTCGGAGCTTCCCACGGAGTCAATGCTAGTGCTACCTACCAAAGTTTTCCAGTAACGTAGTTTCTTACTTGTCGGTTTTGGCTGGTTCGGGTTAGGTGTCTTCATCCCATTGTTCCTGAGGATCTCAAGCAGCTCGAACCGGAAGGAAGAGACATCCTGCTTGAGCTCGTTGATGTCGTCTTCGTTGACGCCCTCTCCCTTTTGAGAGCCTCTCTGTTTCTGCATGATGTACCTCTTGATCAGGTCTCTCATCACAGCCTGGGGGGGGGGAGGATTAAAGAAAAGAGTTCAGATGAAACAGGGAGATGAGCCGATAATATTGTAAGATTTAAAAAAATAAGATTTTGAATTCTCATTGGCCAGTTTTCCCCGCATGAAAACTACACTTTCTTGAACTCATCTCAATCTTAAAACATAATATTGTAATTCTTTAATCTGTTGAGTTACATTTGATGACGATTAAAAAAAAATAGTGATTTTCATGCGATGCTTAATGCGTCAGTGTCCAATACGTTTAATATCACGTCTATATACTATAGTCAATTAATTAGAAATTGATGTATATTAACTAATGACTGAAAATTTTTTAAAATTTAAGTGTAGAGTTACTTAGTCACGGTATTCTAGGGGATTGTGTGGCTAGCACAATGCCCAGCCCTCTAATTCAACCAACGAATGTCTGGTACCAATTTTTAAGCTAGGTAGATTTGATAGCTATAATCTGGACCTGATTGAACCCCGGGGCTATTGAACAGTTTAAATACTTAGAGAGTTTTATTTCACAATTGTCACTTTGTTTACAAGAAATTCCCAACCATTTGAACACCTGGAAATACCAGGTAAATTTGATACGCCATTTCACACGTATGTGTTAAACATGGTTGTTGATATTTAAATAATTCGTCATTCAGTTAGCTACTCAACTTTTTTTTTTAAATCAAGGGTTTTCTGACTTAATTTGTACGTCCACATTCTTAAATGAAAATATAGTTCCTCAAATGTATTAAACAAATTACAATTATTTGTGAAATGGGCTAACACATACCACAGAATATACACCTTACAGAAAGCATACACACATACCACAGAATATTTATCTTACAGAAAGCACACACACATACCACAGAATATTTATCATACAGAAAGCACACACACATACCACATAATATTTATCATACAGAAAGCATACACACATACCACAGAATATTTATCATACAGAAAGCACACACACACATACCACATAATATTTATCATACAGGAAGCACACACACATACCACAGAATATTTATCATACTGAAAGCATACACACATACCACAGAATATTTATCATACTGAAAGCAAACACACATACCACATACTATTTATCATACTGAAAGAGAGCACAAGTACCACATACTATTTATCATACTGAAAGAGAGCACAAGTACCACATACTATTTATCATACTGAAAGAGAGCACAAGTACCACATACTATTTATCATACTGAAAGCGCATCCCTATTAAACAACTGCCGCCGTTGGTATATTTTCCTTTTTGATTGTCTAGGCCGGTGGTCTGCAAACTTATCAGCCAAAGAGCCAAATATGAACATTACTACAATTTAAAAAAAAAATTGGGAGCCAAATCTGCTTGATTAGTAAACTTTTATTACACTAAATAAGTAGTACACTAAATAAGTTGTATACTAAATAAAACTAAATGCCAGAGCCGCACTTAAGGAGCCAAAGAGCCACATGCGGCTCCGGAGCCGTACTTTGCCGACCACTGGTCTAGGCCGTAGAACCTAAATATTGATACACAATGGAATAAAACACACAAATGTTGTAAACAACGTTGGCTTGCAGTTTTAATTGACAATTCGCATTCTGGCATTCTGTATAATTGATATTCTGTGAAACACATGCACCAATCATTCACATAAAAAGTACATAAAATAACAACAACAACAACAACATGACACGCACACACGCACGCACACACAAACACAGACGAATATTGACAAGTTCAAGGGGCAGAATTTGTTACTTTTCCAAACGTTATTTATTGATCTGTTTTACCTCCAGATCTCGATAAGTATATATCCTCATTGCTCCGATGTTTTCACTTTCATTAATGGTTCATGGTACTGGGAACCGATTCTGAATGAAAGCACCACACAGTACACATTCACAACCATGGTAACACCATACATTACACATTCACAACCATGGTAACACCACACAGTACACATTCACAACCATGGTAACACCACACAGTACACATTCACAACCATGGTAACACCACACATTACACATTCACCACACAGTACACATTCACAACCAATTAGCCATCAGTGTAACAATGTTGGCCGCGGGGATGTTAATCTGCAAAACCTCAGTTTCCAGCCCCCCCTCCTATACGGTTTCGTTGTTGGTTGTCTCAACAGCATTGCCCTGGAGTCTGTCAAACCTAGCTGTTTACCACAATGTCTGGTTAATACCTTGTCTTTGTCTCACCCTAACCATCTTCCACCTGAATACAGATTACCTGTAATTAGAGCCGTGTCAGGGTTGAAGGGTGGGACGGAAGGGGCCGTACGCCCCGAGGTACCACTTCACAGGCTTTGCATCCATTTATAACCGACACAATTGAGAATCTTGAGACACAGATAATGTACGCTTAATTTTTTACTTGTGCATTCTCCACCATTGGATACCACTGCATGTAATATTCCCTACCATTGGACACCTCTGCTTGTAATGTTCCCCAACATTGGACACCGCTGCATGTAATGTTCCCCACCATTGGAAACAACTGCATTTAATTTTTCCCACCGTTGGACACCACTGAATGTAATGTTCCCCATCAATGGACACAACGGTATTTAATGTTTTCCACCATTGGACACCACTGCATGTAATGTTCCCCACCATTGGACACGACTGCATGCAATGTTCCCCTCCATTGGACACCACTGTATGTAATGTTCACCATCACTGAATATCAATAGATGTAATGTTCATCTAACATAGAACATCATTACTCATAATGTTCCCCACCATTGGACACCACTACATGTAATGTTCCCCATCACTGGACACCACTACATGTAATGTTCCCCATCACTGGACATCACTACATCTAATTTCTGCGTCTCTCTCAAAACTGGTACTTGTGGGTGATTGTCCAGTTCCAATCAGTTGATGATCACCAAACCAATGTTTAATTAGTTTACTCTAATAATAAATAATCTCTCATTGATCAGAAAAGTCAATGAACTTGTTCAACTGAATAGCTGTATGCACTGAATTATAAAGTATAAAAAAACCCAGCAAAACTCTTCAGCATACTTCTCCAAAAGTATTAATCTTATACAATAATCATAATAAACTACTTCTAGTTTACAATTAACTAAGTATCCAACCCGTACCTGGAGTAATTTAAACGATAATTCGATGAAAATAAATGACATGTTATGAAAACATTGGTTAATTTTTACACATGCACACACACACACACAAACACACACCCATACATGCAAACATTCATACGCACACCCATACATATACACACACATATATATACACCCATAATACACACCCAGAAATACAAATACACACACACACACACACACACACACACTTCCAGGCACACACATTTATGACATCTGTCAATTAGAATAAAAACCTGTCAGATTCAAGATTCCAGAATTTCTTTTTTTTTAATCACGTTTCATTGTTCCCTCCCCCGTCCATCAACCCGTCCCCCGCCCCCAACAACAGTTGCTAAATACACTTAGACACTGTTATCATTTCCTTCATTAACATCATTAGTCTACCAACTTGTTATTGCGATCAACTTCATTAACATCATTATTCTACCAACTGGTTATTGAGATCAACTTCATTAACATCATTCGTCTACCAACTTGTTATTGAGATCAACTTCATTAACATCATTAGTCTACCAACTTGTTATTGCGATCAACTTCATCAACATCATTAGTCTACCAACTTGTTATTGCGATCAACTTCATCAACATCATTAGTCTACCAACTTGTTATTGCGATCAACTTCATTAACATCATTAGTCTACCAACTTGTTATTGCGATCAACTTCATTAACATCATTAGTCTACCAACTTGTTATTGAGATCAACTTCATTAACATCATTATTCTACCAACTTGTTATTGAGATCAACTTCATTAACATCATTAGTCTACCAACTTGTTATTGAGATCAACTTCATTAACATCATTAGTCTACCAACTTGTTATTGCGATCAACTTCATTAACATCATTAGCCTACCAACTTGTTATTGCGATCAACTTCATTAACATCATTAGTCTACCAACTTGTTATTGCGATCAACTTCATTAACATCATTAGTCTACCAACTTGTTATTGCGATCAACTTCATTAACATCATTAGTCTACCAACTTGTTATTGAGATCAACTTCATTAACATCATTAGTCTACCAACTTGTTATTGAGATCAACTTCATTAACATCATAAGTCTACCAACTTGTTATTGAGATCAACTTCATTAACATCATTAGTCTACCAACTTGTTATTGCGATCAACTTCATTAACATCATTATTCTACCAACTTGTTATTGAGATCAACTTCATTAACATCATAAGTCTACCAACTTGTTATTGAGATCAACTTCATTAACATCATTAGTCTACCAACTTGTTATTGCGATCAACTTCATTAACATCATTAGTCTACCAACTTGTTATTGCGATCAACTTCATTAACATCATTAGTCTACCAACTTGTTATTGAGATCAACTTCATTAACATCATTAGTCTACCAACTTGTTATTGAGATCAACTTCATTAACATCATTAGTCTACCAACTTGTTATTGAGATCAACTTCATTAACATCATTAGTCTACCAACTTGTTATTGAGATCAACTTGTTATTGAGATCAACTTTACCTGATATCTGATCTCTTTCTCGTTGATTTTCTTCACAATTTTCTGAAACATAGGGAGAAAAAAGAACAAGAAAAAAAAGTTGTTCTATATACACAATGTGTTCTATATATACTATGTTCTATGTATACTATGTTCTATATACACTATGTTCTATATACACTATGTTCTATATACACTATGTTCTATATACACCATGTTCTATGTACACAATGTGTTCTATGTACACAATGTGTTCTATATACACAATGTGTTCTATATACACTATGTTCTATGTACACTATGTTCTATGTACACAATGTGTTATATATACACCATGTTCTATATACTCTGTGTCCTATGTACACTGTTTACTATATATACAAATGTGTTCTATATACATTATGTTCTATGTACACTATGTTCTATGTACACTATGTCTTCTATACAACAATGTGTTCTAGACACACTATTAAATGTAAGCAAACAGGCTTTGCATCAGCACAATGCAAAATTAAAGTTGTATGTGTGTGTGTGTGTGTGTGTGTGTTCAAACAAACAACTTTGTAATTTAATAAACAGGCTCATTAACCTCAAATATTTTGTAGACTACATCTAGCCATAACCCTTTGTAAATAGGTTATGGGTTTCAAGTAAATTAATGTGTGCCCTTGTTTGCTTTATCTGAAAATCAGTTTCAAGTCGTCCGACTTTGTTTCAAAATTTAAGTAAAATTAATTTGGACCCGGCTCGTATTTTTTTTTTTGACAAAATATGAAAATAAAATCCACTTTTCTCACATTTTGTATGTCAGATTTGAGATTTTTTTAAATTGAGGAAACGTCAGAGTTGATGTGCTTAAATATCTGTCTGTCTGTCTGTCTGTCTGTCTGTCTGTCTGTCTGTCTGTCTGTCTGTCTGTCTGTCTGTCTGTCTGTCTGTCTATCTATCTATCTATCTATCTATCTATCTATCTATCTATCTATCTATCTATCTATCTATCTATCTATCTGTCTGTCTGTCTGTCTGTCTGTCTGTCTGTCTGTCTGTCTGTCTGTCTGTCTGTCTATCTATCTATCTATCTATCTATCTATCTATCTATCTATCTATCTATCTATCTATCTATCTATCTATCTGTCTGTCTGTCTGTCTGTCTATCTATGTATCTATCTATGTATCTATGTATCTATGTATCTATGTATCTATGTATCTATCTATCTATCTATCTATCTATCTATCTATCTATCTATCTATCTATCTATCTATCTATCTATCTATCTATCTATCTATCTATCTATCTATCTATCTATCTATCTATCTATCTATCTATCTAACTGTCTGTCTGTCTGTCTGTCTGTCTATGTGTATGTCTGTCTATTCCGTCTGTCTTTATGCCAGAATTTTATTTAAATGAAATAATATTAAGAAATGCCTGGTGGGATAATTCATTTGGCAAGTGATGTTTGTGTAGTATTTATGAACATGCTTAAGTTGTCTTGTGACTAAACTACTTCTTAAAATATAAACAACCTGCAATAGACAGGGGGGTGCCAATTGCGGCTCTGCAACCCCCCCCCCCCCACCGAGAAAAAATATTTTCTATTCTTTTCTAAATTTACTTTTGTTCACTAACACCCTGTAAAATTGACTGTTATGTAAATAAAAAAACCGGAGTGCGGTCCCCATTAACATCTGAAGGGTTGGGTACATCTTAATGGTTTATTTATTTGTTGATATTAATGGTTTATTTATTTGTTGATATTAATGGTTTATTTATTTGTTAATATTAATGGTTTATTTATTTGTTGATATTAATGGTTTATTTATTTGTTGATATTAATGGTTAATTTATTTGTTGATATTAATGGTTTATTTATTTGTTGATATTAATGGGTTATTTATTTGTTGATATTAATGCTTTATTTATTTGTTGATATTAATGATTTATTTATTTGTTGATATTAATGGTTTATTTATTTGTTGATATTAATGGTTTATTTATTTGTTGATATGAGATTTTTTTCTGACTATAAAAGTTTATTGTCATGTAAGCCAATTCTGTTCATTTTTTTTATTCAAGGTTAAAAAAAATACTTTCTAAAATTAAATGTAAACAAAAAGTTAGTGTTTTCTAATCAAGTGCTGTAATATATATAACTAAATGTACTTTATACAAATAATATATGTAACAAATTAAAACTCATTCTAATATTCGTCTTAATAAATTTATTCCGATCATGCAAAAATTGAAAATATAAAAGAAATATGCAATGGTAAATGTGTGTGCAAGAAAAATTATAAGTAATGCGTGTTATAAAAACAAATTAGAACAGTAACATTCAGCAGGAAATAAAAAGTACGAAACTATCCGTAAAAAACCAAAAAGAAAAAAATAAGATAAAAAAAGATAAAAATAAAATATTTTTTTTTCACATTGATTTCCATTTCATTATTTTGATATAGAGAAGCATCGCTTTTTTTAATGCAGGATAGTTTAATAAAAATAGTAATGTTTCATACTTTTTAACTTAGTGATGTCCTCACAAAACTGAATAATTTTTTTTTTAGTTTTTGTAATATACTTAAAATTATTAAAACAAAAGTAGCATCTTCGTCAAATAAAAGTGTATTTCATTTCCAAAAGAGATATATTTGTAAATACATGCAGTTGGCATGAAAGAATAGAGTGTAAATAGTTCAAAAATGTACAACCACCTCTTGGCGAAACGGACAAAATACTGCAGTCTGTTGAGAGTTAAAATGGAAAGTTTACTAATACTATATACTATACATTTTTTTTTATTTATGCCATTATTGCAATTGTTTCTATGTGGCCTATATGTTTACGTTATTTAAGTACTCTATTCTTGGGAAAGTTACTCTTTCAGAAGTGGAGTTTCGCGGAAAAAACATATTTACTGTGTTCTTGAGTTTGATCCCATATCCATGGAATACATGGAGGCAAGATTTTAAAATCTTCAATAAACTAGCAATATCCGAGGATAGCGTTTTCTATTAGTTTAAATAAAAATGGAAACAAAAAAATCTTCCTTCGAAATGCGCCAATTTTAACAGCTTGATATCAACAAACTAGAGATATTGTATTGCTAAACTAAGTTTATTGATCTGTTTCTTCTTACTCTCCCAATCCCTTCCGATAGATCAACTAACACTTTCATTCTCTTCTAATCTAAGGTGCATATAAAAAGGAGACATAGAAAAAAAAATCTCTCAAGACAAACAGAATCAGATTTACCTTGATGCTCTGCCACCGGTTCCTCTTCTGTGCCTTGGAACAGAAACACGAGCAGATTTTATTCTTGCTCCACCTGACGATGTAGTAGATCGTCTTGGGGCTCGGGATCACATTGAAGGGCGGGGAGGTGCCGCTGTCCTCAAAGTAGCTGATCCACAGCTTGGACCTGGCAAACTTCCACTCCTCGTCCGCCTGGCTCTGTCAGGTCAAAGTGGTTAACCAAACATCATTACTAACAACAACAACAACAATCACCATCATATATAATAATACTCATTTCCAGTGTGCGTTAAATCGAAAGTAAAGAATTAATACAACAGTATTTCAGTTTAAAATACAATCATGAAAAAATCGGATCTGCCCGAAACCAAAAAATAATCCTACCCTATCGATTAAGCATAAGGGGATATAACTCTATGCAAAGGTTTTGCACGGTACAGCTAGTAACACATAATATATAAGTTATATTGTTTTGTAGATTACTGTGATATACAGAAAAGTCTTGTGCCCCACTTTTCCCCCATTCATATAGTAAAAAAACGATTCAACATAAAAATAAAAAAGAGAATGCATGAAGCTGGAAGGAATATGTCAAGTTGGCAGACCGATACTGACATAAATATAATAATAGCTCGGTAACTAAGAGTGGTTGTCATGGAGACAATAAGGTAGGACCTTTACAATACTCCCTCCGATTCTTTTCACCAACAGAGGAAATACTCTCTTGATCTTTGTATATAACTCAAGAAGTTCAACTAAGACGACGTTCCGCCTATCAACTTAGTATTAAAACGTATGCCTTGATCTAAAAAATTGGCAATAAATGAACAAGTTCTCATCAAAGAGTAATGTAATTCAGCGAACGTGTTGAAGCCATTGAAACCAGGAAGTTAAAACTTGGACTCTTGATCATGGGCGTCGCTAGGAATTTTTCCAGCGGGGGGGCAAAAATTTTCCAGGGGGAGGGGCAAATAACAAATTTATGACATTTTTTCAAAATGTAGGGGGAAATACACCCCTTTTGCCCCCATGAATACGCCCATGCTCTTGATCATCCCATCCCGTTAGCACAAAAACTGTTTACACTTGATAATTAGTGCGTCAACAATGCCTAGTGCTATATCGCCTTTTATCAATAAAAGCATGTCCACGTGAAGACTGTTATATTGTAAATCCTGATTATTTATCTGTTCTAAAGATTTAGAACAGACTCTAACAGATCAGTTCATTAGGATTATTTTCTGGCGGAAAAAAAACAACCTATTTCTAACAACTAACTTTCATTACCATTATATTCAAACATGTATTCTCTTGAACTAGTAACTTTCATCAAACTATTGTAAAAATGTATTTGTATCTATGACTTTCTCTAATAGTTTTAAAATCTCTAATAGTTTTTAAATTCTCTAATAGTTTAAATCTCTAATAGTTCCAATTCTCTAATAGTTAAAAGCTCTAATAGTTTAATTCCTTACATATATTCTCTGGTAGGAGTTGCTCATCATAGCAATCAACATATTGAGTAAAACAATTGAGAGCAATCCAGCTAATCCAGGTACCAAACATCAGTTTCCCCACAAACTCTGTATACTCGTGTTTGAACCTAGGCTGCAACTCCACGTGGTCCAAGTCTACTGGGTACGTATATTGCCCAGTATAAAGATTGGACGATCTCCCACAGACTGAAAGCAACAAGTTCATGTTCATGTTATACACTTCGTTGGATAGTTAGAAACTTGTGTTTTTGTTTTTATTGATTGGTTTAGAGTGCTCCAATTAGATTTTAAATACAAAAGCAACAACAAACAAAGAAAGAAACAAACAAACAAAGATGTTGTATAAATATCAACACAAAATCTTAATTAGTGAAGAGACACATCGTACCATTCAAATGATAAATAATGGAAAAAAGATCAAGAATCAACCCCCCTCTCCCCAATATAATATTGTTACAAAAATTCAAGAACCCCTTGAATAATATTTTATCTGTGCCCCCCCACCAAACTACACCTCTCTAGAAGAACCTTGTTAGGAATTTTATGTCAATAGATTGAATTACATTTACTGTACTATAATGATCTGTGGATTAAAAAAAATTGTTTCACTAAAAAAAGCAATTCAAATACAATATTTATGTATTCTTTACTGAATTGATTTTGAATTCACATAACTGATTGACAATCATAACAATTGATCTACAGAGAGTGCAGATGCTAATCATGGTTTAGTCTAATCAGTCTAGTTAGTGCACGGCACTTTGCACTTTGCAACCCCTGTGTGCCATTTAAATATAAACAGAGGAACGTTCTTTGGGGGATATAGGTCGATAGTGAATAGAGTGAAGAATAGAGTGAAGAATAGAGTGAAGATTGAATGAAATTATGCAATCATATATATGTATATATGTATGTATATATTTAAAACAAAAATACTTTATTCTTCATTTTTAAAAATGGGCAGAATATCACCACCTTCCTTTTGATGTTCTATCACTATCAACTTGTTCAATGAGACAGTTTGACATTGATTGATTATGGGGATATAGATATAGATTTTAACAGAAATGTTTTGAAGTTTTTATCCAAGTGAACTATGACCCTGAAAGATGTGAACGATCTTATTAGTGTTAACAATTATCTATTACATAATTACTTCTATTTAAAATGAATATCATTACAGTGAAAAGCCTTAATAAGACATACATTTTACTACATTAAGACATGAAACTGCAATATAAATAGTATATTGTCTTCTTCTAAAAACCAAGGAAGGTAACTTACTTAGCAAAACTTCTATACTTCCTGTCACAGGAAGAGTTCTCTATGTGGTTAGGGGGCGGTGTCGACAACTTGCACTCTTCCGCGTGTTTATCCGCGTAGTACCAGTACAAATGGTTCAGACCACTAGCAAAAGAGAAGAGCACTAAGCAGAATACGCAGCCGAACTGAACAATGTCCATGATCATTCTGCCCAGAGAAATCTGCAAGGGCCCGAGATAAGGGCTGACGGTAAGAAAAATGTTGAGCAAGTTTAAGGGAGAAACTGAAGATGTTGGCTGCAGCGAACAGAGCTTCGGCAATGAGGTTCAAAATCATGAAACTTTCCCAACTCTGTCTGTCCAAATCGGCATTGCTGTTTCCTTCCTTCTTCTCTTCTTGTACCTGATTTTTTAAAATAGTTATGGTAGAAATTCGTTATTAAATGTTTGTCATTTTTATAATTAGTATCTAGACGTAGGAAGTATTTCAAGTGAAATAAAACATTTGTTTAATAAGTTCTTTCATTCCCGATGATAAGGTTGACCATAAGTGGGTCGATGAAAATTGTGTTCCTTTTTCTTTGTGTGTGTTATAAAATACTTAAATGATAAATTTATCAAGATTAAGTGAAACAATTTAATTAAATATTAGAAATGAAAAACAAATATATATAAAAAGATTTAACTTTAAAGACTCGCTTTTATTAAAAAAAGACATTGAAAAGTAAAAAAGTAATAATTCATTTTATCATTCACATCTCTATATGATACCATTACTAAAATTAAAAGCTTTGGTGATTATTTTCAAAGCTATGTGCTTACAGTAGTTGATACATAACACTACATTAGTAAATAATTATCTGGATGATCACTCACGACTAATAAAAGATTCAATATTTTGCACAATTCTGAATCGGTGCATTGCTTCGTAATTATTTTCACGTGATAATGTCAAGTCGAATATTTTACCCATTTTAAACAAAAGTAAAAAATAATTAGCTTCGTCATTCTACAAGATTTTGATTCATTGACTTAAAATTGTTAAAATATTGTATTGTCAATCAGAATCTATAACTTTGCCGAATGTGAGCCTTCTCACTAAATTAAAGCATTTCCACTATTGGGTAAATATTTGAGAGGACAATCCATACAAATCATTCACAGGAAGAGTAAATTGATTAAGGCACCATAAAGACTGAGCTCTTACAGGAACCTTACAAAGCCCAAGGTGACCACCTTTGATTTGTATAAGGATACAAATGTAAGGGGGAAATGATGAATTTGACTGGTCTCTCTAGGCATCAGGCTTCACCTAGTGGTACTATTATGGCCCTGGTGTCATGTTGGATTCCTCAGACTGGTCTTCAGTTGGACTATACCTACATAAACCTAGTCACCATGTTAACTCATTCAGACTAGTCATTCAGTTGGACCATACCTACATAAACCTAGTCTCCATGTTAACTCATTCAGACTAGTCATTCAGTTGGACCATACCTACATAAACCTAGTCACCATGTTAACTCATTCAGATTGTCATTCATTATGAAATACTCAATTACTACTGTTACTTTTTTGTACTTTACCTGCAAGTAAGCTAGAAGTCGTAAGGTGAATGTTGCAATATATAATGAATTTGTGAAGAAATCTAGAATGTTCCACATGTCATGGATGTATTCTATGGCACCCTCGCCCCAGAGCTGCTTGATCTCACTCCACATCAGACCTTGAATAACAGCCAAATCATAAGATGTGTGGAAAATTAAAGTTTAAAGGTCATTATTAATAAAGGTTAAGTGACAGTACAGGTAATTAATGTAAAGTGACAGTTCAGGTAATTAATGTAGTAGTATGACGGCGGTAACGGTTTAATAGGTGAACAAATTTGATTGCTTCATGCCTATAGTAGCTATACCAGTATGATGGATGTACCACAACAATGGCTGTACCAGAACAATGGCTATACAAGTATGATGGCTTTTCCAAAACAATGGTTAAGTATGGTTGCTTTACATGTTTGATGGGTTTACCACAACAATGACTATACATTTAGGCCTACAATGGCCGTATACCTAAGATAGCCGTAACTCTATAACGTGATTTGCAATGTATATTTTCTTCTATTTCTATCATTTAAACGTATACATAGAGAATACAATCTATGACCAGCATTACAGCGTTCAGTTTTAATGTTTCCCATCTCAATGTCTACTCACAACACAGTAACGTTAATTCCACTTACTCACTCCACTCTTATCACTAATCGAAAATAGTTTTTTTGAAAGAGAGGAAAAGGGAAAAAGAGAGAGAGAGAGAGAGAGAGAGAGAGAGAGAGAGAGAGAGAAAGAGAGAGAGAGAGAAAGAGAGAGAGAAAGAGAGAGAGAAAGAGGGAGAGAGAGAAAGAGGGAGAGAGAGATAGAGAAAAAGAGATTTACAGAATGCGTAGTCTCACAGAAAAAGTTACATCGGATACGTCATATTTAATAGATAGGCTCTCTCATGGGCCGGACCGAATTGAATCAGATTCTGATCCACTGCGATCCAGTTATTACTTGGTCTAGCTATGAATCGAATATTCAGACGATTGAGTATCGTATCGTGTGTTAAAGGTCCTGAGTAAATCAGATGAGAGATAACCAGGAAGAGAAGAACATTTCTAGACAACTCCTGTGTTCGGTAAACAAATTGATTTTTACATTAACATTTAACATTGGAAGAAGATAGGTTATGTTTACTTTAGTTTTTTTTTGACATTTATATCGGGACACATGTGCACAAGAAATATTATTCGAGGAAATACCTCATTGGAAAACAAATGAGCACGAAAAATATGAAACTATATACTCTTTATATATAAAGATATGATTCAGAATTTTTAAAATTTGATACTAGCCACTTACCGATTTACCAGCCACATAACAGTTTATCAGCCAGATAACTACTCACCAGCCACAGTTTACCAGCCAGATAACTAATCACCATCCACATTTTACTAGCCAGATAACTACTCACCATCCACAGTTTACCAGCCAGATAACTAATCACCATCCACAGTTTACCAGCCAGATAACTACTCACCATCCACAGTTTACCAGCCAGATAACTACCATCCACAGTTTACCATCCAGATAACTACTACACCATCCACAGTTTACCAGCCAGATAACTACTCACCATCCACAGTTTACCAGCCAGATAACTACTCACCATCCACATTTTTACGAGCCAGATAACTACTCACCATCCACAGTTTACCAGCCAGATAACTACTCACCATCCACATTTTTACGAGCCAATTAACTACTCACCATCCACAGTTTACCAGCCAGATAACTACTCGCCATCCACCAGTTTACCAGCCAGATAACTTCCTCACCATCCACAGTTTACCAGCCAGATAACTACTCACCATCCACAGTTTACCAGCCAGATAACTACTCACCATCCACAGTTTACCAGCCAGACAACTACTCACCAGCCACATACCAACCCACAAAAACTACTAAACCAGCATCTATCACCTTACTACTCACCTATCACCTGGAAAAAGCCATGTATCGCCACGTTTTAACATATTAGCAACGTCCCATTTTACCAATCGGATAACCAACTACTTACCGGCAACATAAGCTAAAATGATCCACTCCACCAGAGAGGCTGAAATCCATTAAATTCTTTTTTTCGTGACTCCATCTTTTATCAGAGTCATCGTTGCTGATTTTCAAAACTTCAACTCTCTGAGAGACCAGAATGAGCAAAACTGTAGACAAATGATGAACGAAGTATTTATTAAGTACATTATATTGATACTAGCTGTACCCTGCAAAACCTTTGCATTGAGTTATATCCCAAATAAGCCCGATCGGCAGGCGAGTTATTTTTTTGGTTTCGAGGCGAATCGATTTTTCCCATGGTTGTATTTTTTAAACTGGAATACTGTTGTTGTATTGATTCTTTACTTTCGATTTAACGCACACTGGAAATGAGTATTATTATATATAGATAGTACATAGTTTATTATAAGCGAATGCAGTGGACTGGCAGGCATTGTCTTAATTAGACTGGACTGTGGGTGAACAGATTGTGAGTTAAATGTAATAAGACGTGTTAATGACAATTAAAGAAAAAGTGTCAGTCGTGTAATTGTAAGAAATATAACACATGAAAAACGTCTATATAGGAGGCTGGCAAACTGGGTCGCATTGCATTTGGGGTCGCGTAAGCAAAATTCTGGGGTCGCGAGAGATAAAAATACAATTTAATAGAAAATGTTTTTTAACTTGTAAAATATTAATTTATTTTTCTTTTATATTTGTATGGGGTCGTCAAAAAAACTTACTGATATAAAATAGGTCGTGAATTACAAAGTTAAAGACCCCCTGATCTATAGGAGCCGGTCTTAAAGTTGGTATGTAGTAGAGTTCCTTAGCCCTAATGGGCCATCAGGGCAGATGAAGTGTAAAATTCACATCTGTTTCTATAACACCTCAACATATAAAGGGATTGTGTGGTTAGCACACAACGCCCAGCCGCCTTTAACTTCCCCAACTTAAGTCAGGTACCCATTTAAAGCTGGGTGGACTTATGGGACGACTTGAACCGAATTTCACACGGAAAATTCATGGGCCTCACCGGTTCGAACCCGAGACTCTCGGGTCAACAGTCAGTATCTACACCACTCGGCCATCCGACAATTCAGACAAAACCCGCCCAGTATGATATTCTGTAAGGACTAGAGTTGAAGACGTTGTTAGTCGAGAGAGACAACATTTTTAAAAATTTGGAGTTAGATTTTTAATTTAAACAAAAAAAAAAGATTGAAATGATCGTCAGCTACAAGTAGGTGGCATAAGAAAAAGAAAATGCATTTTAAAATGATAACCTAAGCATAAGCATATAACATTGACATTGTTTAACATTGTTTGACATTGTTTAACATTTGTTTGACTTTTTGTGTTTTTTTTTGGTTGGCCTCTTGTTTAGTAAACAGAAGAATATTAAAAGTGATGCGACTTACATGTTCACCCAGTAAATGTATCAAGACCCATGTATTTATAAACCTGAAACAAGACAAGACGAACTGTGACATATTTATATGATTAATACTTACTGTGCAAAACAAGACGAACAATGGTATAAGTTAGTACTTACACAAAAAACAAAATAAGACAAAAAAAAGAGCAATGGTATACAGTTGATACTTACACAGACAACAAGACAAACAATGGTATAAGTTGATACTTACACAAAAAACAAAATAAGACAAACAATGGTATAAGTTGATACTTACACAAAAAAACAAGACAAACAATGGTACAAGTTGATACTTACACAAAAAACAAGACAAACAATGGTATACAGTTGATACTTACAAGACAACAAGACAAACAATGGTATATGTTGATACTTACACAGAAAAACAAAATAAGACAAACAATGGTATAAGTTGATACTTACAAAAAACAAGACAAACAATAGTATATAGACGATACACCTACAGAAAAGAAGACAAACAATGGTATATAGTTGATACCCACACAGAAAACAAGACAAACAATGGAATATAGTTGATACTTACACAAAAAAACAAAACAAGACGAACAATGGTATAGGGTGTCTGCCACACAAAAAAAACAAGACGAACAATGGTATAAGTTGATACTTACACAAAAAAAAAACAAGACGAACAATGGTATAAGTTGATACTTACAAAAAAACAAGACAAACAATGGTATAAGTTTGATACTTACACAAAAAACAAGACAAACAATGGTATACAGTTGATACTTACACAGAAAAACAAATAAGACAAACAATGGTATAAGTTGATACTTACAAAAAACAAGACAAACAATGGTATGTAGTTGATACTTACACAGAAAACAAGACAAACAATGGTATATAGTTGATACTTACACAGAAAACAAGACAAACAATGGTATATAGTTGATACTTACACAAAAAAACAAAACAGAGACAGACAATGGTATAAGTTGATACCCACAAAAAAAAAAAAAAACAAGACGAACAATGGTATAAGTTGATACTTACACAAAAAAAACAAAACAAGACGAACAATGGTATAGTTGATACTTTACAAAAACAAAATAAGACAAACAATGGTATAAGTTGATACTTACACAAAAAACAAAATAAGACAAACAATGGTATAGACAGTACTTACACAAAAAACAAAATAAGACGAACAATGGTATAAGTTGATACTTACAAAAAACAAATAAGACAAACAATGGTATAAGTTGATACTTACACCAAAAAACAAAATAAGACAAACAATGGTATAAGTTGATACTTACACAAAAAACAAAATAAGACAAACAATGGTATACAGTTGGATACTTACACAGAAAAACAAGACAAACAATGGTATATAGCTGATACTTACACAGAAAACAAGACAAACAATGGTATACAGTTGATACTTACACAGAAAACAAGACAAACAATGGTATACAGTTGATACTTACACAGAAAACAAGACAAACAATGGTATATAGTTGGATACTTACACAGAAAAAAAGACAAAACAATGGTATGTAGTTAATAATTACACAGAAAAACAAAATAAGACGAACAATGGTATATAGTTGATACTTACATAGAAAACAAGACAAACAATGGTATATAGTTGGATACTTACACAGAAAACAAGACAAACAATGGTATACAGTTGATACTTACACAGAAAACAAGACAAACAATGGTATATAGTTGGATACTTACACAGAAAACCAAGACAAGCAATGGTATACAGTTGATGCCCACCTTGAAAGCAAGACAAACAATGGTATACAGTTGATACTCACAGAAAAGAAGACAAACAATGGTATACAGTTGATACTTACACAGAAAACAAGACAAACAATGGCATATAGTTGATACTTACACAGAAAAACAAAATAAGACGAACAATGGTATATAGTTGATACTTACACAGAAAAACAAAATAAGACGAACAATGTTATATAGTTGGATACTTACACAGAAAAACAAAATAAGACGAACAATGGTATATAGTTGATACTTACACAGAAAAACAAAACAAGACAAACAATGGTATATAGTTGATACTTACACAGAAAACAAGACAAACAATGGTATATAGTTGATACTTACACAGAAAAACAAAATAAGACGAACAATGGTATATAGTTGATACTTACACAGAAAAACAAAATAAGACGAACAATGTATCATAAATTTGACAAAAGGTTTTGTTATCAGCTGACCAAGGCTGCACTTTGGGGCTATCAGGTAAACAATGGACAAGACTGGAAAGAAGGCGCCGATGAGGCCCCATGATGGTCAGCTTGGACAGGATGGACCGCCGCCTGAACCCGGGAAGTCCATCGTACCATAGAGACGCCAACAGCTGCTGACAGTTTGGATGGGATACAAACTGGACAAACAAAAAAAAAGAGAAAAGTTATATTATAAAAAATAAATGAAGCAAGTAATTTAAATATATTTTATTGTCTTTTTAAAAAATCGTGAATGTTTATGAAATTATTTCACACCTTTGTTCTATTTGATTGTAGTTAGATGTAGCCTACAGTTGTAGTTCGATGTAGCCTACAGTTGTAGTTAGATGTAGCCTACAGTTGTAGTTAGATGTAGCCTACAGTTGTAGTTAGATGTAGCCTACAGTTTAAAGTTTATAAACACCACTTACTTGCCATTTCGGAAGGCTTTTTTTTAAACAAATACTGAATGATGTTATGAATGTCGGCAATTGATGTCTCCTACCCTCACCCACCCCATACATTCTTACAATAACTGGCAGTTTTAGTAATTCATGAATATCAATTTATCAACCGGTTTAGCTCTATTAAACTGTAGGGGTCATCTCGAGTAATATGTAGCAGAGATTGCGGGTTTGGATCAAGCTACAGATTGTGTTGTACATGCGTCCATGACTATTAAAATCATATTATATTGTGCGGGAAGTTACAAGAGCTTACAACAATATTCTACAATTTCTTACAATAGTGATATGTATTATCCTGATAGGAAGAGCTAGGTCGATGAAAGATATGCCAAGGTCTTTTCCTTGTGAAACAGTTGTTGGTCATTCCAAACATGGACGAGACTTACAGCTCGGACTAGTGAAAAAACCAGAGGCAGTTAAGGTTTGCTGAGAGGCCTTCGTGTGCGCTTAAGAAATAGCTGAGCCCCTTTTAGTAAAGATGGTGGACGGATGGCCAAGAGGTCTAGAGCACTTGACCCTGGGGTTTGGGTTCAGTCCTCGGTAATTCCAGGTGAAATTTTGTGTCAGAATCCCCAAGTCCACCCAGCTTTAAATGGGTACCTGATATCAGTTAGGGAAGTAAAGACGGCTGGGCGTTATTGCTAAGAACACAATCCTTATATGCCTGAGGTTACAGAAACAGATTCTACAGTTCATCTTTAGAGGCTAAAGGAACTTTACTTTTAAAAAATTTAAAAAAACAGACCGGGGGAACAATAATAAAATGGGTGAGCGATTGGTCTTGATGTCGTTAAATCACATGACTTGATCACATGACTTGATCACATGGCTTGATCATGACTTGATCACATGACCAGATCCCTTGACTTGATCACATGACTTGATAACGACTTGGTAACCAGTCACATGTCTTGATCACTTGAAGGCTTGATCACCTGATTTGATCACATGACTTGGTCCATTACTTGATAACTTGATCACATGATTTGATCCGCATGACTTGATTACATGACTTGAAAACATGACTTGATCCACTTGACTTGATCACCTGATCATGGTTGATCACATGACTGGATTACATGACTTGATCACATGACTTGATCATGACTTGATTACATGACTTGATCCATGTCTTGATCACTTGACTTGATCACCTGATCACATGATTTGATCACATGACTTGATTACATGACTTGATCACATGACTTGATCACATAACTTGATCACATGGCCCATTGACCTGATTTAGTCAATTGATCACACTAAGCGATCACATGACTTGATTACATGACGTGATCCCTTGGAAACCCTGATCAACGAAGCAGTCACATGGTTGATCACATGACTTGATCACATGACTTGATTAGTGACTTGATCACTTGACTTGATCCCTTGATTTGATCACATGACGATCATGACTTGATCACATGACGTATTACCGACTGATCACTTGATAACATGACTTGATCACATGACTGATTACATGAAACGTCACGCCAGTCACATGAGCTGCAATCACATGACTTGATTACATGACTTGATCCTTGACTTGATCACCTGATCACATGACGTACATAAGTGTCACAATTTTCCGACCTTCTCGGTAGTACTGTTTGGTCCTAGAAGTCAGTGTCCAGCCAAATATCAGTAGTACCAGTAATATACTGAATGACTAAAAGCAAAAAAAAAATCTTGTTTGGGTTAAGACTAGGAACATATAATAAACATTTCCGGCATGTAACATTTATTTTTTTACATTCGATTGTGTATATTTCTATGACGTTGAATTTCATTAATTTTGTACCCACAGACAAACCCAGACATAACATTCACGTCCCGCAGCTACCACCACCGCCCCTTCACGTACTTCTGAACTTTCTTCCGTTTCTGTTGTCTGACGTCTGCTGAGATCACGGTACAAATATTTATATGGTGAAGCGATGCTGGATCAGCCATGGGCCAGGAACATGAACTTAAATCTGAGTGGGGGTATTCAGGGTGGAGAGCATAGACTGGAGAGTCCATCAAAGGAGCTAATGTTTTCTGTAGATTCTGGCTTCTTTATCTGGCACTGATCAGAATGTACAGAGTTGTCAAGGGAGATAATGCTTCTTCCGTACATTTGAAATAAGAGGAAAGGTGTTTTTTTTCTTCTTTGAGATTCGGAAACAATTTTTTATCCAAAAGATTGAAGAACAGAGTTTGTGATTTTTTTTATGATAAAACATTTCTTTTTGGTTTGTTAACATTCCAATGAATGTTGTTGTTGAAAAGCTTTATTGACTATAGTTAAACGTTAACAACCAGATTATATCTTTAAGTTATGTTAAACATTCAGTGAAGAGCATAACATAATGGCATTTTCTTTATTGCTGTGTTTTCGAATATTCTCACACCACTACCTGTATTCACATATTCTCTCATCAGTTCATGTGTTTAAATATTCTCTTATCAGTACGTATCTTTACATATTTCTACCATTACGTGATATTTCTCTTATCAGAAGTTTATCCTAGAAATGATACAATGAACATATTTGAAAACGTTTTGCAAACCAAAAGAAACTAGTCTCATTGACGTGTGTACTATATGTCATCAATGGGAATAGAACATACACACACACACACACACATATATATATATATATATATATATATATATATATATATATTAAGTCTCTATATCTATGGTTTGCACTGTCTCTTAACAAGTCATAAAGATAAATAAGATTAAAAGTAATTTTTATTTGTGTGTGTGTGGAGAGGGGGTCCATAGTTATAGTATTAAGTGGCAAGCTAAGATGATATTCATAACCTGAAAAAATAAATGCAATTAGCTATGCTGCAGTGAAGGTGGTAGCAAAACAGGATATATTTTGATGTACCTGTCAGGAGGTTTAATTTATCCACCATTAACCATACAGTTACAGTTTGTGTGGTGACCCTTGGGTGCAATATACGAGGGACACTACGTCAGGCATAACAAACAAGTTGAAATTCTGTGTATTAAGTTTGAAGTAGTAAAGAGATTGATCGGAGAGAAGCAAAGCAATGATATAGCAAAAGCATATATAGAATTAGAAGCAGCAGCTCAGAAAACAGAGTTTAACAGTAAACGAATCAAAGTCTAAATACATGCTATTACGAGAAATGAAAAGAAGGAAAAGAAAAAATCTTTCAAAATCAGTGGTAGAGCATTTGAAAGGTAAGCACCAATAACTGGGATCAATCATAGGTGAGAAAAATGATATAATGACAGATCAAAAACACAATAAGTAGAGACAGGAATATATCACACAATGCATAAAATACTGAAAAACAGACAGATCTCCAGAAAACTTAAAAAAAACCATATTTCAAGACAATGACCTGACCAGCAGTAACATATGGTAGCGAAACATGGACCATCAGCAAACAAGCAGAGAAATATGTCCAACACTTGGGAATAGGGAATTTTTAGGAAAATATATGGGCCAGTAAAAGGACAATAATGAGTGGACTGTACAGGCTATACAAGAACCAAATATAACAGCTGAAATTAGAATGAGTAGATTGAGGTGTGTAGGGCAAATAGAAAATGGAAAACAACAGAGGTCCAAAAGCAATACTGAAGCAGCACCCACAATGAGAAAGACCTAAAGGCAGACCAAGAAGCAGATGGTTGGAGGAAGTGGAGAAAGACCTTAAAATATGGGAGTGAGAGAGTGGAGGAAGAAGACCATGGATCAGGAAAAGTGGAAAAAGTAATGGCAAGCCAGGGGCCTAAATGGGCTGTGGAGCCAAAGGAAGAAGAAGAAGAGATTTTGTGGACACTTTGTAAATATTAAAATATTCATGCAACCAACTTACACGCGTGTAGTCCGTGAATATATACATTCAATTACTAAGGAAAAATACATGTAACTGCGAACGTCAGGGTATTTCAGAAACAAATGGTCACTTTCAAAAGGAACCAAACCATAGATCAAGGATTTTTTGTATTGAATGTTTCATTTTGTTTTTTTTACGCAAAATAATCAGCCTCGTTCACTCAAGTGTTTTGGTTTTTACTAATTCATTTCAATAGTAATTGAAAAAAAAATGGCATTAAAGCTCCAAGCTAAATAAAAGAAACAATATTGAGAAAGTTGCAGTTTGTGGTAACTCTATTGATGGTAAGAAAAAAAAAACCTCCGATGACTATTTAAAAAAGAAAGACAAATTATAAAAAAAAAATCAAGAATACAAAAAATGAACTTAAAAATTACATTTATTTAACAGGGAAACAAAACAAGATCTGGAAAAAACAATTTCAAAAAGCTTACAACAAAACTAAAACCAATTAAAGTGTCAGACATTTTGTTTAGGGATTAAACCTGAAACTGCCGGTTAGGCTCCCTATTTCCCAGTAAAGTTGCAGCACAGCGTCAAGTCGGTGTAACTGGCTGAGGATAACAACTGTAGTGTAAATCCTTTTACGAGACAAATTATTTGGACCATTTGTTGCAATTCAATCTATCATCTATCTATCTATCTATCTATCTATCTATCTATCTATCTATCTATCTATCTATCTATCTATCTATCTATCTATCTATCTATCTATCTATCTATCTATCTATCTATCTATCTATCTATCTATCTATCTATCTATCTATCTATCATCTAACTCTATCTATCTATCTATCTATCTATCTATCTATCTATCTATCTATCTATCTATCTATCTAATAACATATCTATCTATCTATCTATCTATCTATCTATCTATCTGTCTATCTATCTATCTATCTATCTATCTATCTATCTATCTATCTTTATCTATCTATATATATATATATATATAAATATATATAGAGAGAGAGAAGAGAGACACTGGTACTGTATACAGATCTTAAATACTGGTTGCAGGTGTTACATGTACTGGCTTTAGGCATGGTTATCTAGATATAACATTAGGATGATAACCAAACAAAATTTTATTCTAGACATTGTTACGGTTTAGGCTGACGCAAGGTTAAGCAAAGTTGCACTATTATATACATGCTTGCTTGTTTTTCGTGCGTCCATTGTTTATTCGGATTTTTATTTTTGTGTTATTACTGTTTTTTTCTAAAATTTCTCTTTTCTCGATAAAATTTGCGTCTATAATAATTGTTTCGGTTTTATAAATCTAATTTTAAATATATAATAAATAACTAAGAAAATGGTCCAATAAGTGTTCTGCATACGGATGCAAAAGTGGATGCTAAGCAGTGTTGAAAAAGCGTTAAGTAAAGGAGTTTCTTTTCATTCGTACATCCATTAAACAATGCGGAATTATGTGAAAAATGGATTAGAGCTAATCCCTGCCAAAATTTTCAGCCTGAGAAATATTCAAAAATGTGTTCTCTCCCGTTTCTTGCCAAGTGATTTTGTTAGTGATATAAAAGATGCAGACTTGTAATCTCGATCAAGAAAAGATGTGAATCAATAAACCTGTTAGACCAAAAATTAAATTAAAGAGGATGCAGTGCCAAGTATTTTTCAGAATGCACCATCATACTTATCAACTCCAAAGTACCGTAGAACAACAATGAAGTCTTCGTCATCAGCTCGACAAAGAGTTTTTGAAAATCAAATGATGGAGTTGGAAAACTTGTTTAATGAAAATGATGTCATAAACAAGTTATCTTTAGTTGATCTAAAAAGAGAAAATTAAGTAAAGAGAAAATACCTTCTGGATATCAACTCCATATTCAAAATGAACATTTATATATTTATTTGTTGGAATTTCAGAATAACATTTTGTTTATTAAATCATCAATTTCAATTTCAAAATCATTCGACTTATCACTACATCACAAAGGAAAACAATTATCACTAAATCATTTCCAAAACGTTATTTGTTCTTCCAATTTGGAAACAATGAGTCAGTTGTTGAATTTGCTTGCTCGTTTAAAATGTTTTGATGAAACTCCATTTCATGAAACCTTTGATGAGATCAAGCAAGAAGCAAAATCAAATTTGAAAAAAAATGATGACTTTTTATGAAGATTCAAATCCACTGTTTTTCAACAAATGCAATTTCTTGTCGATCAGTTGAAATTGGTGGGGGTGAACAAACATGCGAGAACATACACACCACAAACCATTATTTGGTCATATCTGGTATATGCATCTGCGCACTGCATCTTACTCTAAAATATTGGAAAGTGAAGTTTTGAACCTGCCTTCAATAAACACTTTAAAAAAATCCAATAAGACGAGTAAAATGAAAAACAGTAATTGATAACACAAGTTACTCTCACACTTCGTATAAAGCACATTAAACCAGCTGGAAAGAATGTGCACAATCAAATCGATGAAATAATGTGGCCAAGCGTAAGTTGGTACTTTTCCGGTAAGTTTCATGGATTGACAGCTGAGAATGCCAAACAAGCTTCTACTCTTCTGTGTTTTATGGTTAAATCTCTTGCTCATAAATTCTAGATATATGGCAAATATCACCCTATCTGTTATTTAACGTCGTCAAATGCAATCAATGTTACATAGCTTTTATTTGAATACACCTGAGCGGGTGTTAATGGTGCTAGCACTTGGGTCGAAATGCCACCTGGAACAGATGAAAGTTCAATATTCAATTTCTTTTGCAGACAATTAAACTATTCATTGAAAACAAATGACTAATCAGCCAACGTTTTTAATTTTCGATTTGAAAACCACAATTTAAAAAATATATAAAATAATCCTTTGAATCGACGATCCTTTGTCTTTCCGAAATTTTGGGAAAATAATAAGATTAAAGCACCTGATTGATCGGACGATTTTCAGCACATTGAGGATCTTTACAACTTGGAGCCGAACATGGATTGTTAAAATGGCACGTACAAGCCGAATCGCGAAAGTACCGAATCCTCACAAAATATTCGAGAAAATGTCCGTCAAACTCTCATCGTCAGTGTTTTGCGAATCGACCATGAATGCTTTAAAATATTATGTGGGATACTGAAAATAAAGTTGAATGGAGTGAAACTAGCTGGGGCTTGTGGGCATTATCACCAAACTCTGGGAAGTTTTAAATGTAAAAACTTGTCTGGCGTAGTGGAAAAGAAAAAGAAATTACCAATTGATGAGAACCAGCAAAATCGTCCTCTGATTGGGAAAAAACAGAATTTTCTTAGAAATTTCGGATCTCCTACACAGCTAAGGCAAAAACGCAAAAACAAAAGGACTCAGTCGTGAGACTTATTTATTGTTAGTCAAACATATTCTGCCTCTTAGGGCTAAATCGTTTCAAATATTTGACGAGTGAGACAGACTTGAAATTCATCCTCCTTGGTCATCTGTAGTCGGACCCCATAGAGCTGAGATTTGGATGGTTGCGCCAAATGCTCAGGTAAAGCAATTATTTTGTCTCTGCCTCGGTAAGTTGTAGATAGCAACACCAAGATAAAAATGATGTTCTCTGTTAAGTCATTCAAAAATTGAATATTAAGCGAGATCGATGACTTCATTGATGATGTTAAAGCTTGCCAGCTGGTACGGATGAAAATGTAAATGCAATTTTAGATTGTTTAAAAAATTTCGGAAAGCCCTAATGACGATGAAGCATCAACAATATATTATGTTGCAGGAGCAATTGCACATTCCATCATTCATCAGAATAAGTGTACCAGCTGTAGAGAAATATTAGTCGATGAAAAATTTAAAGACATTGACGAATTAAGATTGAAAAAGCTGGACGTTTTTTTGAACGATGTCAACAGAGGATGGCTTATTGAAGCCATCTGAGTACACCTTCTCTACTTGACTACAAAATTGTACTGAAAGTATTCAATTCATTGAAAAGATCAGCAAATAGTCTGAAAATTATTTCTAGGACAAACAAATAAAAAAATTGTTTGTTAAAATTGTTGATAGAGTAACAATTGATGAGTCATTGCTGATTGAAGAAAATGTTTGTAATTTCAATCATAATTAAAAAAGAACTTATTTCTGTTAAATTTTTTAATTGTTCGTCTAAAAATTATGTTAAGCAATTGAATGAAACGGTTCATGAAAACCCAATGAAAAAACGAAAAATAAATAAATTGACAAAATAAAGACTTTAAATTAAAAAATTTGTTATTAAAAGTTTTCAAACTTTAATTGCGTTTGTGTTTATTTCATAAAAAACATAAGTACTAAATATACAAAACTGCTATTAAATATGAAGACTAACGCTAAACACTTGATTGTGTGTCAGCCTAAACCGTATTTTTTAAAATATTGGTTGTCCTTCCCGATGCTATATCTAGATTTCCATGGCTTTAGGTAACAGAGTTCATTGTCTTTCTTGATATTTCAGGCGCTCGAGGCAAAACTTCCTGCATGGGGGGCGTGGGGGGTGGGGCACGATATATAGGTCAACCACGCCCCATCAGGCTGCTTGATTCGACTATTGATTGTTATGTATTGACTGTGGCAATTAATAATGTAATGTTATTTGAAGTGATCATGTGATTGTTACATTGACTGTGACAATTAATACTCTAATGTTATTTGAAATGATCATGTGATTGTTACATCGATTCAGGCAATTAATATTCTAATGTTATTTGAAATGATCATGTGATTGTTACATTGACTGTGACAATTAATAATGTAATGTTATTTGAAATGATCATGTGATTGTTACATTAACTGTAGCAATTAATACTCTAATGTTATTTGAAAAGAGATTTGTATTAATATGAGGCAAGCTCTTTCTTTGTCTGGTTTTCTTATTTATTTAATTGATCAAATCGATAAGGAATCATCGACGATGCAGACATTTCGTTGATTAGTTACATTAAATTGATTGAGAATGTTATGTCAATTAGTTATTTTTTATGAACAGTCAAAATAGTGAAGCGGAGTAAAAAACAAATAAACGTTTCCGATTTGAAATAATAGTTTTTATTTGTTGTTATTAAAATTGGCAAACACTGACAGAAACAAACAAAATCAAATTGGCAAAAGAAAAAAAAAGAGGAAATTGAGGAATCACAATCATTTAACTAACTTTCTTATTAAAAAACACATACAATAACAAACACTAATAAATAAATAAATAAACAAACAATGAGTACATGTGTTCGGGATACGAGGAATCTAAAAAGTTTATTTACAAAAGACAATCTTTTTTGAGGAACATCAACTGACAGTTTAATGGCGTCCATGTCAGTCTTGAGAGAAGAAAGCCAAGAATTCGTGGGATATTAGTTCACAATGTATAGAATGTTGTAGAAAAAAATTGAAAGAATTTGTGTACGTTTAAATAAGTGAAATATTTAAGCCCTGATCTTAGGAGCTGTTTTCAATAACTACATAATTCTGAAAACTCTATCAAGAATATTGTGAGTATGCACGGGATACACGTTAGGAAGAAAGTAGTGCCTATGTATTAAATATAAAAATATAATCTCTTGCCAAAAAAAAAAAAAACTTTCTTAAAGAATTTTAACAAGAAATGTAAGATTAAAAAAAATAGATTATGAAAACCGCAATAGAAGGTACGATTAGTTATTGATTTCTTGCCATGTAGGTTAACACAACGACAGGATGCAGGGAAAGGTTGGGGGTGAGATCAAGAGAGAGCCAAAATAAAAATAACTGATTCGATCTGTCAAAATTAGGTTATCAACATCTGTAGCATCCATCCATCCATCCATCCATCCATCCATCCATCCATCCATCCATCC